>JAVSCE010005374.1:0-31773 GCA_032199065.1 Smutsia gigantea | reverse complement strand
AGAACAGACTAATAGCTACCAAAGGGAAAGGGACTGGCGGAAATGGATGGGAAGGGAGGGAAAAGAGGGAAAAAGGGGCATTACGATTAGCAGATGTAATGTTATGGGGGCACGGGGAGGGCTGTACAACCCCGAGAAGACAAGTAGTGACTCTATAGCATCTCACTACACTGATGGACAGTGACTGTAATGGGGTTGGTGGGGGGGACCTGATGAAGGGGTAATTTAATAACCGTAATATTGCACATGTAATTGTTGATTAATGATAATAAAATAAATTATATTAAAAAAATGATTAAACAATGAGCAAACAAATGAATGGGTGAGAATAAACAAAGAAGAATGCAGAAGAATCTCAAATAACTTGTGTAGGTAATACACCCTCAAGGAAGTGGAGCATAACTTCCCACTCTTAAACATGGGTTGCACATCATGACTTTTAAGGGGTACAGTATGAAAAGGGGAAATTTAATTAAATTTTACAGTAGCAAAACCTGATAACCACTTCAGACCAAGGTTAACATGAACAGTGATATGTCAATAGCATTTACCCTTGATGGGATGTGCTAAGAATGGCATTTTACCTCTGTAATCTTCCTCCCAAAACCCTATAACCACAGTCTAATCATGAGAAAAACATTACACAAATTCCAGTTGAGGAACAGTCTACAAAATACCTAACCAGCACACTTCAAAACTGTTAAGATCAATGAAAACAAGGAAAGTCTGAGAAATTTCCATAATCAAGAGGAGACTAAGGAGACATGATGACTAAATGTTCTATGGCACCTTGGATGGGACCTTGTAAGAGGAAAAGGACATTAGGTAAAAACCAAGGCCATGTGAAGAAAGTAGGAATTTTAGTTAGTAATGATGTATTCGTGACAATATACTCCTCTACTGTAATAGGGGATGCTGGGGATGGAGTATATGGGAACTCTGTACAATCATTGCAAATTTTCTGTAAATCTGAAACTACTAAAAAATAAAAAGTTTATTTAAAATATTTCATTAAGATATTATTTACCCCCCAAAAAAACTGGACAATGAAGTATATAATCTAAGGCAAAACCAGAAAAACTTACCAAAGCAATGGTAAAGAAGAAGAAAAAGGTATTTCCAGAGTGCGATCAACCTACGAAGATTTTCAACACAAAGGAAAAGGAGAGAAGTATGCATACAAAAGAAGCTGCTTTCACTGCAGTGACATGCAAAATCTTATCTGGCAAGGTTAAATAGCAATGTTCTGGAATGACATGATAGCACAACAGGAATTAGCCAAATAACTTAGCCTGCAGTTACCGACAGACTAATTTGTTTTCTGAAGAACCACATTCCAAAGTTTACACAAATCATGAAGCCTACAAAGATTTTCTTAGTGTCTTTTTTCTATAGATAATGCTAAAATTGAACTTTTTAAAGACATGAAAAACAATTTGAAATTTCATTATTGTAGATTTCAAACACAAACACTATGATTTCTGATTTGTTTAAAAACCAAAGAATCGAAGATTTTCTCACTTCCAGATTTGATCCCTTATTTTGGTGCTTTACAAGGGCATTAACAGTAAATCCAAAAGGAAGGACTCTTCTGTGGCCACTGTTGAAATTAAACTTTAAAAGACTCACCAGCACCAATAAAGAAAAAATTATGTAGACCTGTGTACTAGGCTGGACTTAAAATATACCATAGTAATGTTAAAGGCAAGACCATTGGAGAGGGTTGGGGGAGGAGGTAGATAAATGGCATCAGATGATTATTTCACATCACATAATACTTGTTAGTCTGGATGAGACCAGGGTTATAAGTGTCTGCAACTGTCTCCTTGAGAAACAAGTTGGCAGTCTTATTGGTTCTGAGTTTCCTTGAAATATTTATTCTGTTATTCCTTTGGGTAATTATAGCTTATTAGTCCTAGTTATAGTCTCATGTTACATAGTAAATTATTCTCTCTTGCCTTGGTGTTTACACCCTTCAAACAGTTGTGTCCCCACCCTCTTCCCCCTTAGTCATCACTTAGCTAAATGGTATAGACAAAATTCTTTTAATCTTTGCTCATAAATCAATATTTCTGGCTCCTTAATCATTTTTGTTACTCTTCTCTGAACTCTCTCCAATTAATCTATATCTTTTAAGTTAATGAGTTTGGAGGAGCTGAATAGCCCAGGTGTGATCTTAGTTACATTTGGTGTCTATGTGTTTGTAAAAGCACCCAAGGGTCTTTTGTAAGGCAGACGAAAAATGTAACAAATTAGAGTGGATTTTCTGCCCTATATTATAGTACTCCAAATGGTTAAATATCCTTCAGCTGTAAGTTTTCATCATCAATGGCCATTTCTCAAGTTTCATATCCTGTTAGACTATATAATCGATTATAGTTGCTGTTGTTAACCAGTCACAAATACTTTAAATATCTGTGAAAAACAAATCTATTTAGATTGTATCCAACCTCTTACATTCAAAAGAACCTTATGTTTAATTCTTCCAGATATTTTTTCAAGCCAGTCTGTGTATACAGGTGCCACCAGAGTTAACTGCCTTCATTATAGAAACTAAAATGAGGTTTAGAAACGGTTTTAAAAAAATACTGAAAGAAAATTAACACACTTGACTGCTAAAAGGGAGAAGATTCTTTTTGTAAGAAAGAAGATAATACATTTTTAGAGAACTGTCACTTCACAGTAAGGCAGATTATTACAGAATAATGATTCCTTTCCAGAGAGTTCAATTTACCTTTCAATTTCAACAGGGATTCAGCTTCTTTTCATAGAAACGATGGGTTAGTTTACTCTTGATTTGGGGAAATAATTCAGTTTCGTGGTAATTCATCCCCACAAGCACTTACGACCATTAATTTCCTTCCATTTCCTTCCTGCTGATATTACTTTGCCTTTTTTCAGTGTAGTTAACACCCAGAAGAAGGTATGCAGTTAATTAACAGATGGTTACTAAGCATCTACTTTGTGCAACATCTGTAAATTACCAGATGTTAATAGAATAGGCTATATATGAAAAGAGAACCTCAAAATACATTTCATACTTGGATAGTGTTTGGTAATCTTTTCTGGGAAGTAAAACACAAGGCTATAAAAATCTGAGACAGGAGAGATTCAAGATGGAGGCGTGAGACGTGAGACAGAGAACTCCTCCCAAAAACCCAAATACTACAAAAATTAGTTAATTAATACAACCAACCCTAAAACAGCAACAGGAAAGAAGGCTGAATCAGACTGCATACAGATATTACGAACATAGCAGACATCACAAAACAGGGTAACATACAAAAGCCTTGATCCAGTGGGACCCAAGCGCTTCCTCAACCCCAGCTCACCGGCAGGAGGAAGAGAAATGGAGCAGGGAGGGGGTGGAAGCCTGGGACTACTGAACACCGAGCCATGGAGATCTACTTTGCGAGCAGAAACCTACTCTGTGTGGTGCTCTGGAGATTGAGTAGCTGGGAGAGGCAGAGAGCCTGAGAGACTGACATTCCAGTTGTTTGTGGAGAACAGGACCCACATCCAGCCACTCTATGACAGAGGAAATGAAGGCAGTATGAGAGGCTTCCTAGCAGCGAGAAGGTGGCTGAAGGGGAGGGGGTTGCACAGAGGTTGCTGTGCGGGATAAGGGAGAGCTGGACAAGCTTGTGTGAGTGCACTCTCCCAGCAGGTTGGAAACTTTAGGGAGCTTAAGGTGCTCCATGCCCCATGCTGTCTGCTCAGCTCCAAGGCCCCCCACTGTGACACGAAGGCTGCCAAGCCTTCCTCCTGCCCTGACAGCACCAGCTCACAGACCAGCAGTCCCTGCGTTGGCGTCAGGGGAGCCAGAGGGAGACCCCACCTACATCAGCTAGAGACACCAAGCACAGAGGCTTACACCTGTGTACTCGCCACACTGGCTGTGATACTTGAGAAAGGGACCACAGACGGGAATCAGTAAAAAGATCTTTCCTCCACCCAGGTACCAGTTCTGCTCCCCTATGACCCCCAACCCCACTCTAGAGGCTGAGCAGCTAAAGAGACTGGAGCTTCTGAGCACTATAGGGCACCACATGGAAATATGAAACGTCAAAAGAAACTGATTCAGACAAAAATCTCACAAACACCAGAAAAAAGGCCAAATGAAACTGAACACACCAAACTTCCCCAAAGGGAGCTTAAAATAAAAGTCATGAACATAATTATGCAGGTACGGAAAAATATTCAAGAGCCCAGGAACGAATTTAAGACACAGATACAATCATTAGTAAATTCCGTATTTGAAATGAAACATACAATGGAAAGAGTTAAAAGCAGATTAGATGTAGTAGAAGAGACGGGAAATGGAGTAGAAATTAGAGAAGAGGAATACAAGAAGCTGAGGCCCAGAGAGAAAAAAGAATCTCTAAGAATGAAAGAATATGGAGAGAACTGTTTAACCAATCCAAACACAACAATATGCACATTAGAGGGGTACCAGAAGAAGAAGAGAGAGAAAAAGGGATAGAAAATGTCACTGAGGGGGTAATTGCTGAAAACTTCCCAAATCTGGGGAAGGAGATAACCTCTCAAGCGATGGAGGTGCAGACATCTCCAATCACAAGGGACCCAAGGAAAAGAAGACCAAGACATGTAATAATTAAAATGGCAAAGATCAAGGATAAGGACATACTTCTAAAAGCAGCTAGAGAGAGAAAAAAGATCACATACAAAGGAAAACCCGTGATGCTATCATCAGACTTCTCAACAGAAACCTTATAGGCCAGAAGGGAGTGGCATGATATTTTGAATACAATGAAACACAAGGGCCTTGAACCAAGAATACTCTGCCTGGCAAGGTTATCATTTAAATTTGAAGGAGGGATTAAACAATTTCCAGATAAACAAAAGCTGAGAGAATTTACTTTGCACAAACCACTTCTACAGTGCAGTTTCAAAGGACTGCTATAGATGGAAGTATTCCTAAGGCTAAATAGATGTCACCAAAGTGATAGACAAAGAGTACAGAATGTAACACACAAAGAATGGAGGAGGAAAAAAAAGAAAAAGGAGGAAAAAAAAAAGAACCTTATGGTTATGTTTGTAATAGCATAGGAAGTGAGATAAATTTGACTGTTAGATAGTAAGGGAATTATGCTTGAACCTTTGGTAACCATAAATCTAAAGCCTACAGTGGCAATAAGTACATACCTATCGATAATCACCCTAAATGAAAATGGTCTGAATGCACGAAATAAAGACAAAGAGTCACTGAATGGATAAAAAACAAGACCCATCTATTTGCTGCATACAAGAGACTCACTTCAAATGCAAAGACATACACGGACTGAAAGTAAAGGGATGGAAAAAGATATTTCATGCAATTAATAGGGAGAAAAAAGCAGAGTTGCAGTACTTGTATCACACAAAATAGACTACAAAACAAAGAAAGTCACGAGACAAAGAAGGACATTACATAATGATGAAAGGGTCAGTTCAAAAAGAGGATATAATCATTATAAATATCTATGCACCAAACACAGGATCACCTACATATGTGAAAAAAATACTAACAAAATGAAAAGGGAAAATATAATGCAATGCATTCATTTTAGGAGACTTCAACACACCACTCACTCGAAAGGACAGATCAACCAGACAGAAAATAAGTAAAGAGACAGAGGCACTCAACAACGTATGAGAACAGATGGACCTAACAGACATTTACAGAACACTCCATCCAAAAGCAACAGGATATACATTCTTCTCAAGTGCACATGGAACATTGGCAAGAATAGATCACATACTAGGCCACAAAAAGAACCTCAGCAAATTAAAAAAGATTGAAATTGTACCAACTAGCTTCTCAGATCACAAAGCCATAAAACAGAAATAAATTACTCAAAGAAAATGAAAAAGCCCACAAGCACATGCAGGTTTAATAATATGCTCCTAAATAATCAATGGATCAATGACCAAATAAAAACAGAGATCAAGCAATATATGAGGACAAATGGCAACTATAATACAACACCACAAAATCTGTAGGACGCAGCAAAGACGTTGCTATGAGGGAAATATATTGCAGTACAGGCCTACCTGAGGAAAGAAGAACAGTCCAAAATGAACAGTCTAAATTCACAATTAATGAAACTAGAAACAGAAGAACAAATGAGACCAAAAGTCAGTAGATGGACGGACAATATAAAGATTAAAACAGAAACAAAATTGAGAAGAATAAAACAATAGAAAGAATCAATCAAAGCAGGAGCTGTTTCTTTGATAAAATAAACAAAATTGATAAGCCCCTATACAGACTTATTAAGAAAAAAAGAAAGTCTACACACACAAACAGGATCAGAAATGAGAAAGGAAAAATCACTATGGACATCACGGAAATACAAAGAATTATGAGAGAATACTATGAAAAATTATATGATACCAAACTGGAAAACCTAGAAGAAATGAACAAATTTGTAGAAAAATACAACATCCAAGGCTGACCCAGAAACAAACAGAAAATCTCAACAGACCAATTACCATGGAGGAAACTGAATCAGTAATCAAAAAATTACATAAGAACAAAACTCCTTACCAGATGGTTTCACTGCTGAATTTTATCAAACATTTAGTGAAAACCTAATACCATACTCCTTAAAGTTTTCCAAAAAATAGAAGAGAAAGGAATACTCCCAAACGCACTCTATGAGGTGAACATCGCTCTACTACCAAAACCAGTAAGAAACACCACAAAAAAAGAAAATGACAGACCAATATCTCTGATGAACATAGATGCAAAAACACTCAACAAAATAATAGCAAACCAAATTCAAAAATACATCAAGAGGATCATACACTATGATCAAGTGGGATTTATCCCAGGGATGCAAGGATGGTACAACATTCGAAAATCCATCAACATCATCCACCACATCAACAAAAAGAAGAACAAAAACCACATGATCATCTCAACAGATGCTGAAAAAGCATTCGAGAAAATTCAGCATCCATTCATGATAAAACCTCTCACCAAAATGGGTATAGAGGGCAAGTACCTCAACATCATAAAGGCCATATATGGCAAACTCACAGCCAACATCATACTTAATAGCGAGAAGCTGAAAGCTTTCCATCTAAGATCGGGAACCAGACAAGGATGCTCACTCTCCCCACTGTAATTCAACATAGTACTGGAGGGGCTAGCTACAGCAATCAGACAATACAAAGAAATAAAAGGCATCCAGATTGGAAAGGAAGAAATCAAACTGTCCCTGTTTGCAGATGAGATGATATTGTACATAAAAAAACCTAAAGAATCCACTCCAAAATTACTAGATCTAGTATCTGAATTCAGCAAAGTTTCAGAATACAAAATTTTCACACAGAAATCTGTTGTATTCCTGTTCACTAACGATGAACAAGCAGAAAGAGAAATCAGGAAAACAATTCCATTCACAATTGCATCAAAAAGAATGAAATACCTAGGAATAAACCGAACCAAGGAAGTGGAAAACATATACTCTGAAAACTACAAGACACCCATGAAAGAATTAAAGAAGATACTAATAAATGTAAAAATATCCCATGCTCATAGATGGGAAGAATAAATATTGTCAAAATGGCCATCCAGCCTAAGGCAATCTACAGATTCAGTGCAATCCCTATCAAAATACAAACAGAATTCTTCAATGAACTACAGCAAATAGTTCTGAAATTCATATGGGAGCAAAAATGACCCAGATTACCCAAAGCAATGCTGAGAAGGAAGAATAAAGTGGGGGAATTATGCTCCCTGACGTCAAGCTCTACTACAAATCCACAGTAATCAAGAAAATTTGGTACTAGCACAAGAAAAGACCTATAGACCAATGAAACAGACTAGAAAGCCCAGATATAAACCTAAGTATATATGGTCAATTAATATACGATAAAGGAGTCAAGGATATACAATTAAATGACAGCCTCTTCAACAGCTGGTGTTGGCAAAACTGGACAGCTACGTGTAAGAGAATGAAACTAGACTACTGTCTAACCCCATACACCAAAGTAAACTCAAAATGGATCAAAGACCTGAATGTAAGTCAAGAAACCATAAAACTCTTGGAAAAAAATATAGGCAAAAATCTCTTGGATATAAAAATGAGCAACTTCTCCATGAACACATCTCCCCAGGCAAGGGAAACAAAAGCAAAAATGAACGAATGGGACTATATCAAACTAAAAAGCTTCTATACAGCAAGGGATACCATTAGTACAACAAAAAGACTTCCTAAGGTATGGGAGAATACATTCATAAATGACATATCTGACAAGCAGTTGACATCAAAATTACATAAAGAGCTCACACACCTCAACAAACAAAAAGCAAATAAGCCAATTAAAAAATGGGCAGAGGAGCTGAACAGACACTTCTCCAAAGAAGAAATTTAGATGGCCAACAGGCAAATTAAAATATGCTCCACACACTACTCATCAGAGAAATGCAAATTAAAACCACAATGAGATATCACCTCACAGCAGTTAGGATGGCCACCATCCAAAGACAAACAACAACAAATGTTGGCGAGGATGTGCAGAAAGGGGAACCCTCCTACACTGCTGGTGGGAATGTAAATTAGTACAACCACTGTGGGAAGCAGTATGGAGGTTCCTCAAAAAACTCAAAATAGGAATAACATTTGACCCGGGAATTCCACTCCAACGAATTTAGCCTAAGAATGCAGCAACCCAGTTTGAAAAAAGTTATGTGCACCCCTATGTTTATCGAAGCACTTTTTGGAATAGCCAAGAAATGGAAGCAACCTAACTGTCCATCAGTAGATGAATAGATAAAGAAGATGTGGTATATATACACAATGGAATATTATTTAGCCATAAGAAGAAAACAAATCCTACCATTTGCAGTAACATGGATGGAGCTAGAGGGTATTATGCTCAGTGAAATAAGCCATGCGGAAAAAAACAAGTAACAAATGACTTCACTCATATGTGGAGTATAAGAAAAAAGAAAAAACTGAAGGAACACAACAGCAGCAGACTCACAGAACCCAAGAATGGACTAACAGTTACCAAAGGGAAAGGGATTGGGGAATATGGGTGGGAAGGGAGGGATAAGGGGGAAAAAGGGCTATTACAATTAGCACATATAATGTAGCGGGGGTGCGGGTGGGGTCGAGGGATACGAAGAAGGCAGTATAACACAGAGAAGACAGGTAGTGATTCTATAACATCCTTCTGCGCTGATGGACAGTGACTGCAATGGGGTATATGGTGGGGACTTGATAATAGGGGGAGTCTAGTATCCACAAGGTTGCTCATGTAATTGCATATTAACAATAGCAACAAAAAAAACCAAAAACAAAAACAAATAAGCCAATTAAAAAACTGGGAGAGGAGCTGAACACACACTTCTACAAAGAGGAAATTCAGATCACCACCAGGCATGTGAAATGATGCTCCACATCCCTAATCATCAGAGAAATGCAAATTAAAACCACAATGAAATATCACCTCACACTAGTTAGGATGGCTAACATCCAAAAGACAAACAACAACAAATGTTGGTGAGGATGTGGAGAAAGGGGAACACTCCTACCCTACTGGTGGGAATGTCAACTAGTTCAACCATTGTGGAAAGCTGTATGGAGGTTCTTCAGAAAGCTAAAAATAGAAATACCATTTTTTCCAGGAATTCCACTCCTAGGAATTTATACTAAGAATGCAGCAGCCCAGTTTGAAAAAGACATATGTACCCGTATGTTTATCACAGCACTATTTACAATAGCCAAGAAATGGAAGCACCCTAAGTGTCCATCAGTAGATGAATGGATAAAGAAGATATGGTACATATACACAATGGAATATTATTCCATAAGAAGGAAACAAATCCTATCATTTGCAACAACATGGATGGAGCTAGAGGGTATTACATTTAGTAAAATAAGCCAGGTGGAGAAAGACAAGTACCCAATGATTTCACTCACCTGTGGAGTATAACAAGGAAAAAACGGAAGGAACAAACAGCAGAAGACTTATAGAACCCAAGAATGGACTAAAAGTTTCCAAAGGGAAAGGTATTGGGGAGGATGGGTGGGGAGAGATAAGGGGGGAAAAGGGTCATTACACATAATGTGAGGTGTGGACACAGGGAAGGCAGTATAACACAGGGAAAACAAGTAGTGATTCTATAGCATCTTACTACACTGAAGGACAGTGACTGTAATGGGGTATGTGGTGGGGACTTGATAATGGGAAATCTAGTAACCATAATGTTGTTCATGTAACTGTACATTAATGATAGCACAATAAACAACATCTGAGACAGACTTTAAACATATTGTAGAATCTAGCCATGGCAATGAGACAACACAAAGAGATAAAAGGCATCCAAATTGGTAAGGACGAAGTTAAACTGTCACTATTTGGAGACGACATATCGTACATAAAAAATCCTAAAGAATCCACCGAAAAACTATTAGAACTAAAAAGTGAATTCAACAAAGTTGCAGAATAGAAAATTAATACACAAAAAACCACTACATTCCTATATACTAGCAACAAACTAGCAGAAAGAAAATTCAGGAAAGCAACTCCATTTAGAGTTGCACCAAAAAGAATAAAATACCTAGGAATAAACCTAGCAGGTGAAAGACCTATACTCAAAAACTACAAGACACTAGAGAGAAATCAAAGGCACAATAAATCAAAATACATGCTGTGCTCATGGATAGGAATAATTAATATTGTCAAAATGACCGTCCTGCCCAAAGCAACTGACAGATTCAATGCGATCCTTATCAAAATACCAACAGCATTCTTCAATGAACTAGAACAAATTGTTCTAAAATTTATATGGACACCACAAAAGATACCAAATAGCCAAAGCAATCTTGAGAAAGAAGTAGAAACTTGGGGGGATTATGCTCCCTGACTTCAAGCTCTACTAAAATGCCACAGTAATCAAAATAATTTGGTACCGGAACAAGAAAGGACCCATAGACCAATGGAACAGAACAGAGCCAAGTTATAAACCCAAGCATATATGGTCAATCAATATATGAGAAAGGAGCCTGAATATACAATGGGGAAAAAACAAACGGTTTTGGGAAAACTGGACAGCTACATACAAGAGAATGAAACTGGACTACTGTCTAACTCCATACACAAAAGTAAACTCAAAATGGATCAAAAACCTGAATGTTAAGTCATGGAACCATAAAACTCTTAGAAGAAAACATAGGCAAAAATCTCCTGAATATAAACATGAGCAACATTTTCCTGAACACATCTCCTTGGGCAAGGGAAACAAAAGCAAACATGAGCAAATGGGCCTATATAAAACTAAAAAGCTTCTGTACAGCAAAGGACACCAACAGCAGAATAAAAAGGCATCCTACAGTATGGTAGAATATATTCATAAATGACATATACAACAAGGGATTAACATCCAAAATATATCCAAAATATATATAGAACTCACATGCCACAACACCCAAAAAGCAAATAACATGAGTAAAAAATGGGTGGAGGATCTGAACAGACACTTCTCCAAAGAAAAAATTCAGATAGCCAACAGGCACATGTGAGCCTTTCTGTTTTCTGTCTAAAATTTATCTCTAGTTTTATACCTTTGTGATCTGAGAAGTTGCTTGGTAGAATTTCAATATTTTTGAATTTACCGAAGTTCTTTTTGTGGCCTAGTATGTGGTCTATTCTGGAAAATGTTCCATGTGCACTTGAGAAGAATGTGCATTCTGCTGCTTTTGGGTGTAGAGTTCTGTATATATCTGTTAGGTCCATCTGTTCTAGTGTGTTGTTCAGTGCCTGTCTTTACTTATTTTCTGTCTGGTTGATCTGTCCTTTGGAGTGAGTGGTGTGTTGAAGTCTCCTAAAATGAATGCATTGCTTTCTATTTTCTCCTTTAATTCTGTTAGTATTTGTTTCACATATGCCGGGGCTCCTGTGTTGGGTGTGTATATATGTATAATGGTTACATCCTCTTGATGGATTGACTCCTTTATCATTATGTAATGTCTTTCTTTTATCTCTTGCTACTTTCTTCGTTTTGAAGTCTATTGTGTCTGATAAAAGTACTGAAACACCTGCTTTTTTCTCCTTGTTGTTTGCATGAAATATCTTTTTCCATCCCTTCACTTTTAGTCTGTGTATATCTTTGGGTTTGAGGTGAGTCTCTTGTAAGCAGCATATAGATGGGTCTTGCTTTTTTATCAATTCTGTTACTCTGTGTCTTTTGATTTGTGCATTCAGTCCATTTACATTAAGGGTGATTATCAATAGATTTGTACTTATTGCTATTGCTAGCTTTAGATTCGTGGTTACCAAAGATTCAAGGGTTGCTTCTTTTCTTTTTTTTTAATATAATTTATTTTATTATCATTAATCTACAATTACATGTGCAATATTACGGTTATTAAACTACCCCTTCACCAGGTCCCCCCCACCAACCCCATTGCAGTCACTGTCCATTGGCGTAGTGAGATGCTATAGAATCACTACTTGTCTTCTCTGATGTTTCTCTATTTCTCTCCCTTCTTATTTTTCCTCCGCCATTCTTTATATACTAGGTAATTTATTCTTTGTCTTTAGTTAGTATTTGAATGGTCTGCTTTCTTTACTATGATTTTATTTTCTCTAGTGACATCTTTTTAGCCTTAGGAGTGCTTCCCTCTAGAGCAGTTCCCTTAAGATATCCTGTAGAGGTGGTTTATGGGAGGCAAACTCTCTCAGCTTTTGCTGTCTGAAAATTGTTTAATCCCTCCATCATATTTAAATGATAATTGTGCTGGGTACAATATTCTTGGTTCGAGGTCCTTCTGTTTCAGTATGTTAAATATATCATGCCATTCTCTTCTGGCCTGTAAAGTTTCTGTTGAAAAGTCTGATGATAGTCTGATGGGTTTTCCTTTGTAGGTGATCTTTTTTCTCTCTCTAGCTGCCTTTAATACTTTGTCCTTATCTTGATCTTTGCCATTTTAATTATTATGTGTCTTGGTGTTGTCTTCCTTGGGTCCCTTGTGTTGGGAGATCTGTGGGCTTCGGTGGACTGCGAGACTATTTCCTTCCCCAGCGCGGGAACGTTTTCAGCAATTATTTCTTCAAAGACACTTTCTATCCCTTTTTCTCTCTCTTCTTCCTCTGTTACTCCTATAATGCAAATATTGTTCGTTTGGATTGGTCACACAGTTCTCTTAATATTCTTTCATTCCTAGAAATCCTTTTATCTCTCTCTGCCTCAGCTTCTGTGTATTCCTGTTCTCTGATTTCTATTCCATTAACAGTCTCTTGCGTCTCGTCCAGTCTGCTGTTAGGCCCGTCGATTGCTTGTCTGATTTCTGCCTTGTCTTTCCTCACTTCCCTCACTTCCTCCCTCAGCTCTTGCACATTTCTCTGTAGATACGTCAGTATGGTTATGAGTTTTATTCTGAATTTGTTTTCAGGCAGATTGTGCATTTCCTTCCCTTCATGCTCCCTCTCTGGGGTTGTCTGGTTGATCTTAGTCTGGACCATATTCCTCTGTCTTTTCATGGCAATAGAAGTGGTCGCTGGTAGGTGCCATGTATGTCAGCTGGGCTCTTTACGACTTTTAAAAAGAAAAAAAAAGGAAGGAAGAGGAAGAGAAGAAAAAAGAAAGGAAGAAAAGAAAAGAGAGAGAGAAAAAAGTGCCCACTGGGTGTAGATTCTGTGAGGATGCTGTAGGTGGCGCTGTTGATCCACTATTCCGCAGCCACGCAGTGCCGCTCCGCAGGGCCCTCTGTAGTGCTGGCCGGGTCGGCAACGAATGGGAGGGTGTTGATCTCTGTAATTCTCAATGCGGCTACTTTTTCCCCATCGCCACCCAAGGGGTCTTAAATTCCCAGGACTCCCAGCCTGCTGGGCTGAGTGTGCTGGGACGATCCTACTCCTCTGTTGGGCCCCTGCCTCTTTAAGACAGGGAAAAAAAGTGCCTGCTTTTCTTTTATCCCAGAAAACTGGCTGCAAGGACCCGGGTGCGTTCCGGCTCAGTTCCTGCACCTCTGTCTCTCCAATCTCCACTACACCATGCAATGTGTGTCAGTGCTCCCGGCACAGTTCACCAGGGCTGGTTATTTCACAGGCCTGTATGTCCACTCCCTCCCGGCTCTGAATCCTCTCCTCCCCCTGGTGTGCTGGGTGGGGTGTGCTTGGGCACTGCTAGGACGCTTCTCCAAATCTGACCCGCCTCACAGGGTTCCAAGTCCTCTCAGGTGTAGCTGCAGGCTGGTTTTGTCCTGTATCTTGTGGTCTCTCTTTTATGAATAGTTGGATTTGCTGTATTTTCATAAATACATTTGGTTTTGGGAGGAGATTTCCACTGCCCTGCTCACACCGCCATCTTCCCGGAAGTCCTAAGTGGTTTTGCCAACAGGCACATGAATAGATGCTCCACATCACTAATCATTAGGGAAATGTAAATTAAAACCACAATGAGATTTCACCTCATACCTGTTAGTATGGCCCCTATCGAAAAGATAAGACACAAGAAATGCTGACGAGGATGCAAGGAAACAGGAACCGTCCTACACTGTTGCTGGAAATGTAAATTGGTGCACCAGCTCTGGAAAGCAGTATGGAGTTTCTTCAAAAAGCTAAAAATAGAAATGCCATTTGACTCAGTAATTCCTCTCCTAGGAATTTACCTGAAGAAAACAAAATCCCTGATTACAAAAGATATATACACCCCTATGTTTATCACCACACAATTTGCAATAGCCAAGATATCGAGCAACTTAAGTGTCCATCAGTAGATGAATGGATAAAGAAGGGGTGGTACATATACACAATGGAATATTATTCAACCATAAAAAAAAAGAAAACCTGCCATTTACAACAACCTAGATGGACCTAGGGACATTATGCTAAGTGAAGTCAGCCATGAAGAGAAAGAAATACCATATGATTTCATTTATTTGTGGAATATAAAAACAAAGCAAAATAGAAGGAACATAATAGCAGTAGGCTCATAGACATTGAGAAGTGACTAGTGGTTATCAAGGGTAGTGGTTATCAAGGGGTAGGGTTTGGGAAGGGTGCTGGGGGGAAGGGGAGGGGGATAAAGGTGCATGGTAATTTGCAGTCAGTATAAGTTGATCATGGGGACTGCTGAACCACTGTGATGTACATTTCACACCAACATAAGATTGCATATTAACAACACTTTGGTAAAAAAAATTTTTAAACATTGCATTAAAAATGCTGTTATTACAAAATAGAACACCTAAGTGGCAGGGAAATTAGGAGTCAAGGAGTGATTATCATAAAATAGAGTTAATCTGGGATGACTTGATGGGAAAATGAAAGTGAAATAAGTCAATTTTCCTCCTCTAGCATGTAGTTTCTGATGAGAAAATGTGTTTGAACAATAGCTTAAGGAAGTTTTGAGGATTATCTGTGGATCATATTTATCCGTGATATGATATGCCATGCCTATTAGCACAAACACTAGGAGCTGGGCTTTATATGCTTTCTGCCCTTCTGAAATCTTAGTTTTGAGTTCTAGATTAAGTTTAGAAGAAAACATAGCAAAAATCTCCTGAATATAAACATGAGCAACTTTTTCCTGAACACATCTCCTTGGGCATATGAGATTGTTGATCTATATGACATTAAATATGTAAATAGCAGCAAAACCTAGTAGGGAAAAGACAACATATTTTCTGTAAGTAGAAACTGTCTCCCAATTCATTTACAACAATTCTCAGAAGGAGGTAAATAAGGATGTGGCCAATGGAAAACCAACGGATGCAATGCTTTTGAGTTTTCAGTAAGTTTTTTTCTAGATCACTCACCAAAGATTGCTTAAAAATAAAAATGAGGTAACACAGAAGTTTTGGGACCAGGAGAACAATTTTAAGGTTGTAAACAAAGGAGACTGCATTAGATGAAAAATGTAAATGATGAGCACTTTTCAGATCTGTGTTGATACTGATAACTATCACTTAGTGAGTTCCTGTTATGCATCAGGCACCATACTAGACATTTTCACACAGTGCTTCTCAAATTTTTTAAAAGTAGCCATAAAAGCAGAAAAAACTAATGCTACTAAGGTCTGGGAGTATATACCAAAACAGAAAATTCCTTTGGTTTCTTTAGAAATTCACATAAGATTTGTATTTTACTCATAGTAAGTACGTTTTACTATAAAAATACAGTAGTCCCCCCTCATCTGTGGTTTTACTTTGCACCATATCAGTTACCCACAGTCAACTGCAGTCCAGAAGCAGATAATCCTTCTTCTGACATATTGTCATAAGGTCAACAGTAGCCTAATATTAAGTCACAATGCCTATGTCACCTTGATTCATCTCGTCACGTGGGCATTTTACCATCTCACATCATCACAAGAAGAAGAAAGATTAGTACAGTACAATAAGACATCAAGAGAGAGACCATATTCACATAACTTTTATTATAGTATCTTGTTACAACTGTTCTATTTGATTAATAGTTGTTATTAATCTCTTGCTGCATCTACTTTATAAATTAAACTTAATCATGGGTATGTACATATAGCAATAAACATAGCATATATAGGGATTGGTACTATCCACAGCTTCAGGCATCCACTGGGGGTCTTGGAATAAGACAGATACACTTTGAATCACCACTGTTTAAAACAGGCCTAGAAGGAAAATTGTACACATTTATCCTATGACCTTTCTGTAGTCCCGACTTGGTTCTCTGATCTCATTTAATGCTCAAACCAACACCCTGAAGTAATTATTCCCATTTTGTAGATATGAAACTTGGGGCTCAGAAGAGGTATTGAATCCAGGCATATGTACCTTCAAAGTCTGCACTTATGGTATCATATATCACCACTGAGACTGAAGAATAAACTAATTGGAAAAGATAAGACTATCTTGCCCAACAACTTCACTTTACTCATGGGAAAACTGAGACCAGAAGAGAAGCTATGACAAGGGAGCCACTCAAGTTAGTGGCAGAGCTGGGATCAAAATCTAAGTCTTCATTTGGAGGACCTTCTCTACTCTTCCCCACTCCAGATAGGTAAGGTGCTACTAATATGAGCTTCCATAGTACCCTGCACTTCCCCTCATGTCAGCACTTAGTTTCCTATTATTATTTGTTTAGTTATCTGACTTTTCTACTAGACTGCATGAGCTCTATAGGAGGGTAAGGACTATGTCTGCTTTGCTAATTTTTACATCTCCAGCACCCAGTAAAGGGACAAGTGCAGAGTACGCACTCAGAAAATACTTTTGCATGCATGTATTCATGTTTTGATTCACATTTTATTCTTTAAACCACACAGTGTATTTTAATATTTTTGCTTGTTGCCTGAAAGAGTGTGAGTTGAGATTGCAAATAACACAAAGTACTCTCCATGTAAACTGCTATAACAACACGGAAACATTATAAAAAGAAAGGCCTAATGAGACTCATGAGAGGGTAGAAAATGTACAATTTCCTATGAGGGTGAGTAGGGTACATATTTTGGAGGAAGGAGAGAATACATAACATTACAGCCACTGAGCATCTACTTTTAACACAGAAATGATATTCAAGAGCCAATGAACTGTTCCATGAAGACACTGCTAGGGCATCATTCAGAAAGTTAATTTGAAGAAAGGCAAAAGTGACTTTTCTCTTATGCAATGAAACCCACTGATGGAATATGGTGGAAACCTAAAGGAGATTCACAGGAAGTTGAAAAATGCTTAATGGACAGCTACAGGAAAATCTAATTAAGGTGATGGGAGGAATAGGTATTATGTGATGAGAGATAAAAGGGTCAGGCCTCACCCATCTGGGAGAATAATGCTTGAGGAAGAGTATTACTGATATTTAAAAGTAACATATAGAAATTATCTGCATTCAGATCCAGAAAACCTATATTTAAGTTGCAGTTCTATTACTTTCTAGTGATGCAACATGGTGAAGGTCACTTAAGCTGTCTAAGTCTCCTTTTCTAAAACGTTTGAGTAGATACATTGCAGGATGGTTCCACTTCTGGTAATGGCCAAGCAAGCTCCTGTCAGACCAACCCTCCTGCAGGTAACAACTGTGCACTCTGGATAAAATAGGGGGGAAAACTACCAGAAGGCACTGGATAATAAAAGCAGGCAGATGGCAGATATAGGAAGAACTGACATTTAAAAGAAGGGAAACTGAATGAGTTACCCATTTAAGAAAATGGCTTTTAGCACCACACAGGGTACCTAGAATTCAGACAGAAATCTGTGGCCTCACTGGCTTGAAGAACTAGAGGACAGAGTTCAAGGACAACCACAACTACTGGAAATTAGAGAAAATATTGGAAAGGAGAGAGCCAGAGGGGTATCCCAAATTATGCATATAAATGCTGTCTGTATTTTTGGTTGAACTTGACTTGAACATGTTCAAGGCAGACTAAGAGCAGCCCAGCTAATCCTCGAAGTACTGAACTTAGATTTGAGGTGCCTCCCACTGCAGGAGACATAGGTTTCTGAAATGATACATACATTTGAAATCAGCACACAAGATTTTAAAGCAGCTATTGTAACTATGCTCTGAGATAAAAGAAAATGAACTTGTTGTGAATGAAAAGATGAAGATAGGAAATCTCAACAAAGAAATAGTAACTATAAAAAAGAAGCAAATGAAAATTTCAAAACAGAAAAATTTAATGTTTGAAATAAAAACTCACACTATGGACTTAACAGCAGTAGTCCACAGAAATGACAAAATAGTGAGCTTGATGATAGACTCATAGAAACTGTCCAATCTGAACAACATAGAGAAAAAGATTGGGAGAAATATGTTAAATCATTACTGTCTATAAATGGTTTAACATACATGTAACTGGAATCCTAGAAGGAGAGGAGAGAGAAAATAAGGCAGAAGAATATTCAAGAAATGACCAGAATTTTCCCATATTTGTTCAAACTTACAGATTCAAAGCGTCAAGAAGTACAGAATATGCCTAGCAGGAGTAAACACACACACACACACACACACACACAACACACAACACACACCACCTATGTAGGCAAATCACAGAAAACCTATGAAAAATCAAAGTTAAAACCTGTGAGTAATGCCATTTACTTCACAAGCACTTTCAAAAAGGAGCACAGATAATGGGTATGAAACTGCTAGCACATAGGCAATTACTGCTACATAGTTCAGTAACTGTTGGATTATTCTCTTAAAAGAGATAAGCAAGAATGCATTTGTGACAAAGAAAACACATACTTCTTTACCCAAGGTTTGTGAATTCATTACCATCATTTTACTAATTAATGATTTAGAATGGAAATAGAAATGTGTAAGAAAAAGGTTCAAGAGAAATTACATACATTTGTAGACAAGGGATAGTTTAGTGGTGTAACAGGAGATACCAGAATGCTCGGACTATATCCTTAATATTTTGAAGTGATATCCTAAGTTACAAAAATAGTGCTTGATATGTCTATAAGACAAAATATTTCCTTGGGTAGGTGGTGGAGACAAAGCAGTTACCAGTTGTACAAAACAATTATTAACTTATTCCTTTGAAAATGTGGTTGTGAGGGATTTTTCCCCCTAAATACTTACATGCAAAAGAAAAGGGCAAGCATATTTAGAGTTCGTTCAGATGGCACAAATAATCTTTTGAACAAAGTATAAGCAAGTAGGGTTCTGATTATCACTAAGGGTACATTACTAATTTAGTTTTTCTGGGTATATGGGGAGGAAAGAAAAGAAGAAAGCTATGAGAAAAGGAAAATAGACATTTTGGGGGGAAAAGCTTTAAAATATCTGTGACATGCCTTTCAGAATTACTGAATTTCCAATTGAAAATTATAATAGAAGAGAGTTCCAGGAAGATGGCAACGTAAGCAGGGAGGCGGAAATATCCTCCCAAAACTATACGGATCTATGAAAATACAGCAAATACAACTACTCCTAAAAGAGAGACCAGAATTTACAACACAGCACACAGCCCGCATCTGTACCTGAGAGGACTCGGCACCCCGCGAGGAGGGTAAGATACGGAGGGGCGTCCCAGAGGGACCCGAGCAGTCCCTCACTCCAACACAGGTGGGAGGAGAGGATTCAGAGCCACGAGGGAGTGGAAGAACACGCCCGAGAAATAACCAGCCCCGGTGATCTGTGCCGGGGGCACTCACACACATCGCGGGGTGCATCAGATATTGGAGAGGCAGAAGGTGCAGGTTTTGAGCTGGGAACGTGCCCGGTTCTGTGCAGCCAGCAGCCTGGGACAAGAGAAAAGCATGTGCTGTTTTTACCGGTCTTAGAGAGGTGAGAGGCCCAGCGAGGGAACACAATCCCCCCAGCACGATCAGCCCAGCGGGCTGGGAGTCCTGAGGAATTTCGGACCCCTTGGCTGGCAACTGGGAAAAGGGAGCCACATTGAAACTTTACACAGAGAACAAAGACTCCCATTCGATCATGACCTAGCCAGAGCTACAAAGAGCAGTGCGGTCCAGGCTGCAGAATAGTGGAGCAACAGCACTACCTAAAGAATCCTTACAGAATGCACTCCTGGTGGGCGTTTTTTTCCCCAATTTCTTTTCATTTCTTTCTTTCTTTCATTTCTTTTCTCTTTTCTTCTCTTCGTTATATCTTTTTTTTTGGTTTTTCGTTTTGTTTTGACTTTTAGGGGATTCTTTTTTTTTTAAGTCTTAAAGAGCCCAGCTGACATACTTGGCAATACCAGTGACCACTTCTATGCCATGAAAAGACAGAGGAATATGGTACAGACAAAGATCACCCAGACCCAGACAACACCTGAGAGGGAACCTGAAGGGATGGAAATGCACAATCTTCCTGAAAAAGAATTCAGAATAAAAGTCATAACCATGCTAATGGATCTACAGAGAAATGTGCAAGAGCTGAGGGAGGAAGTGAGGGAAGTGAGGAAAGACAATGCAGAAATCAGACAAGCGATCGACGGGCTTAACAGCAGACTGGATGAGATGCAAGAGACTGTTAATGGAATAGAAATCAGAGAACAGGAATACAGAGAAGCTGAGGCAGAGAGAGATAAAAGGATTTCTAGGAATGAAAGAATATTAAGAGAACTGTGTGACCAATCCAAACGGAACAATATTCGCATTATAGGAGTACCAGAGGAAGAAGAGAGAGAAAAAGGGATAGAAAGTGTCTTTGAAGAAATAATTGCTGAAAACTTCCCCACGATGGGGAAGGAAATAGTCTCACAGTCCACGGAGGCCCACAGATCTCCTACCACAAGGGACCCCAGGAAGACAACAACAAGACACATAATATTTAAAATGGCAAAGATCAAAGATAATGAAAGAGTATTAAAGGCAGCTAAAGAAAAAAGATCACCTACAAAGGGAAACCCATCAGACTGTCATCAGACTTCTCAACAAAAACCTTACAGGCCAGAAGAGAATGGCATGATGTATTTAATGCAATGAAACACAAGGGACTCGAACTAAGAATATTGTATCCAGCACGATTATGATTTAAATATGACGGAGGGATTAAACAATTTCCAGACAAGCGAATGCTGAGAGAATTTGCTTCCCATAAACCACCTCTACAAGATATCATATAGTAACTGCTCTAGAGGGAAGCACTCCTAAGGTTAAAACGATGTCACCAGAAAATAAAATAATAGCAAAGAAAGCAGACCATCCAAATACTAACTAAACACAAAGAATAAAACACCTAGTATATATAGAATGGAGGAGGAAGAATAAGAAGGGAGAGAAATAGAGAAACATCAGACTGTGTTTAAAATAACTTAACAAGAATATTAAATGAGATTGTTAGATAGGAAAGAAGCAACCCCTGAACCTTTGGAAACCAAGAATCTAAAGCCAGCAATGGCAATACGTACAAATCTATCGATAATCACCTTAAATGTAAATGGACTGAATGCACCAATCAAAAGACACAGAATAACAGAATGGATAAAAAAGCAAGACCCATCTATTTGCTGCCTACAAGAAATGCACGTCAAACCCAAAGATATACACAGACAAAAAGTGAAGGGATGGAAAAAGATATTTCATGCAAACAACAAGGAGAAAAAGGTGTTGCAGTACTTGTAACAGACAAAAAAGACTTCAAAATGAAGAAAATAGCAAGGATAAAGAAGGACATTACATAATGAAGAAGGGGACAATCCAAGAAGAGGAAGTAACCATTATAAATATATATGCACCCAACACGGGAGCGTCAACATATGTGAAAAAAATAGTAACAGATTTAAGGAGGAAATAGACAGCAATGCATTCGTTTTAGGTGACTTCAACACACCACTCACTCCAAAGGACAAGTCAGCCAGACAGAAAATAAGTAAAGACACAGAGGCATTGAACAACACACTAGAACAGATGGACCTAACAGACATCTACAGAACTCTACACCCAAAAGCAACAGGATAGACATTCTCCTCAAGTGAACATGGAACATTTTACAGAATAGACCACATACTAGGCCACAAAAAGAACCTTAGTAAAGTAGAAAATATTGAAATTCTAAAAACCAACTTCTCAGATCAGAAAGGTATAAAACTAGAGTTAAATTTTAGGAAGAAACCAAAAAGGCTCACGAATACATGGAGACTTAAAAATATTCTCCTAATTAATCAATGGGTTAACGACCAAATCAAAACAGAAATCAAAGAATATATGAAGACAAATGACAACAACAACACAAAGCCACAACTTCTGTGGGACGCAGCAAAGGGAGTTCTAAGAGAAAAGTATATTGCAATCCAGGCCTATCTCAAGAAGGAAGAACATTCCCAAATGAATAGTCTAAGACACAATTACAATTACTGAACTTGGAAAAAGAAGAACAAATTAGGCCCAAAGGCACCAGAAGGAGGGACATAATAAAGATCACATAAGAAATAAATAAAATTGAGAAGAATAAAACAATAGAAAAAAATCAATGAAACCAAAATCTGGTTCTTTGAAAAAATAAAAGAAATAGATAAACCCCGAGCCAGACTCATTAACAGAAAAAGAGAATCTACACATATAAACAGAATCAGAAATGAGAAAGGAAAAATAACGATGGACCCCTCAGAAACACAAAGAATTATAAGAGAATATTATGCGAATCTATATGCTAACAAGCTGGAAAACATACAAGAAATGGACAACCTCTTAGAAAAATACAACTTTCCAAAACTGACAAAGAAGCAGAAAAACTAAACAGACCAATCACCAGCAACGAAATTTAAGCGGTAATCAAAAAACTACCCAAGAACAAAACGGTCGGACCAGATAGATTCACCTCTGAATTCTATCAGACATATAGAGAAGAAATAACACCCATTCTCCTTAAAGTTTTCCAAAAATTAGAAGAGGAGGGAATACTTCTGAACTCATTCTATGAAGCAAGCATCACTCTAATACCAAAAGGTGGCAAAGACCTCACCAAAAAAGAAAACTACAGACCGATATCCCTGATGAACGTAGAGCAAAAATACTCAACAAAATATTAGCAAACCGAATTCAAAAATACATCAAGAGGATCATTCACCATGACCAAGTGGGATTCATCCCAGGGATGCATGGATGGTACAATATTCGAGAATCCATCAACATCATCCATCACATCAACAAAAAGAAGAACAAAAAACACACGATCATCTCCATAGATGTTGAAAAAGCATTTGACAAAATTCAGCATCCATTCATGATTAAAACTCTCACCAAAATGGGTATAGAGGAAAAGTACCTCAACATCATAAAGGCCATATATGACAAACCCACAGCTAAAATCATACTTAACAGTGAGAAGATGAAAGCTTTTCATGTAACATCAGGAACAAGACAGGGATGCCCACTCTCTCCACTGTTATTCAATATAGTACTGTAGGTCTTAGCCACAGCAATCAGACAAAACAAAGAAATATAAGGCATCCAGATTGGTAAAGAAGGAGTCAAATTGTCACTATAGGCAAATGACATGATATTGTACATAAAAAAACCCTAAAGACTCCACTCCAAACTTCTAGAACTAATATCTGAATTCAGGAATGTTGCAGGATACAAAATTAACACACAGAAATCTGTTGCTTCCCTAAACACTAACGATGAACTAACAGAAAGAAAAATCAGAAAAACAATTCCATTCACAATTGCATCAAAAAGGATGAAATACCTAGGAATAAACGTAACGAAGGAAGTGAAAAACCTATACTCTGAAAACTACAAGACACTGCTAACAGAAATTAAAGAGGACACTAACAAATGGAAATTCTTCCCATGCTCTTGGCTAGGAAGAATAAATACTGTCCAAATGGCTATACTACCTAAAGCAACGTACATATTCAACGCAATCCCTATCAAACTACCAACAGCTTTCTTCAATGAACTGGAACAAATAATTGTAAAATTCATACGGAACCACAAACAAACCCACATAGCCAAAGCAATCCTGAGAAGGAGGAATAAAACGGGGAATTACGCTCCCTGACTTCAAGCTCTAATACAAAGCCACAGTAATCAAGACAATTTGGTATTGGCACAAAAACAGACCCACAGACCAGTGGAATAAAACAGAAAATCCAAACATTAACCCAAACATATACAGTCAAACAATATTTGATAAAGGAGCCTTGGATATACAATGGGGAGATGACGGCCTCTTCAGCAGCTGGTGTTGGAAAAACTGGACAGCTACATGTAAGAGAATGAAACTGGACTACTGTCTAACCCCATACACAAAGGTAAACTCAAGGTGGATCAAAGACCTGAATGTAAGTCATGAAACCATAAAACTCTTAGAAAAAATATAGGCAAAAATCTCTTGGACATAAACATGAGCAACTTCTTCATGAACATATCTCCCCGGGCAAGGGAAACAAAAGCAAAAATGAACAAGTGGGACTATATCAAGCTGAAAAGCTTCTGTACAGCAAAGGACACCATCAGTAGAACAAAAAGACATCCTGCAGTATGGGAGAATATATTCATAAATGACATATCCGATAAGGAGTTGACATCCAAAATATATAAAGAACTCATGCACCTCAACAAACAAAAAGCAAATAAGCCAATTAAGAAATGGGCAGAGGACATGAATAGACACTTCTCCAAAGAAGAAATTCAGATGGCCAGCAGGCACATGAAAGGTGCTCCACATCACTAATCATCAGAGAAATGCAGATTAAAACCACAATGAGATATCACCTCACACCAGTGAGGATGGCCAACATCCAAAACACAAACAACAACAAATGTTGGCAAGGATGTGGAGTAAAGGGGACCCTCCTACACTGCTGGTGTGAATGCAAATTAGTTCAACCATTGTGGAAAGCAGTATGGAGGTTCCTCAAAAAACTCAAAATACAAATACCATTTGACCCAGGAATTCCACTCCTAGGAATTGACCCTAAGAATGCATTAGCCCAGTTTGAAGAAGACAGATGCACCCCTATGTTTATCGCAGCACTATTTGTAATAGCCAAGAAATGGAAGCAGCTTAAGTGTTCATCAGTAGATGAATGGATAAAGAAGATGTGGTACATATACACAATGGAATATTTTGCAACTATAAGAAGAAAACAAATCCTACCATTTTCAACAACATGGATAGAGCTAGAGAGTATTATGCTCAGTGGAATAAGCCAAGCCAAAAAAGACAAGTACCAAATGATTTCACTCACATGTGGTGTATAAGAACAAAAAAAAAAAAACTGAAGGAACAAAACAGCAGCAGACTCACAGATCCTAAGAACGGACTAATAGTTATCAAAGGGAAAGGGACTGGGGAAGATGGGTGGGAAGGGAAGGATAAGAGCGAAAAAGGGGCATTACGATTACCAGATGTAATGTTAGGGGGGCACAGGGAGGGCTGTACAACTCAGAGAAGACAAGTAGTGATTCTATAGCATCTCACTACGCTGATGGACAGTGACTGTAATGGGGTTGGGGGGGGACCTCATGAAGGGTGTAGTTTAGTCACCATAATATTGCACATGTAATTGTAGATTAATGATACCAAAATAAACTATTAAAAAGAAAAAATTATAATAGAAGCACTAGTTGACAAAGAAAACTGCGAATACAGACAGTATCATAGAATATCAGAGTTAGAAGCGACTTCAGAACTCATCGTGTCTAAATTTTCTTCCAGTGAAAGGATTATCTTAATAGTCTGAAAGATGGTCATCTAGTTTCTGCCTAATTTCTAAGGTTGGGAGCTCACTCACTATCCTACCAGACAGATCATTGTAATGTTAAACAGCTAAAATAGTTACAAAATTTGTTTTAAAGTAAACTAAAAGTTTCCTTCCTATACTTCTTCCACTTGGTGTCCATTCTTCCCCCATCCTTCTAATTTCTCCTATATATGCCAGTTTTTAAAATATTTAAAAACCACTACCATATCCAACTAGACTCTTCTCCAGGGTAAAAAACCTCATTATTCATTGGACATGATTCCCACCTCTAAGTAAACTTTCCTTCAGATGCAATATCTTTCAGTGATTTTTAAAGTATGACACCCAGGCTTCATTAGTACCAGACTAGCCAATGAAGAGTACATGGCTACTGTGAATTTAATCTTGTTGGTTAAAATTCAAGAATTTAATATTCTGAGTCCTAATTTTGTCATGCATGTATTAGCTATTATTTTTAGCTTTGTATGATCCAAGAATTTAATATGTATACCTTCAATATTTTTGTCCAAGTTGAACAGACCAGACCTGTATGGTAAGCCACAGCATAATTCTCTCAAAAGTGAAATACACAGAGTAAGAGAGTTCAGCTAAATATAAATCCCCCTAACTGCTATCAAACTTTTCTTTTGTCCTCTTTTCCACAAGGATAACATAAGATATATAGTTAATTGTCTTATTGGATCCCTACTTCTTGGTGTCTTTCCCTTAAAGTCTAATTTAGTAATCCTATCAAAAAATGACACAGATTCTTCTCTTAGTGACTTATCCTTAAAGAACCAACTTGGAGATCTTGATGACCATTATTTTCTTTAATGAATGTCTATGAACCATGTGACTGAAAATCTGTTTTAGAATTATGCTGGGGGTAAATGTTAAATTTAAATATCAATAGTTTCAGCAAATCACTCCCACCCAAACTGATCCACTCTCCTTTTTGAGAAAATCAGGGACATTTGTCCATCTCTAGCCTTATGCAACTTGTCCTTTAGGAGTAGTCAAAAACTGGTAATAGTGTTTTTGTGATGATCTCTACAGCTTTTGTCTGTGCCCTTAGATCCAGTTCTTCTGGGTCTGGAGACTTAAGCTACTCAGAGGGAACAATTATATCTTTTCTAATGTTTCATCAGTCTTAAGCTTCAAATTCCTTCTTAACCATGTCCCATCTATCCTTCTTTGTTTGAACATCATTCTCATTGATAGAAAAGTCTGGGTGAATAGTCCTGTCAGCTGTCACTTTTAATAGCATGCCAAGGAGGCCCAGCTCTTCCTTGTTCTTGTTCTAAACAGAACTGAATATACACACACATTTAGTGGTCCTTAGTATTTTTTTTTTTAACAAGGCTTTGGCCTTCCTAACACTATTCTTAAAATTATGTTTTTCTCTGCAATGTGTACTTGGTTCTATGCTCTTCCAATTATTGTGTCACATCTGAACTTATCAAAGAACTTCCTGTGAGGTCACACAGATCAGTGATGCCATTTGGGGGCTATGAAAGGATGAATGTCCTTTTGGGTGGGGTTTAAAGCTACATATTCTCTACAAGTTCTGATATGTGTTTTGTAGGTTCTAGAATGAGCACTGTTACTCGGTATGTGTCATGTCCCTTCTGGTGTTTCCCTTCTGGACTGTTGGGATATAAGAAAGATTTAGTATGACTGTTTTAGATACTCCCTTCCCTTCTCTATCATCCAGAAATTAGGAGTATTTGATTTTCAGAATCTCTCATAATTTAAAAAATGTAGTATGTCAAGACAAGGCAGACATACTTAAGTTTCATTTTACTAATTTTTGAAATGCTTTTCTAAAGCCTGTAATAGATATGGGACCATCAACAGCACTTTCTTGTTTCACTACTACAAACTCTAAGATGACACACTTACCTTCTCCCAAGGTTCCTGTCACCTCTATCTCACCAACCAGCTCTTTCTTGCTGTTCACAGTTATGACCAGAGTAGCTATTCCCTGTTTGAATTATTCTACATCCTGAGAAATTAAATTATCATCAAGGCAACAATTTTAACTTTGCCATATTCTTATTGAATATGTTCTGTGTCCCCAGTTATGTCTAAAACAAGACATTACCTTTAGCTGTATTTCTTTTTTTTCTTTTATATAAATAACATAGAACTCATACTTTAACAATCTGGGATTTTATTTTTGGCCAGTAAACCTGACTTTATGATGCTGCTGTCAATTTGCAGTGATGTTTGGGAATACAGACAGAAGCACTGTAATATATCCCATCATCCTGGATCTCAGGAGGGAATAATAGAAAGATATTCTGAAAGCTAAGGCATTTCATGTCACCACTTCCAATTCAAAATCTTCACAAAATCCAATTCTAATGGCAGATGTGTCAGTGTGATATCCAGAAGAGAGAAGAGGAAGACAGACACTTGCAAATTTAACTTCAGGAAAGTACTTTCACACCATTACCTCAAAGTGATATTAAAAAAATTGCTTTTAAAAAATGGAATTACCCTGCTTCTTTGTGTCCTTGTGCTCAAGAGATCATTCTTACTGTTTGTGACTTAGGGTAGCTCTTCTAGTGGGTAGAAAGGAGTTGGCCCTGATTACACAAATAAAAATGTAAATATAAATTTGTGCAGTATAGGAGATCAAGCAAGAGACTGACTACAAGGATGATATACTGCATGAAAAGTTTTGAACCCAGACAATCTTGAAAAAAACAGTGCACAAAAAGTAAAGAATGAATCATAAATGAAGGATGATGAGTTAGGAGAGAACTTTGGTGTGAGAAGAGAGATGGCTTTTGAAGAGTTTCAAGGCTAGATGATTAAAGAAATATTGCCATTAGAAATAGGACAGTAGTTGAGGGTTGCTGGAGTGTAGTATGCATGCAAAGATAAATAGATGGCCATAGAGGACCTTGTTTCATCAATAAACAGTCAGAGTTCAGCCAAAGGACTCTATCTAGACCAGTGGTAGAAGCAAATACGGGAACTAGGATAAGAGTATGGACTGCTTAATTCAAGCAGTAAATATTTATTGTGTACCTTCTATGTGTCAAGTATTACATTAGGCTTATGAGATATACAGACTTATAGCAATAAGTAAGATAGGGTAGTCTTCTCCCTCATGGAGTATACAGTCTAGTGAAGTCAAGGGGAAAAAAAACACTTGGGCTGGAAAGGGTTAAGGTGGGTCAACATTGACAGAAGCAGACTCAATAAAGCTGATCTAGGCAAAAACAGGTTCTAACATCATACCATGTACACGTAATTTTCTATCTACCAAGCTTGTTTTATTAAATTCTTCACATGGTAGCAGTCTCTTATATTTGAATAACTGAGTGCTATCTACTGCAAAGGAATTCCAAGAAGAAAAGAGTCCAGAGTTACAATTATAAAGTCACAGCTAAAGAAGAGTCTGACCTTAATTAAGCCTAGTGAAAGTGGCACAAGTAATGACCAGTAGAAAAGGTTGGAAGCTTCATTGGAAGTTTCTGAGTTTTAAACAGTTTTTTTTGCTAGAGGAGGAACCAGACAGCTAACATAGTAATTGGTTCCATTTCCCAAAAAGGGTTGTTGATAGTATTGTACAAGTATAAAGTATGTAAGTATAAAGTCTTACGTATATAAAGTCATAGTCCTAGTGATGGGAAGAGAGGGTAAAGGCAGGGAAAGATAATGGGCAGCTGAATAACATACCCAGTGGTTAAGTCCACTTCTCCCCAATCAACCTAGCCAGTACCCCTCTCATCAATCAGTTAGCTGGTCCTTTCATTTAACCTTTGATTATCCCTGACAAGGATAAAGCATATTCTGCAAAAAGAAGCCTCTTCTGACAGTGCTGCTTCAAAGCAAAAACATAAATTTAAGGGATTTGTTTTCATCTCCTCAAAATGTATGTATGTGGGGGTGGGGGTGGGGGTGGTGAGAGAGTGTAAAGGACTTCAGAAGAGAAACTGTGAAAGTCAATATGTAGTATTTCAGTGCTGCTGGTTTTAGCATGTGAGCTACACAACTCCAAGAACCACGTTTTCTGAAGCAAATTGCTTCAGACTGGGCTCAGCATGTAAGTACTTAATAAACATTTCTGGTTAGGAATAATTCAAAGGATGTATAACAAAAAAATAAAGATGTGAGCTCAACCAACCATCTTTTTATTAATGAATACAAGTTAAAGCACTTAGAGGGGGCTAGACCAGATGATCTCAGAAGAGCCTTTCATCTCAAGAGCATTGAATGTAAGGAGTTTTGTTCAGAGAATTTGAATGGCTAGTTGCATAAATGTAAGTAGTATGCACACGAAGTATTCTACTTGGTCTTGGAAGAAAATGAATAGGCAAGTAAAAATGAAGTTAAGATCTTAAGAGATTATAAGTGAAGTCTTTCTTGATAGCACATCTTAGAACTGTACATTTATCTGATTTAAAAGTGACTTAAAAGTTCATCTTTCACCCAGAATAGAATGACCTCAATCTTTCCCAAAGAAGCATAGAATCTGATCTTGAAGGTACAACACTCACTTGAAATTGATTCAGAAAAATAAATGACTTCTAGCTCGACGGGAAGAGATGCCTCTAAGGAAAAGGGAAACTGCCAAATTTCTCAGCAGGGTCTTAAGTTACCAGCTCCAGTGATTACTGGATTTTACTCCAAGATCCTGCAATGGTAACTTACTGGGCAAAGTGATGGCTAATATTGACATTCCTTCAGAGTAAAATAAAAATAAACCTAGAAATGTAGATGAAATCCTTTAAAGAAGCAATTAAAACATCAACAGTTGTTAAACTGCCAGATCAAATAAATCTGAATATCAAACAGAATTTTTTTAATGTTGTAGCTTTAGAGGAAAAGGAACTTTGCCTTTGCCCCAACATGCAATATTTAAAATTGGGAGCAGCTTGTTGCATTACACACTTCCCCATGGTTCAGCATGTGGCTTTGTCTCCAGCAGGAATGAATCAGGGAAGGGGTCAAACAGAACAAAATCAAAGAGAAAGACAAAACATCACTAGTCAAACCCTACACTACCTCTCTGGAGCCAGCATATTGCTTATGTGTTTCTGAGGAAAGCTATAAAACTGTATCTCCAGAGAGCTTTTGTCAGTCAGGGAGCATCCAATGCTCTACGTATAGTGTTTGCAAATTCCAGTTGGCCAGACTCTGCTCAAGTCAGGAAAATGAAGAAAGAAGGGCTGAGTAAAAGGTGTCACCCTTGAAATTGGGAGAAAAGAATATTCCTATAAGTAAGCAGACAATTCATGCACGGATTCTCCATTCTCTATTTAGGATATAAGAATTTTGAATTCTGACAAATATTAGGACTATGTACCACATGACAGTTGAGGGCATAATTTTATACCTTTTTAATGCCCTGGTCAAATAAAAAGAAAATGGATTTGGCTGTGAGGTTACATCTGATTTCATTTCAACAAACAGTATGTTCTATACCTACTATGTGCTAGGTATTGTTGGAAGCAGAGGGATGAATAAGAAATAATTTCTGCCCTCCAAGGGTAGTCTAGAAGGGGAGATAGGACACACATGAGGAACTACAGTATTGGGAGAATGTGTGAACAGAAGGTAAAAATCATTTATCATGGATACATGCAGAATCATGGAAAGCTTCCCACTTGCTTTGTTTTCACCGGGATCCTGTGCACAAGCTGAAATCCCATTTCTTTCATCAC
>JAVSCE010005373.1:0-106579 GCA_032199065.1 Smutsia gigantea | reverse complement strand
TTTGTGTTGTTGTTGTCATTAGTCTCCATATATTCTTGATTTCTGTTTTGATTTGGTCGTTAACCCATTGATTAATTAGTAGAGTGCTGTTAAGTCTCCATGTATTTGTGAGCTTTTTTGATTTCTTTCTAAAATTTATTTCTAGTTTTATACCTTGGTGATCTGAGAAGTTGGTTGGTAGGATTTCAATATTTTTTAAATTACTGAGGTTCTTTTTGTGGCCTAGTATGTGGTCTATTCTGAAAAATGTTCCATGTGCACTTGAGAAGAATGTGTATCCTGCTGCTTTTGGGTGCAGAGTTCTGTAGATGTCTGTTAGGTCCATCTGTTCTAGTGTGTTGTTCAGTGCCTCTGTGTCTTTACTTATTTTCTGTCTGGTTGATCTGTCCTCTGAGTGAGTGGTGTGTTGAAGTCTCCTAAGATGAATGCATTGCTGTCTATTTCCTCCTTTAATTCTGTTAGTATTTGTCTCACATATGCTGGCGCTCCTGTGTTTGGTGTATATATATTTATAATGGTTATATCTTCTTGTTGGACTGACCCCTCTATCATTATGTAATGTCCTTCTTTATCTCTTGCTACTTTCTTCGTTTTTGAAGTCTATTTTGTCTGATACAAGTACTGCAACACCTGCTTTTTTCTTTTTGTTGTTTGCATGAAATATCTTTTTCCATCCCTTCACTTTTAGTCTGTGTATATCTTTGGATTTGAGGTGAGTTTCTTGTAGCAGCATATAGATGGGTCTTGCTTTTTTATCCATTCTGTTACTCTGTGTCTTTTGATTGGTGCATTCAGTCCATTTACATTTAGGGTGATTATTGATAGATATGTACTTATTGCCATTGCTGGCTTTAGATTCGTGGTTACCAAGGGTTCAAGGGTTGCTTCTTTACTATCTAACAATCTAACTTAACTTTCTTGTTAAGTTATTGTAAACACAGTCTGATGTTTCTTTCTTTCTCTCCCTTCTTATTCCTCCTCCTCCATTCTTTCTATAATAGGTGTTTTATTCTTTGCCTTTAGTTAGTATTTGGATGGTCTGCTTTCTTTGCTATGATTTTATTTTCTCTGGTGACATCTTTTTAGCCTTAGGTGTGCTTCCATCTAGAGCAGTCCATTTAAGATATCCTGTAGTGGTGGTTTATGTGACGCAAATTCTCTTAACTTTCGTTTATCTGGAAATTGTTTAATCCCTCCATCATATTTAAATGATAACCGTGCTGGATACAATATTCTTGGTTCGATGCCCTTCTGTTTCATTACGTTAAATATATCATGCCATTCTCTTCTGGCCTGTAAGGTTTCTGTTGAGAAGTCTGATGATAGTCTGATGGGTTTTCCTTTGTAGGTGATCTTTTCTCTCTCTCTAGCTGCCTTTAATACCCTGTCTTTATCTTTGATCTTTGCCATCTTAATTATTATGTGTCTTGGTGTTTGTCTTCCTTGGGTCCCTTGTGTTGGGAGATCTGTGGGCTTCGGTGGACTGCGAGACTATTTCCTTCCCCAGCGAGGGAAAGTTTTCAGCAATTATTTCTTCAAAGACACTTTCTATCCCTTTTCTCTCTCTTCTTCCTCTGGTACTCCTATAATGCGAATATTGTTCCGTTTGGATTGGTCACACAGTTCTCTTAATATTCTTTCATTCCTAGAAATCCTTTTATCTCTGCCTCAGCTGCTCTGTACTCCTGTTCTCTGTTTTCTATTCCATTAACAGTCTCTCGCATCTCATCCATTCTGCTGTTAAGCCCGTCGATCGCTTGTCTGATTTCTGTATTGTCTTTCCTCAGTTCCCTCACTTCCTCCCTCAGCTCTTGCACATTTCTCTGTAGGTCCATCAGCATGGTTATGACTTTTATTCTAAATTCTTTTCAGGGAGGCTGTGCATTTCCATCCCTTCAGACTCCCTCTCTGGGGTTGTCTGGTTGATTTTGGTCTGAACCATATTCCTCTGTCTTTTCATGGCTATATAATTGGTCACTGATAGTTGCCACGTATGTCAGCTGGGCTCTTTAAGACTTTAAAAAGAGAAGAAAAAAAAAAAGAGAAAAAAAGAAAAAAAAAGAAAAAAGGAAAGAAAAGAAAAAAACAAAAACAAAACAAAAAAACAAAACAAAAAAAACCAAAAAAAATGCCCACTGGACGTAGATTCTGTGGGAATGCTCTAGGTGGCGCTATTGCCCCACTATTCCACAGCTGTGACTGTGCCGCTCCGCAGGGCCCTTTATCGCTCTGGCAGGGGTGGGAACGAATAGGAGGCTGTTGATCCCAGTGAGAAGGGTTAAGTATGGCTACGCTTCCTCAGTCGCCAGCTAAGGCGTCTGAAACTCCCCAGGACTCCCAGCCTGCTGGGCTGAGTGTGCTGGGGCGATCCGGCTCCTCCTGCTGGGCTCCTGTCTCTTTAAGACCGCTGAAGAAAGCGCGCTTTTTTTTTCCTTCCCGGAGCCGGCTGCAAGCACCCTGGCGCGTTCCCCGCTCAGATCCTGCCCCTCTGTCTCTCCAATCTCCGCTGCACTGCGCAATGTGGGTCAGCGCTCCCCGCGCAGATCCCCGGGGCTGGCTACTTCGCGGGGTGTGCTTCCACTCCCTCCCGGCTCTGAATCCTCTCCTCCCGCCGGTGCGCTGGGGTGGGGGAGGGCTCGGGTCCCGCCGGGTCGCGGCTCCGTATCTTACCCGCCTCTTGGGGTGCCGAGTCCTCTTGGGTGTAGCTGCATGCTGTGCGCTTTCCTGTGTATTCTTGTCTCTCTTTTAGGAATAGATGTATTTTCTGTGTTTTCGTAGATAAATATAGTGTTGGGAGGAGATTTCTGCCGCCCTGCTCACACCGCCATCTTCCCGGAAGTTCTCTATATTCATACAAATCTTTTTTTAACATGTTTTGATACTATCCTGTACTTGTACAAAAGGTGTTTCAGACTCATTATACCTGTTAAATTTCTTTTATCAATCCAGCACACTCATTTTTTAGATCTTATGTCTGTTACTTGATTTTTATTTATATCATTCAATATTTCTTTCTTTTAGTTAGGGCATACATACCGTAAAATGTAGCCATTTTAAGTTAACAGCTTGATGGGTGTTGACAAACTCACAATAAAAACAGTTTCAGTTAAATAAAAACAAAAATTGGAAAAATGGAAGTTTTTTCATTGTGTTAAACTAAAAAAATTGTTCAAAGAGTTTCTCCAGAAAATATTTTCCAAAAAAAGTCATCAATACTGGCACAAGTCTGATTAAAATTTTTTTATTTGTTCAAATGGAGTCAAAATTTCAACAGGGAAAAAAGTTTTAGTCAAAACATGCTATATATACCTTACTTATACTGGGACCAGTCCTTCTATCCCATCGTATCTCAGAAAAATCTACTCGGAATTTCAGCATTGTGCCTAGCACCCGTTCTCTCCTTCACTGAGAATATTACCTCAGGGGAAATGACCAAAGCAAAAGCGTAATGCTTGAAAATCAGAAACTCTAAATGTTCAGTTACATGTAACTGACTTACTCATCTTCATAGGGTAGAAGCTGATCAACAGGAATTTAATTTACCTGTTCAAACGTGAAATTAAGATGAGGGTCATATTCAAATTGCAGGACACAAACTTAACTATCCTTGATTTGTAAAATAATGATAATTTTTTTAAATGTTGTCTTCTTGTTTACCAGAAGAGTTGTTATACTGCCAAAATAATCAACCAAAAAAATGAAAGCTCACTAAAATAAGTAGATCTAATTGTGCCAGTACAGACCAGTTTTCAAAGTATAAGGAAAATAAAAACTGTTCATCCACTGAAAAGAAAGCATGCAGGAAATCATTCCATAAAAGGCTTTCATATTTGGTCCTTTTAGTACTTAAATCAAAGAAGTCTGTTTATTTCATCTGAAACTAGTCTTGTTGTGGTTATTCAAAAATTTAGGTAGGAATGTAATGATATTTTCTGATTTTCTAGTATAATCTCCTATTATTCAAAAAGTTTATTTGGAACACACAAATTATTATTTTGGGGGGGGGAGTTAAACTTAGCAAAGAGCCCACAGGACTTCACAGGAGTGAAAAATAATGCATTTTAAAAGTTAACAGAATATATAGAGAACAAGGTTTACTATTAGAAATAACAAATTAATAAAAGCTACAAAACTTTAGTCTCTATTAAACTCATAATTCACTGATAATGTATAAATCCAGTAATTTAGAGAGTAAATGTCAAGACTAAGAAAAATAGAAAAGAGTACAAATTGAAATTAAATACATGATTTAGTACTTTGATAAAGTTCTTCAGACTGCATCTTCTAACAGAATAAAATGCCTTCTTTAATAGCAATTAAAGAAGAACTGGCAGTCTGAAATGTTGTAAAGACCATAAATCATGTATCAGTATTTTAAAAACAAAATCCTCTTCAAGTTGGTATCTCTACCCACCAGTAAACGTGCTCCACCCCCAGCATTGTTCACAATCACTCTAATAGTTTAAACTCTCATCAACTTTCACCTGGATGATAGCCATACCCTCATCATCTCCCTGCTTCTTGCCTCTCTTCACCCCAAAATGTTCAAGCTTCTGGCAGCATGGAAATAAGCACTGCAAAGTCCAAGTCTATCATGCTAACTCCCTTGATCAAAACTATCCAATGATTCTCCCACTGGGTGCATAATAAAATAGTGCAAAACCATTACTTTAGGAACTTCCACATCACCCACTTTGGGAGCAACAAGGACTAAATTTATCCTCCAATCTTCAACAAGTGAAAAAAAACAGACAAAAATATATGAAACAATGGTTTTCACTGATACCAAGCAGTACAGGAGAGTTAAGCCTGAGAGAAAGTAAACAAATTAAGTGAGTCCTACAATTGCCCCAGCTTACTCCCTGGTGAGTTTCCAGACTGTAGACAAAAAGAGGAATCCAAGAGGAGTCCAGCAGTCTCCCTGAGCTGACGCAATAGAGTTGGGAATCCAGGAAAGTCAAGGAAGGTAGAGTTTGCAGGGTAAAGTACCAAAGAGAAAGAAATTCATAGGAAAAGAGATCTGCAGAGGGTCTTCCTGAGTCTTTAGCTGAGTACTGATTAGTACTAAGTGTGAGAAAACCACCTGAGGTTAGGGAATAAACCACACAAAAGGAACAAGCAGAATGATCCCCAGAGCTCACCAAGACTAGGAATAGGTGTGTTCCCAAAAGCCAAAAGGGAAAAAAAAGAAAAAACTGCCTTAATTCCGTGGGCTTCAGGCAGAAAATTCAGAATGGTATTGCCTCAACAGTGTGGAAAAATCAGCCCTAGACTAAATGCTGCTGTGAACCCACCTAACAAAAGTGAAAAACAAGCCTCAAAAAGATCAAGCTATTTCCAAGTGACTTAATTATATCCCAGAACAAAGTTTAAGAATATTTATAGGGACACAAAAATATCCAGCACTCAACAGAGTAAAATGCACAATGTCTAACATCTAGCCAAAATCCACCAGGCATGAAAAGCAGCAAAAAAGCTTTAGCCATAATGATAGGAAAAATAAAATCTATCAATTGAAACAAACTCAAAATTGATGTAGACAATGAAATTAGTAGATTAAGGACATTCAAAGTTATTATAGCTTTATTGAACATTTTCAGGAATAAAGACATGGAAGATACACTGAATAATGAATTAGATACTACAGAAAAGATCAATGAACTTTAAGTTATAGCAAGAGAAACTCTCCAAAATGAAACACAAAGGGAAAAACTGACTGAAAAAAAAAATCCCCAAAATCAGAGCATCATTGAGCTTTGGAACTTCTTTTGGCTTAATATGCATGTAACGGGAGTCCCCAAATGGGATGACTGAAAAATATTTGAAGTAATAATGGCCAAATTTGATGAAATTTTATTCTTCAAATGTGATGAGAAAAATAAACCCCATGAACAAAGAAACTCAAAAAAACCCAAACACAAAAAACGTGGAGAAAACTACACCAAGACCCATCACAGTCAAATTACTTTAGAAGGATATAATGAGATAATCTTAAAAACAACCAGAGAAAAAAGACCCATTATATACTGAGTAACAAACAATAGTGGCAGACTTCTCATCATAAACAATGCGAGCAGAGAAGACAGCGGAATCACGTCTTTAAAATACTGGAGACCAAAAAAAGCTAATTCATAATTTAGGCCCTCTGGGTCTGAGATTCCCCTACCCCACCAAGAGACATCAGACATTCATTCCAGCCTGGGAAACATCTTTTGCCATGTTAGCAGCACTGTCATAGACCAGTGGGAGGACCAGATAAATGAAGACCAAAATAACACTGCAAAAGCTCTGAAAATTAAACTTCCACTGGAATAAGAGCTCACAAAATCATACCATGGTCCATGTGCTAAATCTAAACAGAATGACTAGCTTAAAAACCAAATATCTAGGATATAATAAAACATCACCCATCATTCCAGGAATCAGGAAAATCAAAATCTGAATAAGAAAAGACCATCAACTGATGAATTAGACATGAATCAGATGTTGGAATATCTGACAAGAATTTTAATGATGTCATAAAAATTCATCAACAATCACAAATTCTCTTGAAATAAATGAAAAAATAGAAAATAAAAATATTTATTAAAATAAAAAAATACAACATATCAGTAAGGAAATAGAGATTATAAATCAAAAGTAAATTCTAAAACTAAAAAAATAAAATAACCAAAATAAAAATCTCAGTGCCTGAGTTCCATACAACAGAGATGGCATAGGACAGAATTATTAATTTTAAGACAGATCAATAGGATATACCCAATCTGAGCTGAGAGAAAATAAACTAAAATATAAGGAACAGAACCTTAAGGACTCATGCAACCATAACAAATATTTAATATTAAGATCACAAACATCTAATATTCAGATCATATATACACAGATCAGTACTAGAAGGAGAAAAGAAAGAGGGACTAAAAGAGTATCAGAGAAATAATGGCTAAAACATCCCCAAATTTGGCAAATCACCAAAAAATATTCAAGTTGAATGAACCTCAAACAGAATAAACTCAAAGAAATTTACACCAAGACACATCATTATAACTTCTGAAAATGAAAAAGAAAAAAAACTTGAAAGAAGCCAGAGAGAAACAATATATTGCCTATAGGATAATTCAAGTGACAGTACATTTCTCATCAGAAACCATGGAAGTTAGAAGAAAGTGGCACACTTTCCAAGAAGCAAAGGACTGCCAACTATGAATTCTATTCCCAGCAAAACTATCCTTTAGGAATGAAAGGGCAATTCAGACTTTCTCAGATGTAGAAAAACTAAATAAATTTGTTAGTACCAGAATGACCCCTAATGACTGGCTGAAGGAAGCTGTTCAAAGAGAAAAGAAATGCTAAAAGAAACACTATTGCAGCATCAGGAAAAAAGAATGAGCACAGCAAAAATATGAGTACATAGAGTAAACTATGATTCTACTCATGAATTTTATGTTACACCTGATGATTAAAACAAAAATTTAATAATTCAGTATCTGAATACCATCTACAGTATCCTAAAAAAATTGTTCATCCTCTGCCTTAACATCTCTAAGTGAAAATGAAATCAATACTTCACAAGTCGTTAGAAAGTTCTATGTGTTGAAATGTTTGTTTACAATTCAAGTCTTCCTAGACTGAGGTTTTGTTTTTGCTCAGATCAGTCACCCTCAGATTCAGATCCAAACATTTATTGTGCAATTACTATACATGAGGCATTTAATCCAAGCAACCTATAAAATAAAACACTAATATCCATTTTACCCATAAAGAAATAAACTTACATATCAGATAATGTTCCCAAAGTCACACTGCATAAACATGTGGCAGGCCACAAATGTGAATCAAGTCATCCTAAATCTAGTATTCAGATGATACTCAACTAATGGCTGGTGTTCTGATATCAATTGGCTTAAACCTCTTTCTAGGGCAATATCTTCCATCTTCTATCCTTATTCCAATAACCTTTGGAATCACATAAATCTTCTGTCCTTGAAGCTATCTTCTTTCCTGACTTGAAACTTTTAGTTGATGTAGTATGGTAGGGCAGATGAGTGGGAACTGCCAGATTAACTCTTCTTTCAACATAGAACTTACTCGGATATGACCCTAATAAATATCTCTAGTTCTAGAGCCCTGACTCTTTCCTATTCCTCCTATTCTATTATATCAAGCCCAGAGATGCAATTAATTAATATTTTATATGCTCAGCATAATGAGCTAAAACAAGCTCAACTCTCTTTCACAAGTAATCCTTCAACAACTTAAAGACAACTATTGTGTCTTCTCAAAGGTAAGTATGATTTCCATTTGCCATCCCATCTCAGTCAATCTTCTAAGTCCAAGGGGCTTTCTATTTCTCAAAACACCACTACATTAAAGACATCAACAGTAATTATGAATAAGTAGAAATAGGCCAAAATATAAATATCTTCCCACAGAAAATATCTTCAAACTAATCTAAGTCCTTACAGATATATACATACACACCAATGAGTCTTACTTTTAAAAGAAACACTATATTTTTAATCAGGAGATCCCAGGTGGCTCTATCTCTAGCTAGCAACCTTAAGCAAATCATCTAACTTCTCTGAGCCTCAGTATCTCACCTATGAAATGATTTTTACATCCCTTCTGGCTCTAAAATTCTCTGCATAATGCCAGAAAATGTGAAATATATGCATCTTACCACTAGAGGGCATAAAACTATGATTGCAGACATGTTAGACAAAAATCTCCTCCAGATAAATTACCTTGCTAGAAAAACCATACTCATTTGAACTACATGAATTTAAATCAAGCCTCAATAACTTGTCTATTGGCAAAGAGTACCAGGCTACTGCCTAAACATTGTTATTTTGTATGATGTAGAATGGATCTCTTTCTGGACTGGTTAGTTACCTTAAACCAAATTCAATACTACAAATAAATACTTATTGTGTAATATGGAGAAATCGGTAACCTTACAAATAAAAGGGGAGTAGAAGCAGAGCAGAAAGAATATAGAAGGAGGGAAAGGAGACAGAGGAGAAAAATAAGCAGCTGGTTGTTGTTTTGTTTTTTGATATTTCTGCATATAATAGTATATACATGCCTTTCAAAGTATTATAGAAATGTATTGACATTATACCATAGAACAGTTAGCTCCTGTAGATAAAACAGCAGGAAAAAATATTCCCACATGAAAATTTCACATGAACTACTTGGAAGCAGCTTCAAAACACTAAATGTGTTGGTAGTTTATAATACATCAATCCTTTTCAAATGAGAAAAGACTTGAAATTTAAAAATGCAATTCTCCACTGTGAGAAGAATTATCACTTGCTGTATCACTTTGTTAAGTTTCCTCCAAGTATAGATATTATTATGTGACAGGTAATTACTCTTAGCATAAGAATTTTTAAATAGAACCTTTTTAAATTTTATATATTCATATATATTTTTAAGGCATTTGATAGAACAACAGTCAATAACCAGGTGTCTGTTCTAGTGAAGAGACCCATGTGGAGCACCAAGTACAACTAGTGTAGTGGAAGAAGCTTGTGATAATACACCATCATTCTCCAAGATCTGTCTGTCTTCTGCACAAATGAAACAATAGAATATGAAACAGCCTGGAGGATTCTGGGAAAAAGATGGCAGTGTAAGAAGGCAAGACAGAAACCTCCCAAAACCACATAAATCATGAAAATACAGCAAATACAACTAAACATGAAAATGACCTGAAGACTTCAGAACTGACTACCTACATCTGGGGAAGAAGAGAAGACCTCACAGAAAAAGGTAAAGTGGCAAAGTTGCAATCTGGCAGGAGCCAAGCCAGCCCACAGGTGGGATGAAGAGGAACAGAGTGGAGAGGGAGTAGGGGCCCAAGACCACTGAACACTGGAGATTTGCTCCAGGAACATGAACCCACATTTCATGGTGCTCTGGTGGTTAGTGGGGCTGGATGGCAAAGACTGATGGAACATTTGGTGAAGCTGAAATTCCAGCCATTTGTGGAGAATAGGCACGCTCTACTGGCCCACCTGAGTAAAAAGCAAAGAGGGCAGTTTCAAAGACTTCCCAGCAGCAAGAGGGGCACCAAAGGCATAGGGTTACTTGGTTTTCTCTGCTTAGGAGAAACAACATGTGAAAAATACCTCCCCGGGCCACCTTTGGCCCAAAAGGTTAGGAACCCCAGATGCTCCATCCCCCTCACTGGCAAAGCAGTACCAAGGCTGTTCCCTGTGGTATGGGGCCTATCTGCTAGCAGTGCACATACACTTTGCTCCCAGGTAGGCAGAGGGAGACTCTCCAGCTTTCTCAGCCCTGTTTTGGGCGAGCTGGAGAAGTGACTGTGGGAGCCAGTCCTGGAGCTCCTCCCTCCTGGCAGGCACCAGTCCCGCTTGCGTGTGGCCCTGCCACAACTGCAGACTGGGCAGAGAGCAGTTCTGCCCACAACAGCTCGAGCAGCACAGCAATGAGGCTCCTCCCTGCAAGCATGGCCCACTTGAACTGACAGTTGAGGCAGGTACTACAGCAGGGAAGGCAGAGGGAGACCCTCCCAGTTTTCTCAGCCCTGTTTTAGCCCAGTCAGGGAAATACTGAGGGAGACAACCCCAGGAGCTTCTTCCTTCCAGCAGGTGCCAGTCCCACTTACCTGCGGCCCGTCATTGCTGCAGACAAGGTGGAGGGCAGCTCTTCCCACAGCAACCCCAGCAATGCAGCCCTGAGTTTTCTCCCTGTGCATGCGATCAGCTGACGGCCCACACAGCCCACCTGAAATCTACAAGCCAGACAAAAAGGTGCATGCCCAGGAAATTGAGCTTCTGGGCATTAGAGTGTGCCTCCTACATAAAGCTCTTATTCCATAGGAAACACTAAAAAAATGAAGAGGCAGAGGAATTTGGTGCAAACAAAAGTACAAGACAAAACACCAGAAAGAGAACTGAGTGAAACTGAAATCACCAATCTCCTTGATAAAGATTTCAAAATGAAAGGCATAAACATGCTCATATATCTACAGAAAAATATTGAAGATCTCAGGGAGGACCTCAACAAAAAGACAGAAAACCTCCAAAACAGTAACACGGAGCTGAAAAATACAATATCTGAAATGAAAAATACAATGGAGGGATTCAATAGCAGGCTTTCACAGGTTGAAGAAGTTGCAGATGATCTGGAAATTAAGGAGCAAGAAAACAATGAAGCCAAAACACACAACAAACAGAATTTCTAGGAATGAAAGAATAATAGGAGAGCTATGTGACCAACCCACATGGAATAATAGTCACATAACAGGGGTACCAGAAAAAGGAGATAGACAAAAGGATAGAAAAATCTCTTTGAGGAAATCATTGTTGAAAAGTTCCCCAAATGGGGGTAGAAAATAGAAACTCAGGTCATGGAAGCTCAGAGATTCCCTAACAAAAGGAACCCTACAAAAACAACACCAATCTGTCACATTCCTATATACTAAAAGTGAATTAGCAGAAAGAGCAATCAGGAAAACTCCATTTACAATTGCATCAAAAAGAATAAAATACCTAGGAATAAACCTAACCAAGGACATGAAAGGCCTGCACTCTGAAAACTACAAGACACTCATGACAGAAATTAAAGAGGACACCAAAAAATGGAAATCGATCCCATTATCATGGATAGGAAGAATTAATATTGTCAAAATGGCCATCTGCCTAAAGCAATCTACAGATTCAATGCAATCCCTATCAAAATACCAACAGCATTCTTCAATAACTAGAAAAACAGTTCTAAAACTCATATGGAACCACAAAAGACCCCAAATAGCCAAAAGAATCCTGAGGAAGAACAAAGCTGAGGGCATTATACTCCCTGACTTCAAGCTATACTACAAAACCACAATAATCAAAACAATTTGGTACTGGCACAAGAACAGACCCATACATCAATGGAAAAGAATAGAGACCCCAAATATAAACCCACACATATATGGTCAATTAATATATGATAAAGGAGCCATGAATATACAGTTGGGAAAAGACAGCCTCTTCAACAACTGGTGTTGGGAAAACCGGATAACTACATGTAAGAGAATGAAACTGGATTATTGTCTAACTCCATACACAAAAGTAAACTCGAAATGGATAGAAGACCTCAATGTAAGTTATGAAACCATAAAAATCTTAGAAGAAAACATAAGCAAAACTCTCTTCAATATAAACATGAACAACTTTTTCCTGAACACATCGCCTCAGGCAAGGAAAACAAAATAAAAAATGAACAAGTGGGGCTACATCAAACTAAAAAGCTTCTGTACAGCAAAGGACAACATCAGCAGAACAAAAAGGCATCCTACAGTATGGGAGAATATATTATAAGTCATTTGTCCAACAAGGGGTTAACATCCAAAATATATAAAGAACTCAATATGACTCAACACCCAAAAAATAAATAACCCAATTAAATGTGTAGAGGACCTGAGCAGACACTTCTTCAAAGAAGAAATACAGACGGCCAACAGGCACATGAAAAATGCTCCACATTGCTAATCAGGGAACTGCAAATTAAAACCACAATGAGATATCACCTTCCACCAGTTACGATGGACACTATCCAAAAGACAAGAAATAACAAATGCTGGCAAGTATGCAGAGAAAGGGGAACACTCCTACAACTGTTGGTGGGAATGTAAATTGGTACAATCATTGTGGAAAGCAATATGGAGGTTCCTCAAAAAACTAAAAACAGAAATACCTTTTGACCCAGGAATTCCACTCCTAGGAATTTATCCAAAGAATATAAGATGCCTGATATGAAAAGACATATGCACCTCTGTGTTTATCACTGCACTATTTACAACAGCCAAGATATGGAAGCAAGCTAAGTGTCCATCAATAGATGAATGGATAAAGGAAATATGATACATATACAGAACAGAATATGACTCAGCCATAAAAAGAGAAGAAATCCTCCCATTTACAACAACATGGACAGATCTAGAGGGTATTATGCTCAGTGAAATAAGCCAGGTAGGGACAGACAAATACCAAATGATTTCACTCACTCGTTTGTAAAGTATAAAAACAAAGCAAACAGAAGGAACAAAATAGAGACAGACTCATATACACAGACAAGAGACTAGTGGTCACCAAAGGGAAGAGGTTGGGGAGGGCTGGGGAGGGTGGGTGAGGAGAGAGAAGGGGATTAAGGGGCACTATAATTCACAATCACAATATAGGTAGGTCACAGGTATGGTAGTACAGCATGGAGAATATAATTAATGACTGCATCACATCTACTATGTTGAAAGACAGTGACTGCAATGGAGTGGGTGAGGACTTGATAATATGGGTGAATGCTGAATCACTGTGTTGTTTATTTGAAACTGTCATAAGATGGTGTATCAATGATAATTCAATAAAAAATTAATATAAAAATAAAAATAAAAATATAAGCAGTCTGAACCTTTCTACCCTTGAACCTTTCAAGTCTTTAATATGGCACTCATTTCTGTAATTCAGGATTTTACACAGATTTTGGTTTATTATTTTGGTACAGAAAGAGAGCTCCAGGGGTTACATTTGGCTATTCCTACCATCATGACACTCAATTAAAGGATGTGGGAGCCAATTTGTTAATTCTTCCAGCTGTTAAACATAAGTATTCCAAGCACGCACTAAGCAACAAGATATAACCATAGGATGAATTCACAGGCCCACCAGATCCACTGTGAAACAATTTCAAGTCAAAGCTCCATTCCATATCTGATTTCCATGAGCTCCATTCTGCCTGGTGGGACACAGTGATATCTTGAGTCACTTAGGAATTAGCATTAGCTCAAGTTCCAATAATCCCTGAAAAGTTTGTGGATTTTCCCTTTCCTGAACACATTTACACTTACAAATGGCCTAAATTTTCTTTAGGGAAAGCTATGAAGATGATTAAATGTACCTATTTGCGGTATTATCACAAAGTCCTGCCTCAAAGTAAGGTACCTTAATGAGGCTTAATAAGCTGTCCCTAAATGTCAGTCTTAGGGACTACGGATCCCTTGATCAATTTGCCTACTATCATAACTATGTCCACCTTACCTCAGATAGCTAAGTTGTCACTTGCCTCTGCCATTCCAGGATCCCCCGCAGTTCAGGGGGTCCATTTTATAGCAGCATCTTTCATATTCAAATTAATTCCAGAGACGACAGCCACAACAGCACATTTTAAGGTTGCTGGCACCCCATTTATCATTGTATTTTCTTAAAAGTAGTAAAGAACATCCACCTTGAGGGACCTAATGAGAGATTAAGGAAGCCAGCTGCATATAATAAATTCACCCCAACATTCCTAACTCCCCAACTATGGCATCTCAACTTTATTCAGTATAGGTCACTACTGAATCAAGGTTTCAATCAACCAAATAAGGAAATATTAGAACCATTCTTTACTGCCTGAGCAGTGACCAAATCTGAAATCTCCCATAAGTGAACCTCCATTAATAAATTTAGCCCAAACCAAAATTAGATTCCTCCTTTCCTAGCGTAGCACCCTTAAAACCTGATTTTGTATCTATTTCCAAGGTTTTTACTAATATAAATTAGTAAAATTCTGGCAATGATTTTGAGTATAAAATTTGTCTTTGATTTTGAAATTGGCCCCTTGGACTTGCTGGATCTTACTCTATATACAGGTCTAGAGGCCATGAGGTGGTAGGGATAAGCATGCAAACAGCCATGGCTCTACAAGGTGAGAACATTGTAGCACCTTTAAGGAGGGCAGGACCACTCTCACCAGTCAAAGAAAGAGGGGCTGCTTTTGCTGGCAAATGAGGCTCAGTTAAAATTATAGGTTAAGATTACCTGGAGTCACTTCTATTCAACATAGTACTGGAGGTCCTAGTCACAGCAATTGGACAACACAAAGAAATAAAAGGCATCCAGATTGGCAAGGAAGAAGTGAAACTGTCCTTGTTCGCAGATGACATGATATTATACATAAAAACCCTAAAGAATTCACTCCAAAACTATTAGATTTAATATCTGAAATCAGGAAAGTTGCGGGATACAAAATTAATACACAGAAATCAGTGGCATTCCTATACACTAACAATGACCTAGCAGAGAGAGAAATCAGGAAAACAATTCCATTCACAGTTGCATCAAAAAGAATAAAATACCTAGGAATACACCTAACCAAGGAAGTGAAAGACCTATACTCTGAAAACTACAAGACACTCATGAGAGAAATTAAAGAAGATACCAATAAATGGAAACACATCCCGTGCTCATGGATAGGAAGAATATTGCTAAAATGGTCATGCTACCTAGAGCAATCAACAGATTCAATGCAATTCCTACCAAAATACCAACATCATTCTTCAACGAACTAGAGAAAATCATTCTAAAATTCATATGGAACCACAAAGGACCCCGAATAGCCAAAGCAATCCTGAGAAGGAAGAATAAAGCTGGGGGGATTATGCTCCCCAACTTCAAGCTTTACTACAAAGCCACAGTACTCAAGACAATTTGGTACTGGCACAAGAACAGACCCATAGACCAATGGAACAGACTAGAGAGCCCTGATATAAACCCAACCATATATGGTCAATTAATATATGATAAAGGAGCCATGGACATACAATGGGGAAATGACAGCCTCTTCAACAGCTGGTGTTGGCAAAACTGGACAGCTACATGCAAGAGAATGAAACTGGATTATTGTTTAACCCCATACACAAAAGTAAACTCGAAATGGATCAAAGACCTGAATGTAAGTCATGAAACCATAAAACTCTTAGAAGACAACATAGACAAAAATCTCCTGAACACAGCATGAGCAACTTCTTCCAGAACACATCTCCTTGAGCAAGGGAAACAAAAACAAAAATGAACTCATGGGACTACATCAAACTAAAAAGTTTCTGTATGGCAAAAGACAGTATCAACAGAACAAAATGGTATCCTACAGTATGGGAGAATATATTTGTAAATGACATATCCAACAGGGGGTTAACATCCAAAATATATAAAGAACTTACACACCTCAACACCCAAAAAGCAAATAACCCAATTAAAAAATGGGCAGAGGATATGAAGAGAGAGTTCTCCAAAGAAGAAATTCAGATGGCCAACAGACACATGAAAAGACGCTCCACATCACTAATCATCAGGGAAATGCAAATTAAAACCACACTGAGATATCACCTCACACCAGTTAGGATGGCCAACATCCAAAAGACAAAGAACAACAAATGCTGGCGAGGATGTGGAGAAAGGGGAACCATCCTACACTGCTGGTAGGAATGTAAACTAGTTCAACCATTGTGGAAAGCAATATGGAGGAGGTCCCTCAAAAAACTAAAAATAGAAATACCATTTGACCCAGGCATCCCACTCCTTGGAATCTACCCAAAGAATACAACTTCTCAGATTCAAAAAGACATATGCACCCCTATGTTTATTGCAGCACTTTTTACAATAGCCAAGATATGGAAGCAACTTAAGTGTCCATCAGTAGATGAGTGGATAAAGAAGATGTGGTACATATACACAACGGAATACTATTCAGTCATAAGAAGGAAACAAATCCTGCCATTTGCAACAACATGGATGGAGCTGGAGGATATTATGCTCAGTGAAATAAGCCAGGCAGAAAAAGACAAATGCCAAATTATTTCCCTCATTTGTGGAGTATAACAACGAAGCAAAATTGAAGGAACAAAATAGCAGCAGACTCAGAGACTCCAAGAAGGAACTAGTGGTTACCAAATGGGAGGGGTGTGGAGGGTGCGTGGGGTGGGTGGGAGAAGGGGATTGTGGGGTATTATGTTTAGTACACATGGTGTGGGGGGTCATGGGGAAAACAGTGTAGCACAGAAAAGGCAAACAGTGAATCTGTGGCATCTCACTACACTGATGGACAGTGCCTGCATTGGGGTATGGGTGGGGACTTGATAATATGGGTAAATGTAGTAACCAGATTGTTTTTTTATGTGAAACCTTCATAAGAGTGTACATCAATAATACCTTAATAAAAAATATGTATTAAAAAAAAAAGATTACCTGGAGTCATCCAAATATTCCCAGTATCACCATTCCAGTTCCTGGAATCTCACTCTTTCCCAATCAATGCCCAATTTATACCAAAAGACCTGATTAAGCTGTGAATTTAATCTACACTGTAGTTCAACAATTTGTTGGGTCAAACTCTGCACCTCGTTTTAGCTCTGACAGCCCTGGTGTTAAAAGACGTAAAAGATTATTTTAAGCCAATCACAAAACCTTTTGGTTCTCTAACTGTAACTTCAACCAAGATTTTACAACTCTGGCCCTGCCATTTATTAAATCAGAGTTCTCAAACTCAGCACTATTGACAATTTGGGCCAGATAATTCTTTGTTGTTATGGTGGGAAGGAAGCAGTCCTAAACAGCAGCATCCCCGGTGTACCCACGTGATACCAGTAGCACCCTCTTCCCCAGTTTCCAACCAAGACTGTCTCCACACACCACCAAAGAGCCCCTGGGGAGTAACATGACCCCAGGTTGAGAACCACTACTTTAAACTCTACAGTAAAGTTATAAATAGCCAATCCTCCCACAATCTTTATCTACCTTTTGTCTCCTAAAATAAATCACCACTCAATCCACCAAAGCTTCACCTTCAACAGGTACTTGACTCCAGGTGACTGCAGGTGAAAACAAGTAACTTTCACCACTAGGAGCCTTGGACTGATTAACAATGATCTTTCCGCATTCCTTGAGGGTCTGTTGCCTGTAACACTTTTGGTACCAATTACTGTGTTGGTCCAGGATCAGAAGTCACTCTAGGTAGTTTAAGCAAAAAGGGATTTAATACAAGAATCAGATACTCAAAAAATCACTGATAAAATGGAGAGGCAGGCTCTAGAGTGACTGAGGTCCCAGAAACTTGCTCTAGCCCACAGAACCACTCTCATTCAGCCACAATCATGAAAGCTGTCACCATCACTGCAGAAAGCTGGCAAACAAGGAAGCTGCTGCAGAAGCTTCAAAATAGAAAGCTACCCACTAAATTAGGTAGCTCCCCCACAAACTGCTGGCCCAGAATCATTCTATGTCTCTCACACTCCATACCAGCAAAATTCAAGCCCCTACCTCTATCACCATGTGGTTCAGTTCCAAATCAAAGTGCATCTGAAGGGTGGAATCTTAATCATGTCCAGAAACAAAGTAGCCTATAGGGAAAGAATATACTGCTCAGGAAATACTTTAAAGTACTTTCATTCTAAAAGTTACATTTCTCACTGTCACTTTAAAAATTGGTATCCTCCAAGAGACATACTGAGTTTTAACCTATCAATAATGTCATCTCCTGAGCCTGCATTACTGAAAACTAGATTCCAGGCTAAGGTAAATGCCATCTTGTGGAAACTTCCTTGTGTAATCATCTAGCCTTCCATAAGAATTCCCTGCATCAGTGACAATCATGTACCTCTTACGACTTTGAACTATACTGGTTTTGTTTGGGGTCCTCATCATTACTTGCATGAACTACTGCAGTAGCTTACTGCTCTCCCTGACTTAACAGCAAATTATTTTCTTCAAATCTGCCAGAATTCATAGAGCATGTGTGGATAAAGTGAAGGTTCCTGGGGTCAGGATTCTCACCTGGCCCTGGTTGGTTAGCTCACTACACACGTGTCGGCAATATGTTGCTATTGACTGTATATAAAGAGCTCCGCCCAGTGCTCTGGGTGGCACGGCTGCAAGTCTGCAGGAAAGCAGAGCAGAGGCTGGAGTGGTGGCAGCACCGAGGACAGAAACAGCTGTGGGGGTAGAGAGGCCCAGAGGCAGAGACTGGCTTGCTGCATGCAGACTTGCTCTGAGTGGATGGGATTCTGGTGACTGATCTGCCACCATGGGAATAAAGTTGGGAATAACCCTTTCACCCTAAAAACATTCTACTGTCATTTCTTTGGTCACATTGAATCCATAGTGAACTTGCCCAGGGCTGAAACCCACTGGCAAGACAGCATGTTATTCCAGTTAACTAACTTCTCACCACATTCAGGAAAATGGACAAACTCCTAGTAATCTGAACCTTACTTAACTCTCATTCATAATTCTTACGAGCACCCTACTTTCAACAGCCTACATATAGTACACCAAACTAGTCAGGTCCATTCAAATTTATTTGTCTTTGAATACATTGTCCCTTCTGCCAGAAACTCTCCTCTTCAATCCCATTTGCTTTTCTCCCCTCACCAGGTTAACTTTTATACATTTTACAAAATTAAATTTAAGTATCATCTCCTTTTAGAAATGTTTCCTAACACCTATGTCACAAGACAAAATGTTCCTTATCTGTACTGCCATACTATTTTATCCCAAATCATTAAGGGAAGAAAGTAAAAATTTCCAGCTGGACTTAGCAGCTCTAAAACATAAGAGAAAAACATGAGTTGTTAGGCTGATTCAATGCTGAGATTATCAGATTGAGACAATCAGGAGAACAAGAAGGAAGACCAAAATGAAGTGAACAGATAGGGAACTCTAGGAAAGGAAAAAAATGATGCCAAAAGGGGACTGAGAGATTATTTCAGTTCATTGTTGGAAATACCTAAATTATTTTAAAGCTGTTTTCCTCTACACTGAGTCCAAAACTTCTAAGTACTCTCACCAATTGACCTCACCTGGAACTAAAAAGACCATGTCTATGCCTTCTTTTAACATGACAGCTTTTCAGCTCTTTGAAGACCATAATCATGATTCTTCCATCTTTCTCTCCTACTTCCTCTAATGGACCTGAGTAATCTTTCCATTATACACTGCTCTACCCCTTATTACGTAGTGTCCAATTAGAATTAACATAAGGAAACCAAAAGAATGATTAACTCAGAATAGTAACTTGTAAACGGATTTAAAAATAGAAAGGTAAGGGATAAGGAGAGAAAATTAGTAGAAAATTAAAGATGGAAAATATACTTATTTATCTTTCATAGTAATCAGCAGACAGTATACATGTGATAATTCAAGAAAGAGAAATTTAATAATATTGTTTGAACTTATAAAGTATCCTCTAGACTAACAATATTAACATAGCAAATAAATATCAGGAGGTATAGGGAGAAGCTAGTTATTAGGTTTACTAAATTTCCCATCATTCATATTGGAGAACCAACAGAGGCTGCTGAAGTTGTCCAATATCTTCACTCCTCTATACTATGCCCACCAACAAAACAAAAACAAAGTGAAAAGAGGCCTTACTTTAAGAAAGCAGGAATGAGAGCGGGCAAGGTAAGGAAGACCTTAGTTTATTTACTAAGTTTGTTTTAAAAAATAAAACAAGAACAGCCAGTTAAAAATAAAAGTTACTAGTGCATATAATATGGAAAAAATAAGGAGTAAAACCTGTGATTACACACTCAAGAAATAAAAAGCAAGTGAAATGACCACTAACAAAGTTCATTTCTGATATTTATTACTCTGAAAGTATCACTGCTGCAGTCACAGTGATGCCTCTACCACAGGCCACAGCATGCTGCTTGCTTCCTTCTACTAGTAGGCGAAAGAAATCTGCCCTAGAAGATGTCACTGTATTGCATAATAATCTCTGAGAGGAAGGACAATGTCCAATCATGCTAGATTTCTCCTTGTTAATGAACACAACCCATAAAACAAATGTTACCAGGGCCCACCTCTTCTACTCCTAAATTCTCACTTGAATTCATCCCCTCCTCTCCATCACCACTCCCTTGGACCTTCATAATTTCTTGCCTTAATTGGTATCTCTTCCTTCCATTTCTCCCCATTCTGTACACTGATACCAAAAAAGATCATTCTAACATGCAAATTTGATTATGTCAAATCCACATTTAAATCATGTCAGTGGCTTTCCACTCTCTGTATTTTAAAGTCCCAAGTCCTTGGCATAACATGCAAGGCCCTTCATGATCTTGCTCCAGTCCAATCTCCCTCTCCTCATATTTTCATACCTCCCCATATATACCCTATAACTCTGGCCACACCAAACCTACTGCAATTCTGCTAAAGGGTTATTCATTCTAGGTCCCCACATATTTATTATTTATGCTCTTTTCTCTTCTTCCTAGAAAGCCCCTTATTCTATTCTTCAGCCGGCATACCCTTGTTTCTCACAGATACAACACAGAAATCACACCCTCTTGAAGGTCTTCTTGCATCTCCTCTCTTCCCCCCCAAACCGGATTAAGGTTCCCTTTCTCTATGCTCCTCATAGTAACCTGTTTATCGCTCTAGTATGTCTCCTTTCACTTTTATTACTATTCTCTGTTGACCTGATTGTCTTCTCCACTGGAATACTTCTCTGTATTTACTGTATTGCTGTATGTACTGTGACTTTTCTGAGTTAGGCAATTTACAAAGGCAATATTCAAAATGACAATTTCTTAACTAGTTAGCACATGATATGTCTAAAAGCTGGTGTCTACAAGTAAGGAGTATGATCATGAAGGGAATTTTCCCACCCAAAAAGGATCAAAGAAGAATTGTGCTTCTGGTATGGCTGAATAAGCACCTACCAGATCAACTTTGCCACAGATAACAACTATAAATTGTGAACAAAAACAAAAATCAAGTACCTGAAGGTGCTGAAGAGTAACCAAAAGAAGGCAAATATTATAGGAGAGTCAATACTGGGAAGTGAGCAATATTAGATGAATTTCTCATTTAAAACTTTTTGCCTGAGGGCAGGTCCCATTAGTTCCAACCACAGGGGGTAAGGGGGTACCTAAAACTCCAGTATAAACCTTTACAACCTTATTACCTTGAAGAACCAGAGGACAGAGTTCAGGGAGACTACAGACGCTGGAAAGTGAGGGGAATCTCCGAAAGAATTAGGGAAAAACACAAAACCTAGGTACAAACTCTGTACAAGTTTCTGCCTGACCTCTGAACCACATATGCAAGGAATATACTATTAGAAGCCCAGCAAAACTAAAAGAACTAAATTAAGACTACCATCCAAGAGACAGATCTTAGAGCTTGAGTCCAATCATATTAATTATCTGCTAAACGAAAGTACCAACATTCTTTGGAAGAATATAACAGAATTAAAGAGTCTTCACAATTTCATATGCACAATATTTCCAGGGTACAATTCAAAATTCCTTGAGAGAAAAAAAAAATCAGGAAAAGGTGACCCATTTTCAAGAGAAAAGATAACCAACAGACACTAAGTAAGCTTGCTCAAATGTCAGAACTAGTAGATAAAGATTTTCAAGGCAGTATTATGAGTATGCTCAATGATGCAGAGAAAAATATCATAACAAATGAAAAGAAACCTTAACAGAGCAATAAAAAACAAAAAATAAGCAAAGAGAAATCCTAGAAATGAAAAATACAATATCTAAAGTTAAAAATTCACTGGATGTGTTTAAGAATGAAGATGACAGAGAAAAAACAGTACACTTGAAAACAGATCAATAAAATTATGGAATTTGAAGAACATAAAGAAAAAAATGATTTAGGGGGAAATAGAAACAACAATAAAAAAGGAACAGAGCCTCGGGCCAGCAGACCTGCACACAAAACGCTGAACTTGTTTCTTCAGGCTGAAGGAAAATGATCTGATGGACAGAAATGCAGATCTGCAGAAAGAATAAAGAGCACTCGAAATGTCTTGAAATATATTATTAATTCATCAAATATTTAATAAGTACCTAGGAAAGACCATGTCCTTTAAGCAATGTATTTTACTAGTCTTGTGTATAAATCATTTTTATTTATTTATGCCATATTTTCAGGGATGTTTTATCAGTAGTTTTCCATATTCCAGCCATAACTCTTTACCTCTGTATAGATGGAATGTTTGTGTCCCCCAAAATTCTTTTGTTGAACCCCTAACCCCCAGTGTGATGGTATTAGGAGGTGAGCCCTTGAGAAGTGATTAGGTCACAGGGACGAGTGCTTATGAATGGGATTAGTACCCATATAAAAGAAACTCCAGAGAGCCACCCTGCCCCTCCTGCCATATACAGGACACAGAGAGAAGTACAGGAGCCTGTCAATAAGCCAAGAAATAGGCCCTCACCATACATCAAATCTGCCAGTGCCTTTATTGGGACTTCCCAGCCTCTAGAACTGTGAGAAATAAATTACAGTTGTTTATAAGCCTCCCAGTCTATACTATTTTTATTATAGCAGTCCAAACAGACTAAGACACCTATCCCAAACTACATATCTGAAAGTTTTATTCATTTTATGAAACCAAGGATGCAAATAAAAAGTAGCACAGTAGGCATGCATTGTTGAATAAATGGTTTTATTTATTAACTATAAAATCTAAAAAGCCAGATATATGAACATCAATTGTGTTTCCTCCCTGTCTCACATTCAATTCCTCAATATGTTCTGATATGTCAAGATATATCTCCTAAATATATCTTGAATCCACCCACTTCTCTAAATCTTTACTGCATCTACTCAAGCTATCATCAATGCCTACCTGGATTACTATGTTTCCCCCTGTCCATTTATCATTCTCACAACAGCCACAAACTGGGTCGAGTCACTTCCCTTCATTGACTCCACATTGCACTTTGAATAAAAATCTAAACTCCTTACTAAGCTAAAAAGATCTGTGTCATATGGCCCCTGCTTCCACAACCTCACCCACCCATTCTAGTCTCAATTTTACCCATATATTTCAGCTATAGAAGCCCTTCTTTTAATTCCTTGAACATGCCAAGTGTTTTATACCAAAAGTTCTTTGTACAGACTGTTCCCTCAAACTGCCTAACTCCCCCTACTTCGTCTATCCCCTAGTGCAATGGACTGAATAACTGAGTACCTCCCATATCCTCTGCCATATTTATAGGCTGAAATCCTAACTTTCAGTATGACAGCATTAGGAGGTAAGACCTTTGGGAAGTAATTAGGACATGAGCCCTCATGAATGGGATTAATGCCCTTATAGAGGACCCCAGAAAGCTCCCTTGTCACCAAGAGGATACAATGAGAAGATGGCAGTCTGCAACCTAAAAGGTTCCACATTAGAATCCAACAATGCTGGCATCCTGATCTCAGATTTCCTACCTCCAAAACTGTGAAAAATAAATTTGTTTATAAGCCACACCCTTCTCTGTTAAAGCAGCCTGTCAGAAAACACCCAGCTAATCACATGGCTGGCTCCTTCTAATCCTTTACATGTTAGTTTACGTGCTTCAGTGTGCTTATCCTGCCACCTACCTTGTCAAAAATAGGTCTCCCCATTCTTCTGTAATATAGCACTATTTCTTACCTTCATAACACTATCACAAACTGTATGATTTTTTGTTTTTGTTTTGTTTTGCTTTGCTTTACTTTACTTTCCTTTTTATTGTCTGAGATCCCTACAGGACTACAGCTCCATGAAAACAGGGACCATGTCTGCATCGCTTACCAAGATGTCCAATGGCTAATATAAGAATATTGAGGGTGCTTAATTTTTTTTATTTTACTACCTGGAAATGAAAGGAGGATCAAGTATTCACACATCTCAAATACTGTTTCATTTTAAGTAGTTTATCTGACATCTTAGTTTGCCATATTAGGAGCAGAAAGGTGTGAGGAGATTGACTTGACAAATAAATGTTTATGAAAATTTGTTACTAAAAATGGAACATAAAATATGCCCTTTATTGTACCTGAGAGTCTGTGTTACTCAGAATCAGGATATTTAAACTTACATAAATACTTTATCTATAATAAATATATATATTATATGTATAATACATATGTATATATAATGTATATACTTAATACATAATAATTACTTAATACTTATATAAATACTTAAGTAAATAAATAATGACTGGCAATCTTCCAAACTAATCCACCTCAGGAGCATAGGAGCATATCTTAAAATACACCAACTTGAGAATAACTATTGATAATATTTAACAATGTCAATTAGCCAAAAAACATTTCCACTTTTATTTTTTAAAAAAAGACCTAAGTGGAACATTAAATTATGGCCAGAGAAATGATAAAGATCTTTTAAATATATGTACCACTTAGAAAACCTAATTTCCTATCAAGAAAGCAGTTAGCTAAGTGGTGTAAGAATGTTCTTAAAAAAAACAGTAAACATCTAAATCCTAGACAAGGAGTACTCTCTGTCCCTAAAGACTAGTCTTAGAGGTTGTACTTCTGCTACTATAAATAGAACTTTATTTCCCAATAATTTTTCTGTATTTATTTCCGTTATTATCTCTGCAAAAGACCCAGATGACAATGACTACATCTTTTAAAAAGGAAAGAGAAAAAGAGCTGGGATTTTTGCCTTCACTTAATTCTATTAAAAGCAATCTTCAATTCTTTCATCCTGACATGTAAGTTCTTTAAAAAACATCTGTGCAGTTTACTTCGAACTATTCCAAGGGAAACTATTTCTTACTGCTTCCCAGGAACACTTCATCACTCTAGACTCACACATTCATAGTGTTTGTAGTAAATTAAAATATGATTCCACTTATTATCTACCAGATTGGCAAATGTTAAACTGACAATACCCATTATGAGAGGATTTTTTTTCTAAAAAGCACCCATATACCTTGCTGCTAGAAGTATAAATTGGCAAAACTTATACAGGTCAATTAATAGTATATTTCAGATGTTTTTAAAATGTGTGTGTCTTTTAAACCAGGATTTTCATTCCTTAAAAGTTACCCAATGGCAGTAAGCAGTCAGGAACAATATGTAAGCCTGTTTGCTGTAACACTATTAGATAATATTGAAAAAATAATGACCTATATATCATTTGGAAATCTAATTGTTTAAGTGAATTACGGTATATTCATATTTCAGGGTCCAATCATAATAGGTACAACTCATTTTTTAAAAGACCATATATAGCTACTAAAAATAGCCTATATCTTTATTTATTAGCACAGAAAGATGTTGAAAACATAGGACGGAAAAGAAAAAGCTATCAAACAGCATTACAGTATTAGCCAACATTTAAGAAACAAAACATATGTGTGGTACACATGTATTTTTAAGAAGTCAGGAAGTATGTATACCAAAATATTAACAGAATTACATCTAAGTGGTAGGATTTCTTATTTATATTTTATTTTGCCCGAATTAAAAAATTTAAATGAGTTATCTACTACTTTTATTATGGAGGAAGAGATGCTTTCATTTGGGAAAAGTTTATTTCCCAAATATCAAGCCTACTTTTAAATTTCCCTAAAATAAATCCTGTTACTTTTATAACAACATGAAGTTCTTCAGAAAAGGCATCTCTTTTGTACTTAGAAGCAGAAGCTGTTTTCTCTGGTAGGTGGTGATGAATTTGTGCTGCTTTATTCATACTCTGCAGCCCCAGGGTGACCAAGATTACACAACGGCCAAGTGGGTGGCCCCAGATGCCTGGGTTAGGAGTACACTCTATGACATACAATTCTGAAAACGTAAATGGTGCCATACAGTCCCTTTAAAACAATATTTTTAATTGAGATATAATTGACATAAACACTGTATACATTTAAGGTGTATGTTTAAACATATTGGTCTCATACATTTATACTGCCACATGATTACCACCGTAGCATTAGCTAACACCTCTATCATATCACATGATTATCATTTTTCCTGGTGGTGGGAAGAACTGATATATTCTCTTAGCAAATTTAACACTTACGATAGTTTTGTTGTCTATAATCATCGTACTGTGTATTAGATCTCCAGGACTTATTTATCTACTAATTGCAAGTATATACCCTTAAACATTTCTCCCATTCCCCCATCCCACCATCCCCTGGTAACCACCGTTTCACTCTGTTTTTTCAAGTTCAATTTTTTTAGATTCCACATACAAGAGATATCACACAGTATCTGTCTTTCTCTTACTGACTTATCTCAGCATAATGTCCTCATGGTCCATCCATGTTAACAGGATTTCCTTTTTTTCTCATGGAAGAAAAACATCCCATTCTGTGTATATATGTATATATACACACACCACATCTTCTTTATCCATTCATTCACTGATGGACACTACTGTGAATAATATTGCAATAAATATGGGAGTGCATATATCTCTTTGAGAACCTGTTTTCATTTCCTTTGGATATATACCCAGAAGTGAGATTGCTGGATCATATTCTAATTCCTTTTTTTTTTTTTGAGGAACCTCAATACTATTCTCCATATTGGCTGAACCAGTTTACAGTCCCACCAACAGCCTACAAAGGTTCCCTTTCCTTCACACCCTCTCCAACATATCTCTTGTCTTCTTGATAACAACCATTTATACACGTGTGAGGTGATACCTTATTGTGTGTTTTACTTGCATTTTCCTGATGATAAGTGATGTTCAGCACCTTTGCATGTATCTGTTGGCTATCTGGATGTCTTCTTTTAAAAAAATGTCTATTTAATTCCATTGTCCACTTTTTAATCAGATTGTTTCTTTCTTTGTTATTGGGTTGTATGAGTTCTTTATAAATTTTGGATATTAACTCCTTATCCAATAATGATTCATAAGTATTCTCTCCCTTTCCATAGGATGACTTTATAATTCTGTGTTTGCTTCTTTGCAGAGAAGCTTTCAAGTTCAATGTAGTCTCAATTTTTTTCTTCTTCTGTTGTTTGTGCTTTTGGTCATATTAAAAAAACTACTGTCAAGACTAATGTCAGGGAGCTTCTTCCCTGTATTTTCTTCTAGGAATTTTATGGTACCAGATCTTATGTTTAAATCTTTAATCACCACTTCAACTTAACTTTTGTGAGTGGTATAAGATAGGGGTCCAACTGCATTTTTCTGCATGTGGTTACCCAGTTGTTCCAACACCATCTGCTGAAGAGACTACCTTTTTACTATTGATAACTCCCTTATCAAATATTAGTTGACTGTATCTGTGCGGTTTAATTCTGGGCTCTCTATTCTGTTTCATTGGTCTATTGTGTCTACTTAATGCCAGTACCATACTCTACTTTTTAGTGTATTTTTTATTGAAGTATAGTTGATATACAATATTACATGTATGTATACAACACAGTATATTATATATATGTATACCAAATGTATACAACACAGTGGTTCAACAGTTACACACATTATTACATCTTCACCCCAATACTGCAGGTACTAGCTGTCAAGATGTTATAGAACCACTGACTATATTCTCCATGCTGTACTTCCATCCTGTGACCAATTTATATCATGACTGAGATTTTTGTGCCCCTTTATTCCCCTCATACACCCCACCCACTTACTCCAACTCCTCCTCCATGGTAACAACCGGTCACTTCTCAGTGTCTCTGACTCTACTGTTGTTTTGTACATTTTGTTTTATTTTGTTTTTAGATTCCACAGATAAGTGATACTGCTTTAATTACAATAATATTGTAGTATAGTTTGAAATGAGAAAGTGTGAGGCCTCCAATTTTGTTCTTCTTTCTCATGATTACTTTGCTGATTTGGGGTCTTTTGTGGTTCCATAAAACTTTTAGGATTTTTCTTTCTATTTCACTGAAAATACCACTGGAATTTATATAGGGACTATGTTGACTATTTAGACGACTTTGCATAGCATGAACACTTTAACAATATTAACTCCTCCAACCATGAACACGGGATGTCTCTGTTTTTGTGTCTTCCTCCATTTCTTTCAACAAAGTCTTGTAGTTTTCTTTCTACAGATTTTTCAGTTCCTTGGTTAAATTTATTCCTAGGTATTTGTTTTTTATGCTATTGTAAATGGGATGGTTTTATTACTTATGCAGATGTTTCATTGTTAGTGTACAGAAACACAACTAGTTAGTGTGTATTGATTTTATATCCTGCAACTTTACTGAATTCCTTTATTAGATCCAACAGTTTTCAGTTGAGTCTTTCAGGTTTTCAATATATAGGATATCATCTACAAATAATGAATATTTTACTTCTTCCTTTCCAATTTAGATGGCTTTAATTTCTATGTCTTGACTGACTGCTCCTGCTGGGACTTCCAACACTGTGTTGAATAAGTGGTAAGAGAAGGCTCCCTTGCCTTGTATCTGACCTTCAAGGAAACAATTTTTCTCCATTGAATTTAATTGTTAGCTGTGGGTTTGTCATACACTGCCTTCATTATGTTGGGGTATGTTCCTTCTATACCCAACCTATTGAGGGTTTTTATCATGAAAGGATGTTGTAGCTTGCCAAATGCTTTTTCTGCAACTGTTGAAATTACATGATTTTTATCTTTCATTCTATTAATGTGGGGTATCACATTTATTGATCTGTATATTGAACCTAAGCCATTATTCTCAAATGAAGGAGTTAACTGCCCATATACTGACTTATTTTTAATACTGATTTTTATGTCCTCACAGTAAACAACTGTGTCTCTCTCTGAAAGTTCAATGTTGTATACAAATTGAGCTCTTTAGTTTTCCCTTTTAAAGTACTTACCTTGTCATTTCTATCAATTCTTTCCATTTTTATCTGTTTTGACAAGATTTCTTCACATATGTCATAAGCATTACATTCTAATCTTCATCACAACTGTACAGCAAGAGTTATTCTATCCTTACCTTAAAGCTAAGAACATATATAGCCAAACCCTCACTTTGCAAAATGCTTTCTACTGAAAAATCATTGTTCAGATGCTCTTATTCTGAGTAATCTGTATCTCATAATCTTATTTATAACAGTGAAATTAAAGATTCTCTAAAATAAAAACTATCCATATATTTTTCCTAAACCCCTTGGTATTTATCCCTAGCCCCCAAAAATTTTATCTCAAAAATTCTGTATTGGATACTAATAAATGGAAATTCATCCCATGCTCTTGGCTAGCAAGAATTAATATTGCTAAAATGGCCATCCTGCCTAAAGCAATCTACAAATGCAATGCAATCCCTATCAAAATACCGACACATTCTTCAATGAACTGAAACAAATAGTTCTAAAATTCATATGGAACCACAAAAGACCCCGAATAGCCAAAACAATCAGGAGAAGGAAGAATAAAGCAGGGGGGATCTCGCTTCCCAACTTCAAGATCTACTACAAAGCCACAGTAACCAAGACAATTTGGTACTGGCACAAGAACAGACCCATAGACCAATGGAACAGAATAGAGAGTCCAGATAATAACCCAAGCATATATGGTCAATTAATATATGATAAAGGAGCCATGGATATACAATGGGGAGATGACAGCCTTTTCAACAGCTTTTGTTGGCAAAACTGGACAGCTACATGTAAGAGAATGAGACTGGATTACTGTCTAACTCCACAGACAAAAGTAAACTCGACATGTATCAAAGACCTGAATGTAAGTCATGAAACCATAAAACTCTGAGAAGAAAATATAGGCAAACTCTCTTGAATATAAACATGAGCAACTTCTTCATGAACATATGTCCCTGGGCAAGGGAAACAAAAGCAAAAATGAACAAGTGGGACTATATCAAACTAAAGCGCTTCTGTACAGCAAAGGACAGCATCAATAAAACAAAAAGGCATCCTACAGTATGGGAGAATATATTCATAAATGACATATCCAGTAAGGGGTTGACATCCAAAATATATAAAGAGCTCATGCACCTCAACAAACAAAAAGCAAATAATCTAATTAAAAAATGGGCAGAGGATTTGAACAGACACTTCTCCAAAGAAGAAATTCAGATGGCCAACAGGCACATGAAAAGATGTTCCACAACACTAGTCATCATAGAAATGCAAATTAAAACCACAATGAGATATCACCTCACACCAGTTAGGATGGCCGCCATCTAAAAGACAAACAACAACAATAGTTGGCGAGGATGTGGAGATATGGGAACCCTCCTACACTGCTGGTGGGAATGTAAATTAGTTCGACCATTGTGGAAAGCAGTATGGAGGTTCCTCAAAAAACTCAAAACAGAAATACCATTTGACCCAGGAATTCCACTCCTAGGAATTTACCCTAAGAATGCAGCAGTTCAGTTTGAAAAAGACATATGCACCCCTATGTTTATCACAGCACTATTTACAATAGCCAAGAAATGGAAGCCACCTAAGCGTCCATCAGTAGATGAATGGATAAAGAAGATGTGGCACATATACACAATGGAATATTATTCAGCCATAAGAAGAAAACAAATTCTACCATTTGCAACAACATGGATGGAGCTAGAGAGTATTATGCTCAGTGAAATAAGCCAGGTGGAAAAAGACAAGTATCAAATGATTTCACTCATATGTGGAATATAAGAGCAAAGAAAAAAACTGAAGTAACAAAACAGCAGCAGACTCACAGAACCCAAGAACGACTAACAGTTACCAAAGGGAAAGGGACTGGGGAGGATGGGTGGGAGGGGAGCAGTGAGGGGAAAAGAGGGCATTATGATTAGTGCACATAATATGGGGTGGGGGGCATGGAGAAGGCAGTATAGCACAGAGAGGACAAGTAGTGATTCTGTGGCATCTTGCTACACTGATGGATAGTGACTGTAATGGGGTATGTGGTGGGGATTTGATAATGGAGGGAATCTAGTAATCACAATGTTGTTCATGTAAGTGTATATTAATGACACCAAAATAAATTCTGTATTATGTCAAACAACCGATGATAATTCTTTTTAAAAAAAACTGTGATTAGTATGGCAACGAAGGAGATGAGCCATTCAGATCTCTTTTCAACAATGAACTTAGGATTCAACTGCAGGGAGGGTAATTAGTTGTGTGAGCCTTCAGGTTCTATGTCAGCTTCCAGCCAAAGCCACAATCTTCTGAGGCATACCCCAACCAATGACTAGGCACAGTGGGGTATTAGAACCTGGTCATTTCTGCCGAACCTGGGACTCCTCTAAGAAGTAATCTTTGCTTCACAGTTCCCCATTGGGTTGTTTGATACTTTGTTAGCTCTGCATCAAGGTAAGGATACTCTCCTGGAGCTATCTTACTTCCTTTAATCTTTCACAGGCATTTTTCTCCAATACATCTCTTGCACTCCTAATTCCACCTCAGCATCTTCTTCCCAAAGGAGCCAACAGACTCAATTACTTAATACTGATACAGTAATGTCATTCATCAAAGATCCAGATATAAAAATATACTCTTAGCACCTCAATACAAACATCTTTTTCTGTCATTTGTATGACTCCCCTGGATTTTTCCATAGGTACTCACAGGATGAAATTTAGAAAATAATGCTTTCTAACAGTATGAAAAAAATGACACACACTTTAAAGGTTGAAGAGTTTATTTTCTGTATCAAAATAAGGAAAACAATCTTCAAGGGGGAAAAAAGTTTGGTATTAAGATATTAAAAACAGATATGCAGAGGATTCAAGATAGCGACGTGAAAGGTGAGAGAACTCCACCAAAAACGAAAGACAGTGTGAAAATATAGTTAATACAACTAACCGTAAAATAGCAACAACGAACGAAAGCTGCACCAGACTGCATATAGACCTCACGAAGAGAGCAGACCTCACAAAACAGGGTAACGTATGAAAACCTTGACCTGGCGGGACCTGGGCCTTTCCCCCACCCCAGCTCACCAGCAGGAGGAAGAAAAATGGAGCAGGGAGGCCTGGGACTGCTGAATGTCTACCTTGTGCAGTGCTCTGGAGGATGGGGAGCTGGGACAGGCAGAGTGCTTGAGAGACAGACTCCGGCCGTTTGTGGAGGATGGGATCCACACCCCGCCACTCTGGCACAAGGGAAAGGCAGGCAGCCTGACAGGTTTCCTAGCGGCGAGAGGGCTGCTGAAGGGGCGGAGTTTAAACGGACCTTGCTGCACGGGAGAAGGGATAGGAGGACAAGGTTTTCGGGTCACGCTCTGCCCAGCAGGTTGGGAACTTTGGGGAGCTTCATGCGCTCCACCCCCATGCCTGGCTACTCAGCTCCAAGGCCCCCACTGTGACATGCAGCCTGCTGAGCCTTCCTCCTGGCCTGTCAGCATCGGCTCACAAACCAGCAGCCACTGAGCTGGCATCAGGCTAGCCAGAGTGAGGCCCCAGCTACAATAGGCGCCAAGCAAAGAAGCATATACTTCTGTCCTCAGCACACTGGCTCTGATACTGGAGACAGGCACTGCCACTGGTAATCAGGAAACAGATCTTTCATCCCCCCCAGGCACAGGCTCCATTCCCCAACGACCCACAACCTCACTATAGGGGCTGAGCAGCTCAGAATAGAGGGCATCACACAGAAATATGAAACGTCAAAAACCATGGTTCAGACAAAATTCTCACAAACCCCAGAAAAAGGGCCAAATGAAACTGAACTCACCAATATTCCTGAAAGAGAGTTCAAAATAAAAATCATAAACATGTTTATGGAGGTACAGAAAGATATTCAAGAACTCAGGAATGAATTTAAGATGGAGATTCAATCATTAAGAAATTCCATATCTAAAATGAAACATACAATAGAGGGATTTAAAAGGAGATTAGATATAGTAGAAGAGACGGTAAATGGAATAGAAATTAGAGAAGAGGAATACAAAGAAGCTGAGGCACAGAGAGAAAAAAGAATCCCTAAGAATGAAAGAATATTGAGAGAACTGTGTGACAAATCCAAACAGAACAATATTCGCATATTAGGGGTACCAGAAGAAGAAGAGAGAGAAAAAGGGAGACAAAGTGTCTTTGAGGAGGTAATTGCTGAAAACTTCCCCAATCTCGGGAAGGAGATAGTCTCTCAAGCAATCGAGATGCACAGATCTCCCAACACAAGAGACTCAAGGAAGACAACATCAAGATATATAATAATTAAAATTGCAAAGATCAACGACAAAGACAGACTTTTAAAAGCAGGTAGAGAGAGAAAAAAGATCACATACAAAGGAAAACCCATCAGGCTATCATCAGATTTCTCAGCAGAAACCTTACAGGCCAGAAGGGAATGGCATGATATATTTAATGCAATGAAGCACAAGGGCCTTGAACCAAGATAACTTTACCCGGCAAGGTTATCATTTAAATTTGAAGGAGGGATTAAATAACTTTCAGATAAACTAAAGCTGAGAGAATTTACTTCCCAAAAACCACCTCTACAGTGCATTTTGGAGGGACTCCTATAGATGAAAGTATTCCTAAGACTAAAGAGATGTCACACAAGGGATAGTCAAAGACTACAGAATATAATACATAACATCCAAAGAATGGAGGAGGAAGAAAAAGGAGGAGAGAAAAGATAAAGAATCTTAGGTTGTGTTTGTTATAGCATACAAAGTGAGTTAAATTAGACTGTTAGATAGTAAGGGAATTACCCTTGAAACTTTGGTAACCACAAATCTAAAGCCTGCAATGTATCAAAATGTACATACCTTTTGATAACAACCCTAAATGCAAATGGTCTGAATGCATCAATCAAAAGACATAGAGTCAGTGAATGGATATGAAAACAAGACCCATCTATATGCTGCCTACAAGAGACTCACTTCAAACGCAAAGACATACACAGACTGAAAGTAAAGGGATGGGAAAAGATATTTCATACAACTAATAGGGAGAAAAAAGGAGTTGCAGTATTTGTATCAGACAAAATAGACTTCAAGACAAAGAAAGTCACAAGAGACAAAGAAGGATATTACATAAACATAAAGGGGTCAATCCAACAAGAGGATATAATTATTATAAATATCTATGCACCCAACACAGGATCACCTGCATATGAGAAACAAATACTAACAGAATTAAAGGGGGAAATAGAATGCAATGCATTCATTTTGGGAGACTTCAACACACCACCCACTCCAAAGGACAGATCAACCAAACAGAAAACAAATAAAGAGACAGAGGCACTGAACAATGTATTAGAACTGATGGACCTAACGGACATCTACAGAACACTCCATCCAAAAGCAACAGGATACACATTCTTCTCAAGTGCACATGGAACACTTTCAAGAATAGATCATATACTAGGCCACAAAAAGAGCCTCAGTAAATTCAAAAAGAGTGAAATTGTACCAACCAGCTTCTCAGATCAAAAATGTATGAAACTAGAAATAAATAACTCAAAGAAAATGAAAAAGCCCCACAAACACATGGAAGCTTAATAATATGCTATTAAATAATCAATGGATCAATGACCAAATAAAAGCAGAGATCAAGCAATATATGGAGACAAATGACAACAATAATTCAACACGGCAAAATCGGTGGGACGCTGCAAAGACTGTGCTAAGAGGGAAATATACTGCAATACAGGCCTACCTCAGCAAAGAACAATCCCACATGGAAAGTCTAAAGTCACAATTAATGAAATTAGAAAAGGAAGAACAAATGAGGCCCAAAGTTAGTAGGAGAGACATAATAAAGATTAAAGCAGAAATAAATAAAATTGAGAAGAATAAAACAATAGAAAGAATCAATGAAAGCAGGAGCTGGTTCTTCAAGAAAATAAACAAAATAGATAAACCCCTAGCCTGACTTATCAAGAAAAAAAGAGGGTGTACACACATAAACAGAATCAGAAATGAGAAAGGAAAAATCACTACAGAGACCACAGAAATACAAAGAATTATGAGAGAATACTATGAAAACTTATATGGTAACAAACTGGATAACCTAGAAGAAATGGAAAACTTTCTAGAAAAATACAACCTATCAAGTCTGACCAGGGAAGAAACAGAAAATCTGAATAGACCAATTGCCAGCAAAGTAATTGAATTGGTAATCAAAAAACTACCTCAGAACAAAACTCCTGGTCCACACGGTTTCACTGCTGAATTTTATCAAATATTTAGTGAAGACCTAATACCCATCCTTATTAAACTTTTCCAAAAAGTAGAAGTGGAGGGAATACTCCCAAACTCATGCTATGAGACCAACATCACTCTAATACCAAAACCAGGCAAAGACACCACAAAAAAAGAAAATTACAGACCAATATCACTGATGAACATAGATGCAAAAATACTCAACAAAATATTAGCAAACTGAATTCAAAAATACATCAAAAAGATCATCCATCATGATCACGTGGGATTCATCCCAGGGATGCAAGGATGGTACAACATTAGAAAATCCATCAGCATCAACCACTACATCAACAAAAAGAAGGAAAAAAAACGACATGATCATCTCCATAGATGCTAAAAAAGCATTCGACAAAATTCAACATCAATTCATGATAAAACTTCTTAACAAAATCGGTAGAGAGGGCAAGTACCTCAACATAATAAAGGCCATATATGACAAACCCACAGCCAAACTTTTCCTTTAAGATTGGGAACAAGACAAGGATGCCCACTCTCCCCACTTTTATTCAACATAGTTCTGGAGATCCGAGCCACGGCAATCAGACAACACAAAGAAATAAAAGGCATCCCAACTGGCAAGGAAGAAGTCAAACTGTCCCTGTTTGCAGATGACATGATATTGTACATAAAAAACCCTAAAGAATCTACTCCAAAACTACTAGATCTAATATCTGAATTCAGCAAAGTTGCAGGATATAAAATTAATACACAGAAATCTGTTGCATTCCCATACACTAACGATGAACTAGCAGAAAGAGAAATCAGGAAAACCATTCCGTTCACAATTGCATCCAAATGAATAAAATACCTAGGAATAAACCTAACCAAGGAAGTGAAAGACAACAGTACACTCTTAAGAGAAATTGAAGAGGATACTAATTAATGGAAATTCATCCCATGCTCTTGGCTAGGAAGAATTAATATTGTCAAAATGGCCTTTCTGCCTAAAATAATCTACAGATACAATGCAATCCCTATCAAAATACCAACAGCATTCTTCAATGAACTAGAGCAAATAGTTCTAAAATTCATATGGAACCACAAAAGACCCTGAATAGCCAAAGCTATCCTGAGAAGGAAGAATAAAGCAGGGGGAATTATGCTCCCTGACTTCAAGCTCTACTACAAAGCTACAGTAATCAAGACAATTTGGTACTGACACAAGAACAGACCCATAGATGAGTGAAACAGAATAGAGAGTCCAGATATAAAGCCAAGCATACATGGTCAATTAATATACTACGATAAAGGAGCCATGGATATATAATGGGGAAATGACAGCCTCTTCAACATCTGGTGTTGGCAAAACTGGACAGCTACATGTACGAGAATGAAACTGGATTACTGTCTAACCCGATACACAAAAGTAAACTCAAAATGGATGAAAGACTGGAATGTAAGTCATGAAACCATAAAACTCTTAGAAAAAAGTCATAGGCAAAATCTCTTGGACATAAACATGAGCAACCTCATGAACATATCTCACTGTGCAAAGGAAACAAAAGCAAAAATGAGCAAGTAGAACTATATCAAACTAAAGAGCTTCTGTACAGCAAAGGATACCATCAGTAGAACAAAAAGACATCCTACAGTATGGGAGAATATATTCATAAATGACATATCCAATAAGGGGCTGACATCCAAATTGTATAAAGAGCTCATGCACCTCAACAAACAAGAAGCAAATAAGCCAATTAAAAAACGGGCAGAGGAGCTGAACAGACACTTCTCCAAAGAAGAAATTCAGATGGCCAACAGGCACATGAATAGTTGCTCCACATCGCTAGTCATCAGAGAAATGCAAATTAAAACCACAATGTGATATCACCTCACACCAGTTAGGATGGCCGCCATCCAAAAGACAAACAACAACAAATGTTGGCAAGGATGTGGAGAAATGGGAACCCTCCTACACTGCTGGTGGGAATGTAAATTAGTTCAACCATTGTGGAAAGCCGTATGGAGGTTCCTCAAAAATCTCAAAATAGAAAAACCATTTGACCCAGGAATTCCACTCCTAGGAATTTACCCTAAGACTGCAGCAGCCCAGTTTGAAAAAGACATATGCACCCCTATGTGTATTGCAGCACTATTTGCAATAGCCAAGAAATGGAAGCAACCTAAGTGTCCATCAGTAGATGAATGGATAAAGAAGATGTGGTACATATATACAATGGAATATTATTCAGCCATAAGAAGAAAACAAATTCTACCATTTTCAACAACATGGATGGAGCTAGAGGGTATTATGCTCAGTGAAATAAGCCAGACAGAGAAAGACAGGTATCAAATGATTTCACTCATCTGTGGAGTATAAGAACAAAGAAAACCTGAAGGAACAAAGCAGCAGCCGACTCACAGAACCCAAGAATGGACTAATAGTTACCAAAGGCAAAGGGACTGGAAAAGATGGGGAGGAAGGGAGGGATAAGGGGAAAGAAGGGGTATTACAATTAGCACACCTAATCTAGCAGGGGGGATGGGTATGGGGAAGGCAGTATAACACAGAGAAGACAAGTAGTGATTCTATAGCTCTTACTATGCTGATGGACAGTGACTGTAATGGGGTATGTGGTGGGTACTTGATAATAGTCTAGTAACTATAATATTGCTCATGTTATTGTAGATTAATAATAGCAAAATAAAAAATAGAAATTAAAAAAAACGGATATGCAGAAGAATTTTACTATTTCGGATGTTGGTTGAGGTAGCTGTTTATACCCCTTACTTTGATTCTGCAAATGTTTTACTCTGACACCGAGGATTTTTTTTTTAGTCTATTCCACTAAGCCAAAGTCCTAGCTTGATTAATTTTCTTTATAGCAGAGTTAAAAATTTTTTAATGTTCATTTGCTGAATTGCTATAGCAATTCTTCAATATACACATTCTATAACGATATAATAATTTTTGTTTTATATACATATCTTATATACATGTTTTTATATACATAAAGAAATCACAAAATTCTTTGAAACATTAGCTTCTATCACTGTGAATTTTGTGGGACTCAATTGCTGCCATAATGAGTTTCCTAAGCAAAAAAAATCTGTTTTTCCCAGATCAAAGATTTAAATTTTGTCAGGAGGATTTTGTTACTAACAGATTTTAATTAATAAAGAAATTTTCCATGTGCAGTTATAGCTGTTAGATTTTATTTGTTACTCTAGTAAATGGTGGGAACAAAAATTCTTTGTAATCAGAAACCCCTACTACAAGATTCTTTTTCTTCCTATTCAGGTCACACTCAAATGGCATCTTCTCAAAGGGACCATCCTTTATCCCTGTGATGAAAAGGATGTGAGTATTCAAAGCAGAAAGAATAGCAGGGAGAAGCCTGGTGGGTTGGCTAGACAAAAGGAAAATCAGTATGTATGACTGTGTCTTCGTAAAGAAGGACAGCACGTGGTACAATATCGCTTAAATCCCTCCATCCAGATATATGACACATCAATATGCTCATATTTCATTGGTTAAAGTTGGTCGCATTATGCTTCTTAAGTACAAGGAGGGCTACAAAGGTAGTGTTTCTGTGTGCTTAGGAAATACATATGGGTGAACACTGGAAGCTTCTACTACAAATACCTACATTATAGTATCTGTAAGGATTAAAATGAGATAATTAATATCAAATTCTTAGCTCACTGCCAACATCTGAGTATTCAGTCAATGACAACTAATTTATATTTTACTGTTTTTCATGAACAAATACTAATTATATACTGCAGGTGAACATGAAACACTTTTTAAAAACCACTGAGAACCATGACCAACACTACCAACATGCCTATATTTATACAAGCTTCTTCCCTTTTGTGGAAATTGGGAAAATACTTTCGTATCAACTATCTTTTTAATATTTCTCTAATTCTTCACAATTCCTCAATGACCATAACTGACTGCACCCTAGAACCATCACTGACAACACACTAGGGTTTTATTAATCCATGACAGGAAACCTGAATTAATGCTGAATCTAGATATGTATCATCCAATTTAAGTATCAATTTCCTTTTAAATAATTATGGTCCTCAATATGGTAACTGTTGAACCAATGTGTTGCACACTTGAAATTAATATAAGATTGTAGATCAACTATACTTCAATTTAAAAAATGAAAAGAAATTATGATCCTCATATGATCAGAAAGGGTACAAAAGAAAAAATAAAATAACCAATGAACATTAGAAAAAATGTTCAGTTTAAATAATGTGACTTTCACTTCTAGTCATGTGTTTTCAGTAACTTACACTGACTTTTCTGATGTAAACAACTGGAAAAGCTGAACAAAACATTAAAGTCATCTGATTTTAGGCAGTAAGAGCCAACAAGAAGAAAAACAGAAGAATTACAGGGCACAGATCCAGAAGGAGAAGAAGGAAACCCAGAGGTAAGACCAGCATTTGGGGCCATTTTTCCCCTCATGCAATTCTGCAAATTCAATTGAAGATTTAGAAGATAAACTAGGCTTTTGACAGGCACATGGGAATAGAGAATAAAACTGGGATCCAGAGTCCACCAAGAAAAGTAATAGAGTTCTAAATATGCTGTTTGGAGTCCACAGCCTAAAGGGCTACTCCCTCGGAAGCCTAAAATAAACTATCTTTGGAATCATGGCCTAGCCCCAAATCATCTCAGTACTTAAAGTTAGATTAAGGTCATACAGAATCATTAGTGCCCCTAGCCACCTGGCAGAAGCAAACATAAATCTTCATCCTAACCCTTAAATTATTTCTATGACTTTTCTATTTATAATGTCTAAGATTCAATCAAATATGACTGAGCATAGATAGAAGGAAAGATTTTTTTTTAAATCAACAGTAGATCCCCCACAGGGATTGAGTAAATAGTTATCAGAAACAGACTGCAAAATACTCATGTCTTACGTCTATGCATAGATATATATAAGAAAGTTCCTAGCAGCTTTATTTCTAATAACCAAAAACTGGAAACAACCTAAATGTCCTTCATTGGATGAATATATCAACAAAGTAAGATATATCCATACAGTACTCAGCAATATAAAGAAACTGTTTGATATACATAACCACATGGAATAATCTCAAAATAATTATGCTGGGTGAAAGAAGCAAAAAAAAAAGCATATACTGTACTTATATAATATAAATTTCCAAAATACAAGTAATCTATGCTGACAGAAAGCAGATCAGTGGCCACTTAGGGATGGGAGTAGTAGGGGAGAAAGGAGTAGGAAACAAGGATTATAAGGGCATCTGAAGAGACTTTGGGGGTAATGAATATCTTCATTATGTTAATTGTGGTGATGGTTTCACCCAGTATAAACATATCAAAACTCATTACACTGTACATTAAAATATATGCGGTTTATTTTACATGGATTATATTTCAACCAACTTGGGGAAAAAACAAGCTTACTATGTTCAAAAGTGACAAAAATCATCAAAGAAGTTTAACTATTATTTATAAAACAAGTAAATAACCTAAAATTGAAGAATTCAATTAACAAAAATTAAGAATTCAATGAATGGTATTAACACAACTCAAAATATAGGTCAGAAGAAAATACGCAGAATAAAACACAGATACATGGATACAATACATCAAAAACGGGAAAGGAGGAAGAGACAGAGGGGATACAGTATCTAACATACATGTACTTGGAGTTCTAAAAGGAGAAAGAAAATAGAACAGAAGAACATTCAAAGTAATAATGGCTTAAAATTTTTGAAAACTGATTTCAAAACATCATAGAGATTCAAGAGGTCCTATGAAACAAGTAAAAAGAAAATTACAATGAGTTCAAAGACAAAGACAAAGGAAAAAATGCTTAAAGCAGCCAGAGTGGGAAATCAGATCACTGGCAAGAAAAAATACTTAGGCTGTTGGCTAACTTCAATAGAAATAGAAGCCAGAACACAACAGAAACACATCCTCAAACTGCTGAATGATTACAATTGCCAACCTAGAATTTGATTTCCTGCAAAAAATATCTTTCAAGCACACGTCAAATAAACACATTTTCAAACAAACAGAGAATTCTCAGAATTTCCACACAGAAACCTCAGCATAGTTATTTTGAGACTCATCCATGTGGTTGTGCATATCAAAAGGTTCTTTTGCTTTTTATTGCTGAGTAGTATTCAACTGTATGTATATACCTCATTTGTTTATACTTTCACCTGTTGATGGACATTTGAGTTGTAACCAGTTTGGGGCTATTATAATAAAGTGTGCTTCAGGCAAAAGTAAAGTTGTGCCATATGGAGGCCTCAGAGCTTAAAGGAACAAAAGAGTAACAGAAAGAGTAAATACGTCAGTAAACCTAAATGAATATTGACTGTTTAAACAATAACTACAATGTGCTATAGGGTTTAAATTTTAAATAGAATTAAACTACAGCACCAACACACAAGGTAGTAGGGATAAATGGAGTTAAAATGTTCTAAAGTATATTTTCAATAGCAAGAAGAGGATAAAAGTATTTATTTCTATTAGCCTTTCATAATTCAGAGAAAATTTAGTAGTAATTATAAAGAAATATGAGACATTTCACTCTTAAATTCAATAAATATTTATCAAATGTCTGCTATGTGCCAGGCACAAAACCAGACAGTATGGATATACAGTGGTAAACAAAATAAACTACAAACAACTCAAAGCCTACCAGCAACAGAATGGATAAATAACTATAGCTTGTTCATAAAATGGAATACTACATAACAACAAAAACAAACTACAAACTACACACAACATGGATCAATCTCCAAACATAATGCTGAGTGAAAGAAAAAAACCACAAAATACTTACTATACTCTTCCATTCATATAAGTGCAAACACAGGCAAGAGTAATCTATGGAATTACAAATCAAAACAGTGTATCTTTGGGGAAGAGGAAGGGTTAATTATAGGAATGGAGCATAAAGCGTATTTCTAGGGTACTGATAATGGTCCTCTTGAACCAAGTGGTGGTTACATGGGTGTGTTCACTTGGGGAATTATTTACTGCTCTGTATAGTTTGTGTACTTTTCTGTATGCATGCTATAATTTAATTAAAAACTTTTAAAAAGATAGTGTAGTCTATATTTACTGACATGGAAAACTTTAGAACATACTTCTGAGAAAAGTAAGTTCTGAGAAAAAGAATATACTACTGAATAGTAGTTTCTCTTTTAAAAAATATTGCATACATACATTATGCAGAAAAGAATTCTGGAAGGGTATACAACAAAATAACAACAGTCATATCTGAGTGACCTAAGTATGGATGGCATTTTTCTCCCCATATTGGTTTCTTTTTAAATTTATCTACACTGAACATGGAAATCTCACATAATAAATATACTTGATAACTAATTATTTTTAAATAACCTATTTATCCTCTTTAAAGATAATTCACCATGAAAGAGAATATCAAAACCAAACAGGAATAGAAAAGACAAATAGAATATTTGTCGCTGACAACCTACTAATATAACACCTCAGTTCCAAAGAGCAGGACTATTCTTTCTTTGTTATTGCTACTAAAACAATTTTAAAAGCATTTTTTGAACTTAAGTATTTATCACAAGCTTCATTCCAAGCTTTGGCCTTCTCCACACTATTTTTATACTCTATGTCTCTCCTTTATATTTATATTTGCTTATATGGCTGTCTTTGCCCTTTTCTACATCCTTTCGGTATCTGTATTCATCAGTACTCCCATCTTACCTTCTATTCTTACAGGAAATACCCCATAATTTATTTTCAGAATGTCTTCTTTTCTTCAAAGAGCCAGACACTAAAATATTAAAATTTCACCAATTCCATACTATGCAAATATCAAATTCAGATGTGTCTCAGTTCTCCTTTTCACTAAAAAGTACATTAATTTTTATACCTTATTATAAAACATCATAAACTCTTTAAATGCAGTTACCCAATACTCAATACTTTCTGTGCTTCATTTTGGGATTTTCCTAACACTTTCCTAACAGAGTCAGTGGCCAAACCTCTGAACAGTAAAATAAGATGCACAAGTATTTACCATAACAACTTAAAATTACTTAATTTTAGATAAAATTAATAAAATGAGAGGGGAAACACGTGATTCTACTACTTAATAGTAACACGACTTATTTTCATGTACTTCCTCCTTTCATCTATTTTCATTTCTGTTTTGTTTTGGAACAACAATTATTTTGCATATATGATTCTGGGTTTCGACTTTTTCCCCAACTATACCATAACGAACTTTCCAAGTTTCTATATGCTCAAACATAATTTTTAATTATAATAATTCATGTTGCTGAAGATTATGGTTCCCTACAATATTTAGCTACTATAAATAAAACTGCAGTAAATATATTCACATAGTAAGTTTTCCATATTTTCTTTATATTGTTAGATTAGATGCTTAGTCTTCCCTAAGACACGATGAAAACAGTACTTGAATTAAAGGATAAAAGATTTTAAATAGAAAGGAGAAGGACACAGCACAAGCGAGGCCCTGAATCTGAGCTGTGTGGGGAATGCAGAATGGCTCAGTTTGGCTGGTGCATGATGTATGTACAAAGGAAACCAGTAAGAAATAAAAAATGGAAAGAGGGGTTGAAGCCATACGATGGAGGAATTTTATCAAGTAGACAATGGAGGACAGCTCAAGAGTTTTTCTTTTTTGAATAACACACCAATTGACATAACTGATAAGTATTTCTGAAAATTAACGGAAGTATTAAGTTGCTCTGAACATGTAAGTGGTACTTGAAATATTTTTAATCTAGAGACTTCCCTTAAATTATAAAATCATAAACCATTCTATATATCAGAATTTTCATTAAGCTTCAATTTTTTCACTTAATGTTTTTCTAATGTTCAGAAAATTCCATCTATCCTTCCATTTCAAAGCACATACATAAAGAAATATCTGGTATAACATTCACCAAATGTGAACACTAGCTAGCTATTTCTGAGTGATAGGATATGCGGTGTTTTTGTTTGAATTTTCTTTAGTTGAAGTATCATTGATATACAATCTTATATTGGTTTTAAATGTACAACACAGTGGTTCAAAATTCACAATTATTCAATCCAAATCCCCTCTGGTGTGGTTACTATCTATCAACATAGAAAGATGTTACAGGATCACAGAGTATATTCTCCACACTGTACTATACCTGTGACCTACCTATATTGTGATTATAAATTATAGTGCCCCTTAATGTCCTTCTCCGTCCCCACCCACCCTCTCCAACCTCTCCCTTTGGTAACCATTAGTCCTTTCTCTGTGTCTATGAGTCCACTGCTATTTTGTTCCATTGTGCTTAGTTTTTATACTCCACAAATGACTGAAATCATTTGGCATTTGTCTTTGTCCACCTGGCTTACTTCACCAATCATAACACCCTCTAGATCCGTCTATAATGTGCCAAATGGGAAGATTTCTTTTCATTTTGTGGCTGAATAATGTTCCATTGTGTGTATCACATCTTCTTTATTCATCTATTGATGGGCACTTAGCTTGCTTCACAATCTTGGCTGTTGTAAATAGTGTAACAATGAACATAAGGGTGCATATGTTTTTTCCATTCAGGGATCTTGTTTTCTTTGGGTAAATTCCTAGGAGGGGAATCCTGGGTCAAATGGTATTTCTATTTTCAGTTTTTTGAGGAACCTCGATATTGCTTTTCACAACAGCTGAACCAATTTACATTCCCACCAACAGTGTAGGAGCGTTCCCTTTTATCTACACACTCAACAGCATTTGTTATTTCTTGTCTTTTGGAGAGTGTCCATCCTAACTGGTGTGAGGTGATATATCATTGTGATTGTAATTTGCATTTCCCTGATGATTAATGATGTGGAGCATTTTTTCATGTGCCTGTAGGCCATCTGCATTTCTTTTTTGGAGAAGTCTCTGTTCAGGTCCTCTGCCCATTTTTTAATTGATTTATTTGTTTTTTGGGGTGTTGAGGCATATTGAGTTCTTTATATATTCTGGATGTTCGCCTTTTATTGGATAAATTGTTTATGGGTATATTCTCCCATACTGTAGGATGCCTTTTTGTTCGGCTAATGGTGTCCTTTCCTGTACAGAAGATTTTTTGTTAGATGTAGTCCCACTTGTTCATTTTTCCTTTTGTTTCCCTTCCCTTGTTCATGAAAAAGTTACTCATATTTATATTCAAGAGATTTTTGACAATGTTATCTCTTAAAGTTTTATGGTTTCATAACTTACATTCAGGTCTTTGATTCATTTCAGGTTTGCCTTTGTGTATAGAGTTAGACAATAATCGAGTTTCATTCTCTTATATGTAGTTGTCCAGTTTTCCCAATACGAGTTGTTGAAGAGGTTGTTTTTTTCCCAATTGCGTACTCAGCTCCTTTATCATATATGAATTCACCATATATGTGAGGGTTTATATCTCAGCACTCTGTTCCATTGATCAATGGCTCTGTTCTTGCAAAGTATCATACTGTCTTTTTTTTTGCTTGTTTTTTTTAATTTACTTATTTTTATTTTTCTATTATTAATAAACAATTACATAAGCAACATTATGGTTACTAGACTACCCCTGTTATCAAGTACCCACCACATACCCTGTTGCACTCACTGGCCATCAGCATACTAATCTGTCATAGAATCACTACTTGTCTTCTCTGTGTTACACTGCCTTCCCTGTATCCCCCAACGCCACCTCCACCCCGATATATTATGTGTGCTAATTGTAATAGTCTTTTTCCCCCTTATCACGCCCTTACCGCACACATACCCGTCCCTTTCCCTTTGGTAACTGTTAGTCCATTCTTGGGTTCTGTGAGTCTGCTGCTGTTTTGTTCCTTCAGTTTTTGCTTTGTTCTTATACTCCACAGATGAGTGAAATCATTTGATACTTGTCACTGAGCATAATACCCTCTAGCTCCATCCATGTTGTTGCAAATGGTAGGATGTGTTTTCTTCTTATGGCTGAATAATATTCCATTGTGTATATATACCACAGCTTCCTTATCCATTCACCTACTGATTGCACACTTAGGTGGCTTCCATTTCTTGACTATTGTAAATAGTGCTGTGATAAACATAGGGGTGCATATATCTTTTTCAAACTGGGCTGCTGCATTCTTAGGGTAAATTGCTAGGAGTGGAATTCCTGGGTCAAATGGTATTTCTATTTTGAGTTTTTTGAGGAACCTCCATACTGCTTTCCACAAAGGCTGAACTAATTTACATTCCCACCAGAAGTGCAGGAGGGTTCCCCTTTCTCCACATCCTCACCAACATTTGTTGTTGTTTGTCTTTTAGATGGCGGCCATCCTAATTGGTGTGAGATGATATCTCATTGTGGTTTTAATTTCCATTTCTCTGATGACTAGCGATGTGGAGGATCTTTTCATGTGCCTGTTGGCCATCTGAATTTCTTCTTTGGAGAGTGTCTGTTCAGCTCCTCTGCCCATTTTTAATTGGCTTATTTGCTTTTTGTTTGTTGAGGTGCATGAGCTCTTTATATAATTTGGATGTCAACCCCTTATCAGATATGTCATTTATGAATATATTCTCCCAAACTGTAGGATGTCTTTTTGTTCTACTGATAGTGTCCTTTGCTATACAGAACCTCTTTAGTTTGATATAGTCCCATTTGTTCATTTTTACTTTTGTTTCCCTTGCTCGTGGAGATATGTTCATGAAGAACTTGCTCATGTTGATGTCCAAGAGATTTTTGCGTATATTTTTTTCTAAGAGTTTTATGGTTTCATGACTTACATTCAGGTCTTTAATCCATTTTCAGTTTACTTTTTTTATGGGGATAGACAGTGATCCAGTTTCATTCTCTTGCGGGTAGCTGTCCAGTTTTGCCAACACCAGCTGTTGAAGAGGCTGTCATTTCCTCATTGTATATCCATGGCTCCTTTATCCTATATTAATTGGCCATATATGCTTGGAATTATACCTGGGCTCTCTATTCGGTTCCACTGGTCTATGGGTCTGTTCTTGTGCCAGTACCAAATTCTCTTGAGTAATGTGGCTTTGTAGTAGAGCTTGAAGTCAGAGAGCATAATAACTCCTGATTTATTCTTCCTTCCAAGGATTGCTTTGGCTATTCGGGGTCTTTGTGGTTCCACATGAATTTTAGAACTATTTGCTCTAGTTCATTGAAGAATGCTGTAGATATTTTGATAGGGATTGCATTGAATCTGTAGATTGCTTTAGGCAGGAAGGCCATTTTGACAATATTAATTCTTCCTAGCCAAGACCATGGGATGAATTTCCATTTATTAGTGTCCTCTTTAATTTCTCTTAAGAGTGTCTTGTAGTTTTTAGGGTATAGGTCTTTTATTTACTTGGTTAGGTTTATTTCTAGGTATTTTATTCTTTTTGATGCAATTGTGAATTGAATGGTTTTCCTGATTACTCTTTCTGATACTTCATCGTTAGTGTATAGGAATGCAACAGATTTCTGAGTATTACTTTTGTATCCCGCAACGTTGCTGAATTCACATATTAGATCTAGTCGTTTTGGAGTGGATTCTTTAGGGTTTTTTATGTACAATATCATGTCATCTGCTAACAGGCACAGTTTGATTTCTTCCTTGCCAATTAGGATGCCTTTTATTTCTTTGTGTTGTCTGATTGCCGTGGCTCGGACCTCCAGTACTATGTTGAATAAAAGTGGGGAGAGTGGGCATCCTTGTCTTGTTCCCAATCTTAAAGGAAAAGCTTTCAGCTTCTCGCTGTTAAGTATAATGTTGACTGTGCGCTTGTCATATACAGCCTTTATTATGTTGAGGTACTTGCCCTCTATACCCATTTTGTTGAGAGTTTTTATCCTGAATTGATGTTGAATTTTGTCGAATGCTTTTTCAGCATCTATGGAGATGATCATGTCGTTTTTGTTCTTTTTTGTTGATGTAGTGGTTGATGCTGATGGATTTTCTAATGTTGTACCATCCTTGCATCCCTGGGAAGAATCCCACTTGATCATCATGGATGATCTTTTTGATGCATTTTTGAATTTGGTTTGCTAATATTTTGTTGAGTATTTTTGCATCTATGTGCATCAGTGATATTGGTCTGTAATTTTCTTTTTCTGTGGTGTCTTTGCCTGGTTTTGATATTAGAGTGATGTTGGCCTTGTAGAATGAGTTCGAAAGTATTCCCTCCTCTTCTACTTTTTGGAAAACTTAAAGGAGGATGGGTATCAGGTCTCCACTAAATGTTTGATAAAATTCAGCAGTGAAACCATCTGGTCCAGTGGTTTTGTTCTTACACAGGTTTTTGATTACCAGTACAATTTCTTTGCTGGCAATTGGTCTATTCATATTTTCTGTTTCTTCCTGGGTCAGCCTTGGAAGGTTGTATTTTTCTAGAAAGTGGTCCATTTTTTCTAGGTTATCCAGTTTGTTAGGATATAATTTTTCATAGTATTCTCTCATAATTCTTTGTATTTCTGTGGTGTCCATAGTGATTTTTCCTTCCTCATTTCAGATTCTGTTTGTGCGCAGACTCCCTTTTTTTCTTGATAAGTCTGGCTACGGGTTTACCTATTTTGTTTATTTTCTTGAAGAACCAGCTCCTGCTTTCATTGATTCTTTCTATTGTTTTATTCTTCTCAATTTTTTATTTCTGCTTTAATCTTTATTATGTCCCTCCTTTTACTGACTTTGGGCCGCATTTGTTCTTCCTTTTCTGGTTTCATTAACTGTGAGTTTAGACTGTTCATTTGGAATTGTTCTTCTTTCCTGAGGTAGGCCTGTGTTGCAATATGTTTCCCTCTTAGCAGGGCCTTCGCTGCGTACCAGAGATATTGTGGTGTTGTTATTGTTGTTATTTGTCTCCATATATTGCTTGATCTCTGTTTTTATTTGGTCATTGATACATTGATTATTTAGGAGCATATTATTAAGCTTCCATGTGTTTGTGGGCTCTTTCATTTTCTTTATGTAATTTATTCCTAGTTTCTTACATTTTTGATCTGAGAAGCTGGTTGGTACAATTTCAATATTTTTGAATTTACTGAGGTTCTTTTTGTGGCCTAGTATATGATCTGTTCTTGAAAATATTCCATGTGCACTAGAGAAGAATCCTGTTGCTTTTGAATGGAGTGTTCTGTAGATGTCTGCTAGGTCCATTTGTTCTAATATGTTGTTCAGTGCCTCTGTCTCTCATTTTCTGTCTGGTTGATCTGTCCTTTGGAGTGAGTGGTGTGTTGAAGTGTCCCAAAATGAATGCATTGCAGTCTATTTCCCCCTTTAATTCTGTTAGTATTTGTTTCACATATCTGGGTAATCCTGTGTTGGGTGCATAGATATTTATAATAGTTATTATCTCTTGTTGGACTGACCCATTTATCATTATGTAATGTCCTTCTTGGTCTCTTTTGACTTTCTTTTTTTTTTTGAAGTCTATTTTGTCTGATACAAATACTGCAACTCCTGCTTTTTTCTCCCTATTAGTTGCATGAAATATCTTTTTCCATCCCTTTACTTTCAGTCTGCGTATGTCTTTGGGTTTGAAGTGAGTCTCTTGTAGGTGGCATATAGATGGGTCTTGTTCTTTTGTCCACTCAGTAACACTATGTCTTTTGATTGATGCCTTCAGACCATTTACATTTAGTGTGATTATCGATAGGTATGTAGTTATTGCCATTGCAGGCTTTAGATCTGTGGCTATAAAAGGTTCAAGAGTAATTCCCTTACTATCTAATAGTCTAATTTAACTCACTTCGTATGCTATTACAAACACAACCTAAAGGTTCTTTTTTTTTATTCCTCCTTTTTCTTCCTCCTCCATTCTTTGTATGTTATGAATCATATTCTGTACTCTTTGTCTTCCCTTGAGTGACATCTATTTAGCCTTAGGAATGCTTCCATCTATAGGAGTCCCTCCAAAATGCACTGTAGACGTGTAGAGGAGGTAAATTCTCTCAGCTTTTGCTTACCTGAAAATTGTTTAATCCCTGCTTCAAATTTAAATGATAACCTTGCCACATAGAGTATTCTTGGTTCAAGGCCCTTCTGCTTCATTACATTAAATATATCATGCCACTCCCTTCTTGCCTGTAAGGTTTCTGTTGAGAAGTCTGATGATAACCTGATGGGTTTTCCTTTGTATGTGATCTTTTTTCTCTCTTTAGCTGCTTTTAAAAGTCTGTCTTTATCCTTGATCTTTGCCATTTTAATTATTATATGTCTTGATGTTGTCTTCCTTGGGTCCCTTGTGTTGGGATATCTGTGCACCTCCATGGCTTGAGAGACTATCTCCTTCCCCAGATTAGGGAAGTTTTCAGCAATGACCTCCTCAATGACATTTTCTATCCCTTTTTCTCTCTCTTTTCTCTTCTTATTCTGGTACCCCTATTATGCAAATATTGTTCTGTTTGGATTGCTCACACAGTTCTCTCAACATTCTTTCATTCTTAGAGATTCTTTTTTCTCTCTGTGCCTCAGCTTCCTTGTATTCCTCTTCTCTAATTTCTATTCCATTTACCGTCTCTTCTACTACATCTAATCTCCTTTTAAATCCCTCCATTGTATGTTTCATTTCAGATAGGGAATTTCTTAATGATTGAATCTTCAACTTAAATTCGTTCCTGAGTTCTTGAATATTTTTCTGTACCTCCATAAGCATGTTTATAATTTTTATTTTGAACTCTCTTTCAGGAAGATTGGTGATTTTTGTTTCATTTGGACCTCTTTCTGGGGTTTGTGAGATTTTGGTCTGAACCATGTTCTTTTGACGTTTCATATTTCTGTGTGGTGCCCACTAGTACACAGAAGCTCCAGTGTCTGGAGCTTCCCAGCCCCTAGAGTGAGTTTGGGGGTCATAGGGGAGCAAAACTGGTGCCTGGGGGGAGGAAAGATCTGTTTCCTGATTCCCGTCTATGGTGCCTGTCTCCAGTGTCAGAGCTAGTGGGCCAAGCACACATGTATAAGCCTCTGTGCTTTGCTTCTCTAGGTTTTGTAGGTGAGGCCTCCCTCTGGCTAGCCTGATGCCAGCACAGCGACTGCCAGTTTGCAAATCAGTGCCGGCAGGCTAGAGGGAAAAGTGCAGCAGGTTGCATGTTACAGTGGGTGGCCTTGGAGCTGAGTAGGTAGCCAGGGAGATGGAGCACCTGAAGCTCCTCAAAGTTCCCAGCCAGCTGGGCAGAGCATGCCCAGACATCCCTATCCTTGTCCAGCTCTCCCTTCTCCTGTACAGCGTGCTCTGCCCAATCCCCACCCCTTCAGCAGCCCTCTCGCTGCTAGGAAGCCTCTCAGACCGCCCGCCCTTCCTCTGACATGGGAGTTGCTGGATGTGGATCCCCTCCTCCACAAACGGCTGGAATGTCAGTCTCCCAAGCACTCTGCCTATCCGATCTCCTCAACGTCCAGAGCACCACAGACTATAGGTTTCTGCTCACAAAGCAGATCTCCAGGGCTAGGTGTTTAGCAGTCCCGGGCTTCCACCCCTTCCCCTGCTCCATTTCTCTTCCTCTCGCCAATGAGCTGAGGTGGGGGGAGGGCTTGGGTCCCACCTGATTAAGGCTTTCGTATGTTACCCTGTTGTGTGAGGTCTGTATTGCTCGTGAGGTGTGTATGCAGTCTGGTTCAGCCTTCTTTCTTGTTGGTTTTTTTAAGGTTAGTTGTATTAATTAACTATATTTTTGTACTGTTTGTGGTTTTTGGAGGAGCTCTCTGTCTCACCTCTCACACCGCCATCTTGAATTCCTCCCATACTGTTTTGATTACTGTGGCTTTGTAGTACAGCTTGAAGTCAGAGAGCGTAATCCTCCAAGCCTTGTTCTTCTTCCTCAGGATTGCTTTGGCCATTTGGGGGTCTTTTGTGGTTTCATATGAGTTTTAGAACTAATAATTATAGTTCATTGAAGAATGCTGTTGGTATTTTGATAGGGATTGCATTGATCCTGTAGATTGCTTTGGGCAGGATGGTCATTTTGAGAATATTAATTCTTCCTGTCCAAGAATATGGGATGATTTCTATTTTTTGGTGTCTTTAATTTCTCTCATGAATGTCTTGCAATTTTTCAGAGTACAGGTCTTTCACCTCCTTGGTTAGGTTTATTCCTAGGTGCTGTATTCTTTTTGATGCAATTGTAAATGGTTTTGTTTTCCTGGTTTCTCTTTATGTTAATTTGTTGTTAGTATATAGGAATGCAACAGATTTCTGCATATTAATTTTGTATCCTGCAACTTTGCTGAAGACAGTTATTCTAATATTTTTTGGTGAAGTCTTAAGGTTTTTTATGTGTAATATGTTGTCTGCAAACAGTGACAGTTTAACTTCTTCCTTAACAATATGGATGCCTTTTATTTCTTTGTGTTGTCTGATTGCCATGGCTAGGCCCTCCAGTACTATGTTGAATAAAAGTGGTGAGAGTGGCCATCCTTGTCTTCTTCCAGATCTTAAAGGAAAAGCTTTAGCTTTTCGCTATGAAGTATGATATTGTCTGTAGGTTTGTCATATATGGCCTTCATTATGTTGAGGTACGTATTCTGTACACCCATATAGTTGAGAGATTTTATCATTAATGGATATTGAATTTTGTTGAATGCTTTTTCAGCATCTATTGAGAAAATCACGTGATTTTTTTGTCCTTTTTATTGATGTGGTGTAGGATATTGTTTTATGAATATTGTACCATCCTTGCATCCCTGGAATAAATCCTACTTGGTCATGATGGATAATCTTTCTGATGTATTTTTTAATTCAGTTTGCTAATATTTTGTTGCAGATGATTCTACTTGCATCTACGTTCATCAGGGATATTGGTCTATAATTTTTTTTGTGATGTCTGTATGGTTTTGGTACTAGGGTGATACTGGCCTCATAGAATGAGTTGAGAAGTATTCACTCCTCTTCTGCTTTTTTGAACATTTTAAGAAAAGTAGGTATTAGCTCTTCTTTAAATGTTTGGTAGAATTCAGCTGTGAAACCATCTGGATCTGAAATTTTGTTTGTCAGCAGTTTTTGTTGTTGTTGGGAGTTTTTTGATTACCAATTCGATTTCATTGCTGGTCACTGGTCTGTTCAGATTTTCTGTTTCTTCCTGGGTCAATCCTGGAAGGTTGTATTTTTCTAGGAAGTTGCCCATTTCTTCTAGGTTGTCCAAATTACTGGCAGATAATTTTTCATAGTATTCTCTAATAATTCTTTGTATTTCTGTGGTATCCGCTGTGATTATTCCTTCCTCGTTTCTGATTTTCTTTACATATGTACTATTTTTTCTTGATAAGTCTCGCTAGGGGTTTATCTGTTCTCTTTATTTTCTCAAAGAACTGGCTCCCGGTTTCTTTGACTATTTCTATTGTTTTATTCTTATTTTATTTATTTTTGCTCTGATCTTTATTATGTCCCTCCTTCTACTACCTTTATGATTGATTTGTTCTCCTTTTCTAGTTTCTTTAATTGTGAGCTTAGACTGTTTATTTGGGATTGCTCTTGTTTGTTGAGATAGGCCTGTATTACTGTGTACTTCCCTCTTAGAACTGCCTTCATAGCATCCCACAGATTTTGGGCTGTTGAGCTCTTGTTTTCATTTTTCTCCATGTTTTGCTTGATTTCTATTTTAATTTGTTCATTGATCCATTGATTATTTAGAAGCATGTTGTTCAAACTCCATGTGTTTGTAGACTTTTTTGTTTTGTATAATTTATTTCTAGTTTCATACCATTGTGGTCTGGGAGCTGTTTGATACAATTTCAATCTTTTTTAATTTATTGAGGCTCTTTTTATGGCCAACCATGTGATCTATTCTAGAGAATATTCCATGTACACTTGAGAAAAATGTGTATCTTGCTGCTTTTGGGTGTTCTGTAGATATCTGTTAAGTCCATTTGATCTAATGTATTTTTCAGTGCCTCTGTTTCCTTGTTTATTTTCTGTCTGGTTGATCTATTAATGTGAGAGGTGTGTTGAAGTCTCCAAAAATGAAGGTGTTGCAATCTGTTTCCCCCTTTAATTCTGTTAGTATTTGTTTTACATCTGTAGGTGCTCCTATTTTGGGTTCATAGATATTTATAATGGTTGTAACCTCTTATTGGACTGACCTCTTTATATGCAATGTCTTTCTCTGCCTCTTGTTACTTTGTTCTGAAATCAATTTTGTCTGATATGAATACTGCTACTCCTGCTTTTTCTCCCTATTATTTGCATGAAACATCTTTTTCCACCTCTTTACTTTTAGTTTGTGTATGTCTTTCAGTCTGAAATGAGTCTCTTACAGGCAGCATATAGATGGGTTTTGTTTCTTTATCCATTCTGCCTCTCTTATGTCTTGATTGATGTATTAAGACCATTTACATTTAAGATAATTACTGATAGTTATGTAGTTATTGTCATTTTATTAATTGTTTTCTGGTTGTTCTTATAGCTCCTCTCTTTTCCTTTCTTCCTCTCTTATACTATTTGATGGTTTTCTTTAGTGTCTTGATTAGGGTTCTCATTTAAAATTTGTTGTATATCTACTATAGGCTTCAGTTATGTGGTTATCAAAGGTTCAAGGATAGCTTCCTTACAACATAACAGTCTATATTAAGTTGCTGATTATCCAACTTCAAACACAATCTAAAGGTACTTTTTTCTTTCTTCCTCCTCCACTTAATGTATTAAATGTCATAATCTGCACTTCTCGTGTATCCCTTGACTGATTTTATATATAGTTGATTTTGTTTCTTTTAATTTCATACTTACTTGGTAATTAATTGGTCTACTACCTTTACTGTGGATTTAGTTTCACTGGTGAAAGCTATTTACCCATAGGAACATTTCCATCTAGAGCAGTCCATTTAACATATCCTGTAAGGCTGGCTTAGTGATGGTGAATTCCTTCAACTTTTGTTTATCTGGAAATTAATCCCTGCTTCAAATTTAAATGATAATCTTGCAGGGTACAGTAGTCTTGGCTGAAGGTCTATTACAGTACATTAAATATTTCATGCCACTCCCTTCTCGTCTGTGTGTAAAGTTTCTGCTGAGAAGTCTGCTGATCGCCTGACGGAGTTTCCTCTATAGGTAATCTTTTTTCTCTGTCTAGCTGTTACCAATATTCTCTCCTTATCCTTAATCCTTGTCATTTTCGTTACTCTATGTCTTGTGTTGTTTTCTTGGGATTTCTTTTATTTGGGGCTGTCATTCCCATAACCTGAATGTCTATTTCCTTCCCCCAAATGGGGAAGTTTTCAACAATTATTTTCTCAAAGACACTTGCTCTTTGTCTCTCTCTTCTCCTTCTGGCACCCCCTATTACATGAATATTGTTTCGTTTATATTGGTCACATGGCTCTCTTATTATTCTTTTATTCCTAGAGATATTTTTTTTCTCTGTTCCTCAGCTCGTTTGTGCTCGTTCTTTAATGTCCATCTCCTCTACTTGCAGTAATCTACTCTTCAATCCCTCCATTATGTATTTTATTTCAGTTACTGTATTCTTCATCTCTGAGTGGTTGTTCTCAGATCTTTATCTCTTTCTTGAAGTCTTCCCTTATATCTTGAATATTTTTCTGTAAACCAGTGAGCATGTTTAGGACTTTTACTTTGAAATCTTTATCAAGAAGATTGGTAATCACTGTTTCATTTAGCCCTCTTTCTGATGTCTTCTCCTGTAGTTTTGTTTGGAATATATTCTTTTGCCTCCTCATTTTGTCAGTGCTTCTGTGTTTCTTCCATTGTATTAGATGGCTCTGCTATGCTTCCTGGCCTACAGAGTAACAGCTTTACGAAGGAGGAATCCTATGGTGCCCAGGAGCTCTGGAGTGCCTGGTTCTACTTTGCAGGAGTCCCTGCTGTTGTTGGTGTGCACTGGGGGGGCCACCTTTCTGCCTGCCTACCAGTAGACGTCTGAGTCTGCAGTGCCAGCACTTTGCCTCAGCTGTCTTTGTGATCCAAAGCAGAAGCCTCTGCTGGGATTGGTGTGGGTGGTGCCACACTCTGACTTCCCTGCAGGCATGGCGGGTCTGCAGGTTAATGGGGTGGGTGGGGCCATTATGTGGCTCTGGGACAGGGCAGGACAGACAGCACGAGGCCTGGACACCCACGGGGAGGAAGGAACTTTCAGGGCTGGCTCCTGCAGGTACCTCCCCAACTGATCTGAAACAGGGCTGAGAAAGCTAGGAGAGCCTCCCTCTGCTTGCCAGGCAGTAAAGGCTGATGCTGCTGGGCCAAGTAGGCTGGCTCCCTGGCAATGCATGAGGGAGGCAGCTCAGGGCTGATTTTCCAGTGAGGGGGATAGAGCATCAGAAGCTCCCAAGAATTCCCAACTTGTTGGGCTAAGGGAGGGCTGGGGAGGTATTGTCCACCTGCCCTTTCTCCTGAGAAGAGAGCTCCATCTAATCCTTGCCCCTCTAGTACCCCTCCCACTGCTGTCAAGTCTTTCAAACTGCTGCCTCTGCCTTGGGTCTCAGGAACAGCAGAGCACCTGTCCTCCACAAGTGCTGGAGTCTCCGCCTCCCAGAGTTTTCCAGCTATCCCTGGTGCCCAGCCCCACTAATCACCAGAACCCAACATAATGTCGACTTATGCTCCCAGAGCAGATCTCCAGGGACAGGTGTGCAGTGTTCCTGGGCTCCTATCCCCTCCCCACCCTGTTCCTCTTTCTCCTGCTCATGGCCTGAGCTTCGGGACGGACTTGGGTCCTGCCTGATCGTGGCTCTCCCACTTTACCCTTTTCTGTATGGTCTCCTCTTCTTCCTCAGGTGTAGGTGGTCTGTTCTGCAGTCTTCAGGTTGTTTTCAGGTTGCGTCATATTTACTGTATTTTCTTCTTTTATGTGTTTTTGGGAGGAGGTTTCCCCTTGCCTTCCTATTCCGCCAACTTTTCCTCTGCCCCCACCTCCCAAGCTTCAATCTTTTTCAGGTTCCCCTTCTAAAAAGAGAGTCAATTCAATAGAATGAGAAGACAAGCCACACGCTGGGAAAAGGTACTTGCAAGCAACATATCTGATAAACACTGCTATCCAAAATACACAAGGAAGTCTTAAAACTCAACAATAAGAAAATGAACAACCCAATAATTTTTAAATGGGCAAAAGATCTGAACAGACACCCCACCAAAAAAGATAACATAGGGAGCAGATAAGCATATGAAAAGATGTTCAATATCATATTTCATTAGGGAATTGCAAATTAAAACAATGAGATACTACTACACATCTATTAGAACAGCCAAGATCTGAGACACTGACAACATCAAATACTGACAAGGATGTGGAGTAACAGGAAATCTCATTCACTGCTGGTGGGAATGCAAAATGGTGCAGCCACTTTGGAAGACAGTTTCGCAGTTTTTTACAAAAACTAAACATACTCTTAACATATGATCCACAACTGTGCTCCTTGGTATTTACCCAAAGAAGTTGAAAATATATGCCCACACAAAAACATACAAATGGGTATTTAGAATATCTTTATTCATGATTGCCAAAACTTGGAAACAATCAAGATGTCCTTTAGTAGGTGAATAGATTCATAAATAATGGCACACCCAGACAATGAAATACTATTTACAGCTGAAAGAAATGATCTATCAAGCTATGAAGACACATAAAAGGACTTTAAATGCATATTACTAAGTGACAGATGCCAATATGTAAAGGCTACATGTGCAATGTCTTCAATTATATGACATTCTGGAAGAGGTAAAACTATGGAGACAATAAAAAGATCAGTGGTTGCCAGGAGATAAGAGAGAGAGGATGAACAGACAGAGGATTTTTAGGATCCTCTACTATCGTACTACTATCATACTACTCTGTATGATATCATAATGGTGGATGTAAGTCATACATTTGTCAATACCTACAGAATGTACACCACCATGAGTGAGTCCTGATATAAATGATGGACTTTGGGTGGAGATCATGCGTCAATGCAGGTTCATCAGCTGTACCACATGTGCCACTCTGGTGCAGGATGTTGACAGTGGGGGAGGAAGATATATGGGAACTCTGTACTTTACCCTCAATTTCGCTGTGAACCTAAAACTGCTATAAAAAATAAAGTTTTTTTTTAAATGAGTTGATGATATCTCAAAAAGCAGCTATAAGTCCCATATGCAATAGAAGAGCAGTTCATTAATGCTTTATGAAATCCTACTTTGGTTATATTATTACAAACATCAAAATAAACATGCCAGAAGCCTCCATGTAATCATCAAGGTCTTGATTGGGATTTACTTACAGAGTGTATTCACTTGCTAAAACTCAAATTATAGCCTTATGATCTGTGCATTTTATTCTTTGTAAATTTCACTTCAATTATAAAAAGAATTACAAAGTAAAAGGTAAAATCTAATTTTTAAAAAAGCATCAATGAAAAAGTATGTCTCTAGAACTGCAACCATGTGTGTAAAAATGGAGGAGATAAATGGAGAATATAAATTACTTTTCTATGTAAAGAGATTATCTGTGGAAGAATACACAGGAAATGAATCTCCAAAGGGAAACTGGGTAAGTGGGGGGCAGAAAAAGGACAGTTTTTCACCACCTAACTGGTATCTTTTAAATTCATGAGGCTTCTTCCTTTTCCATTCAAAACTAGTAATTAAAATATATATATATGATCACAAACACTTGTAAAGTAAAAATCAAAGAAAAAGTTCACATTGCTATAATATTGAGTTATCTCAGTTTGGGGGATTAAAGTCTGAACTGATGATTATAAGTGTGGTCCTCAGACCAGCAGTATCAGCATCACCTGGAATTTGTATAAAATGCTCAGCCTTTAAGGTGGTTGTAACAGACACATAGATATATACAGGTAGATAGGAACAGATATAAATACATGCATATATGTCAAAAGTCACTGACATGTATACTTAAATGTGTGAACTTTATTATATGTAAATCATACCTTAAAAAAGTTAAATTTTTTTAAAGAAAAAAATGCAGAATCACAAAATCTTAGGCCTGCCCCCTGGGGCTTAGTTAGACTCACAACCTACAGTTTTGACAAATCTTCTCATGTTTCAAATGCACATTAAAATTTGAGATATACATTCTTTGGAGTACTTGCAAGCATTAACATAGTTTCTCATTATAGGCAATAGTCATTCAAGATTTTATGTCTCTCAAACTGACTATAAATTCCATAACAGTAAGGACTATGTTAATTTTGTACACTGGCATATAACAGGTACTCAATAAATATCCACCAAATGAAAGAAAGAAATCTCTCACGTTTTGTTATGATTATTACTAAATAATTTTCTCTTTTTGTGTTTACCAGAACCCCTTTCTCTTCTGGTTTAAGAAGGTTTACCTGGTTTAAGTCAGGTTCACCTCTCTTAGCCAAGGGGAAGGGCTGAAAGCTTTTAGAGAAAAGGTTCTGAACATATCATTTTGTTTTGACTATAATCGAAAGGGAAGAAAAATAGTGTAAGTCCTAGCCAATAAATCAAAGTATATACATGTACACATTTTTCAGTAGTTTTATTTTAAGAAATATTATTTTAAGCTTGAAAACACCTTTTAATAGTTGACATCTCATTTTTACAAAGAAAACAAATCTTCTAAGATATTTAATATTCAGGATATTCTGAAATTTTTTAATGATTTTGAAGAAACTTGATTGGGTAGTATAGTCAATAAGCAAATAAAATTACTATAAGGTTTTTTTTCTATTTCATAAGTTTTAAAATAAAGGAGAGGTGCTCCCAGAGAAACAATAATTAGCAATCACTGTAACTACAAAGAGAGAGAAAAAAGCCAGGAGAGAATAAAACACAAGTTTAGAAGGTAGCTGTATATTTAGCTCAATTAGCTCACCTCAAAACAATAAATCCTAAACTATCAAAGGGAATGACATGACATGAAGATACCTGATTTATACTTCAGAACTCTGAACAGGCTCTGCAACTGGCAATACCAGATACCTCCAGAAGTGAAGAGTGAGTGGGAACTGTTTGAAAGCTTAGTTAAGAAGCAGTTAGATCCCCAGAGCCTCCCTTTACTGTGTATCTGGGTGACAGTCCTTGCTCCATCCCAGCAGAAGGGTGGAGGCTTTCAATCAGGAAAAAACTTAAAAATAGGTTAAGTGGCCTATGAGAATACTTAGCAATTGCGAGTAGGGACATCCAACTGAAGAGAGGTAATTACGTAAAAGTGTACATAGTAATGCTGGAATCCCAAACAATCTTCCCCTACCTGGCTCCCCAAATTCTGGCAACTAAGCCTATACCTCCCAGGCATGAGATTGGAAGATGCTTCTTTGGGAAATCTGACAAACTCAAGATAAGAGACCAAGGGAGATTATCACACCCAATCCCAGTAAGATCGCACAATAGTGAAGCCCATAGTCTAAAACTGCACAAGATCATGAGAAAGCTAAAATTAAAAATTTTTTAATTTTAAAGAATGATGGAAGCAAAGGAAGTATATATAGAACCATAACTTCTATTTCTAAAAGTCTGTTTTTCTTTCTTAGGGGATGGATGATAAAACAGACAGAGGTAAGAACTGAAAACCAAAAGTACACCCTGTCTATACACTGGTACATGGTCTTTAAGACAATGATTTTAACTGTTTAGAATACTTTTCTGATTCTAGAATGTTCCTGATTCTCTGGAGAAACACAAAGTTATGGCAAAGAATTTCTAAATCAGACTCTACCAATACTTACAAATATCTATATATGAATACTAAGAGCACAATGACCACCACCTTAGGGGAAGTTTTCAGTTTTTGCTAAGAGGGGCACTTTTTCTCAGAGGTAGGAATTACTTCCAACCTAAGATATTACTATGGTGAATAATAGTATAATTCAGTTTGTCAGTAGTTTAAGATAATTCACAGATTAAGATTCTCCAACAATAAAAAAAGGAATTTGGTCTTTTGTCCCCTTATCAGTCTGACTCCAGGAAAAGCCTAGGAAAGCACTGATTGAAAAGCAGATCTACCTGTTTGTCAAGTTCTATAGAGAAAATGGTTATAAATATTTGTAATACAAATAAAGAAGAAAATACAGAAACACATGGTAACAAAAGTAAGTTTATGTCACATCCATGAAGATATATTATCTCCTAGACATTCCTTTTTCATAAACAAGAGTATAACCATGCTGAATACTATTAGACTTTCCTAGTTAAGCTGCATCAGTATTATGTTTAACTGAGCATACAGTTTTCTCATTTTTCAGATTTATTGCCATTTCTAACCATTTCTAAATGCTCTGAACAATGACTAATTTTGCTGAAAGTCCCTTTCTAGGCCAAAAGAAAAAAACAAACAACAACAAAAAACATTCATCTATCAAATTATAGAAAGAAAACTCTGGCCCATGAAATTAAGAGAGTTATCTAAGATCATACATAGCTAGTGGGTGGCACAGCCATAAACCCAGGTGTCTTCACCACAATATAGGTAATTATGTCAAAAAAGGAAAGCAGCACAACTTCCATTACAGTTCCTGGTCAATAATGCCACAAGCAAAGTCCCTGTTCCTCCCACCCAACTAATCAGTTAGTCCCATTTACACCAACTAAGTGAATTACTGTGATTTGCTTACAGGATGTAAGTGGTAGTATTAAGCAAGATCGGCTCTTTCCAATTGCCAGAAGTATATACAGATTCATTTAATTTATTTCATAATGAGAGTTTACTACAAGAATATGTGGGATATAGTGTGGAAGCACAAGAAAAATCTCCACAATTAGGCCTCACTGAGAACTGAACACAGGCCAGAAGAAAATACATTGGTGTCCCAGTAGGAACTCTAACTGATCATTGTCATAATTCAGTTTCCTGATTCTGCCTCTGACTGCAGTGTTTTACTCTCTGCTGTGACTGCTCTACTACATGGTTTCTGCTGTCCTGCTTCTTCTTATTGCCTTCTTTGGTATCTCATATTCAAATTCCCTAAGGAAGAGGATCACACTGAGTTTATTTGTCATTTTAATGATATAAGACAGAACTACTGGACAGTTCTTGGGTCAGTCTAACTTATAAACCACTGGTCTACATATATACCACTGATGCCAGTCACTGGTCCAATTAATCATGGCAAAGAAGAGGGGACTCATGATATAAAACGTTAACAACTGATGCAAGCCTCGCAGCGGCTTTCTTCAGAAATAGGCTATGGCTGTCACTCACACGTGGAGCACTCTATTCATCCATATACACTTGGTTTATAAATAAAAACATCATTATATAAATTAAGAGTTAAAAATCTGGCCCACCCTCTCCAGAGCATAGTCTCTCACTACACTGCCTTCCCTACACACATATTCCTACACAGCAAATCTCAAACAGGAACCTCATCTTACACCACCCTCCATAATTTCTACTCCTGGGCATAGAAAATTTAATAGTCTCTCTCCCACCAATGTCTTTTCTCTGAATTGAGATTTTCCTTTGAACCCATATTTATTCCATATTTGTCCTAAAATGAAGTCTGACATATGAATTATGCTAGATAAAACTGTTCAGATACAATTTCCTATTATAGAAAAATGGCTGCCCTCACTGGGCCTTAGAAAAAACATTTTCTAATAGAAACACAAGCAATTTTATAGATCACCATTTATTAAGTATTTACCACATCAGGCACATTCAGGAAATATCACAAATTAGCAAACTGAGGCCCAGAAAGGTTAATATAAATAAACCTATTTTATAAAATAATAAATTATTTTTTTAATTAGTAAATTCTTATCCAAAATCACATCTAATAAAAGGAGAGCTAAAATTAAAATCCCATCTATATAATGCCAAAGCCCATGTTTTTAACAATCATCCTCTATTGTCAATGGCTGCCAAATAGAATTACCACTGGTATTTTATAACACTAACCCTACCTAAAAAAACAAAAGAAAACCCATACCTTACTTTAATGCAACCCCTTCCATACTTCTAATACTGCTCACTGAGCTATCTATCGCTCACTTAAGAGTTCTGTGACCAAATAAGTGGAGAAATTATATTAAAAAGAGCTCATTATTGAAAAAAAAGATAAAAAAGAAAAAAAAAGACAAAAAGACAAAGAAGAAAAAAACAAAAAAAAGAGAGCTCATTACACTTTCATATTGTAGGAATTCTCAGAATTTTTGATATGCTGACCCACACTGTGAATATCCAAGAAGTAAATACATTAAGCAGAGTTTCCCATATATATTTAGCGAAAGTTAACCACTCTTCCCAAGCCATTGCCTGGAACTGTTTTCTGGAATCTCTTAGAAAATATTTATCTAGTAAAAAATTTCATATGGCCATCTTTTTCTTTGATAATTTCCCCTAAGCTAGGTCAGTTAGTTATAAGTAAATATTATGGTACCTGCTCACCCATACCCTACTTTTAGGTGAAAATGTCATGGCCATGCTGAGGGCTAATGGCCATGTTTTGAAATCATGTGACTTTACCTCTGTTCAGAAATTAATGGACAGGATAGGCACCCAAAAGATAATCCATTTACTTATGCAGTCTACTTCAAAAAGGTGAGACAGGCCAATGGGCCAAGAAACGATAAACAAACAATAAAGTGGGCTGGAAGAGCCACACGGTGACTGTACGATAGCTAGTAGAAATCACAAAGTAATAGGAAAAAAGCAGGAAGCAAAGGAAACTGGCCCACAGAAAAAAAGTGAGAGTTTAACAGAGAAGGCAGACAGGCTATTTGCCTGCTTTTGGGAGCTAGCTCCTGTGAACTGAGCCCTTGGATTTCTATGAGTTCATTGTTGTGCCCTTATAATAAACCCCCTGTTGACTGACTAGCTTGAGTAGCTCCCTTTTCCTTGCAACCAATCATATTTGAATTCAAATGAGGAAAGTTTAACTCATTTCACTGCAATGAAGCAGTGTTAGACGAGTATACACTGTAGAGTTAGAATGCTTAAGATTGAATCCCAGGTTACTGCAAGATGCAAAACTTCAGACAAGTTACCTAAAGCCTCCAATTCCCATCTGTAAAATGGAAATAATGAGTGTATCTCCACCTCAGTAAGGTTGTAAGGATTATATGAGGTATTTGTAAATTGCTTTGTACACATAAAAAGCACTGAATGTTGCTATTATTACTACTAATTTGCATGCACTTCCTTTCTCTCACTCAACATAAAAATCTTGTCCTTAGCCTGTAACTATGAAAGAAGAAAAAAATCTTGTTTCTAGATGTAAAAATCTGGTAAATATTGTTTTTGAAAAATTTACTAGTACACTGTAACCACAATGCTTTAACTCTAGGGTTTCTCTCACCCTTTGTACATTTTTGCAGAACTAATAATATCAAATACTCTGAAAATATTTTTGATGTTCATGAAATCATTTTTCCACAACTGGGTAAAAATGTTACATCAATATCAGACATACCTTATCTAAAGCATCAACATTTAAAAATTTTAAATCAACATTTAAAATCTTTAAAAAAATTCCAAAACATAACAACTTTTACAGGACAACAAAATAACCCTATTTCATAAAATAATAGATTATTTCTTTTATGCTAAGATTATATTTGGGATCAATATGCAGACCTACTATAAATAAGAAATTAAAAGGGAACAAATACATAGTAGCTTTTATTGAGGCCTTTTAATAACAAACAATTTCAAATCCGAAGACAAGTACCCTCATTATAGTTTACTGTGTTTTTAACCCTACTAATGCCTGAATCATATTAGATTCACTTCATATACTGAAATAGTTACATACTTCCTAGGAATAATTGATAGTTATTTTTGTAATTATCTATATCATTCTCCTCTGATTGGAATATTTTGGTTCTCCTGTTTGATAGCAAAGAAATTAGATGTACAAAAATTTTATCAAGATTTTAAAAGCCCACAACTTTTTTTATTAATTATCACACCCACAATGTGTTAATAAAATTAAGTCTATATTACTTTTATCTCAATAAGATCAACTATCTTTCATGAATAATTGAATCTGTGTCCACTAAAGACACAATTTGGAATAGGAAAAAAGAGCTAATATTTTATTAATAAAATGACAAATAATCCAAATTTGAATGAACAAATGATCTGAACACCTCATGAATAAGCACAAGAAAAAGTGATCATCATTAATCATCAGAGAAATCTAGAAATTAAAAGAACAATGAGATACTATACACTCTACCCAGAAGAGCTAAAATTAAAAAGATTGGCATCATCAGTTAGTGATGAGACTGTACAATAACTGCAACTTTCATACATTGTTGGTAGGGATGTAAAATGGTACAACCACTTTGGTAAAAAATATTGTAGTTTCTTATAAAATTAAGCATACACCTACCTATAACCCAGAAAATCAACTGATAAATCAGTTATCAAAGAGAAATGAAAAAATATTTTCATAAGAGGACTCATAAGAATAACTAGCAGTTTTATTCATTATAGGCAAAAACTAGAAAAAGGCCAGGTATCCATCAATAGAATGGATAAAGTGTTCTATAGTCACACAGTAGGATATTATTAAGAAAAAAAAAAAAAGGAAGAAACTTCGAACAGACATTAACAGTGTAGATGCATTCAAAAAATTGCTCAGTCAAAGGCCTTATATAAAGGAGCACATGCCCTATGATTCCATCTACATGAAGTTCTAGAATCGGCAAAATTAATCTATGGTGAAAAAGAAATTGAACAGTTTCAATGATTGCCTCTGTCAGAGTAAGGGGCAAGAACTGACTGGGAACAGGCATAGGAAACATGTTAGAGTAATGGCATTTGTACTCTATCTTGATAGGGGGTTGGGTTATATAGTGTGTAAAATTTCTAGGAATGTAAACTTAATATTTGTGTATCTCATTATACGTAAATTTTACATCAAAAGAAAAATGGCCGGAAACATTGTATTCTACTCCATGGTATACATACCAAACAAGTTCAGGGGCAGTATACTGGTATCAATTGTTTACTAAGAAATACATCCCAAAAGAAGATGGATAAATGGATAACAGAGAAATGAACAGATAAATATGTGATAAAATAGATACAATAAAATGTTAGTTGTTCAATGTAGGTAGTAGACATGTGCTGTTCACTGTAAACTTTTTGCTACAGTTTTGAAAATTAAAATGTAGAATAATCGTAATCAAGTGGAGAAAAACATTCATCCAATTCTTCCAGGTTCAACTCAAACTGAATGGTTTCCATGAGCCTTTTCCTGTCACCCGCAGCCTTCTGTACACTAGTCTTACTGCCTATACCACTCATCTGACAATTTTATCTTTTGACATATAGTCTTATACAATACAGTGCAAGCCTCTTGGGGGCTGCTTCTTGATAGCGGAGACAGAAAACACCATAGTAAGATGTTGATTATGCTTCCTATGTAAATATAAACAAAAATTCTTTTATGAGCCTTAATTTCCAAGAGAAAACTACCTTGAAAGTCAACGAAAATATAACGCACATGTGTACGTATACACAACACTGAAACACACATACACATATTGAATACTAAAATAAAAACCATGATAACTTTTAACAAAGTGCCCTTGTTGTTTTTTTAGTCATTGGTTATTAATGAAATATTCTCAGCCCACTGAATTCAACTCTTGAATGCACTTGTGCAAAAAAGAACTGGTTGATGCTTTCTCAACTACTCTGTGAAAAGCCATGGCACCAGAAGCCTCAGATCTTTATATGAGAATAAAATCATCAGCAGGGAGTTAAATGGAGTCTGTAATTTTGTAACAATATAAGGATGGAAAATACTTATGTAAAAAGTGATAACTTTTGGGTTTCCAAGATGGCGGCATGAGAGGTGAGACAGAGAGCTCCTCCCAAAATCACAAACAGTACAAAAATGGAGATAATAAATACAACTAACCTTCAGAGAGCAACAAGAAAGAAGGCTGAACCAGACGGCACACAGACCTCAAGAACAGAGCACATCTCAAGTAGCAGGGTAACATACGAAAGCCTAAATCGGGCAGGACCCAAACCCTTCCCCCACCCCAGCTCACCAGCGGGAGGAAGAGAAACAGAGCGCGGGAGAGGGTGAAAGCCTGGGACTGCTAGACACGTAGCTCTGGACATCTGCTTTGTGAGCAGAACCCCATAGTGTGTGGTGCTCTGGACGTTGGGGAGCTTGGACAGGCAGAGGGCTTGAGAAAATTGACATTCCGGCCATTTGTGGAGGAGGGGATCCACAGCCAGCCGCTCTGTGTCAGAGGAAAGGGAGGGAGTCTGAGAGGCTTCCTAGCAGCGAGAGGGCTGCTGAAGGGGCGGGGTTTGCATGGAGCTTGCTGTGCAGGAGCCGGGAGAGCTGGAAAAGGCAGTCTGGGCATGCTCTGCCCAGCTGGTTATGAACTTTGAGGAGCTTTAAGTGCTCGATCCCCCTGACGGCCTACTCAGCTCTGAGGCCCCCCATTGTGACACATAGCCTGTCGAGCCTTCCTACAGGCCTGCAGGCACCTACACGCAAACCCGCAGTCATTGCGCAGGCGCCGGGCCAGCCAGAGGGAGGACCCGCCTACAACAGGTGAGACGCAAAGCACAGAAGTTTGCCCATGTGTGCTTGGCCCACTGCCTCTGACACTGGAGACAGGCACCGCAGATGGGAAGTAGGAATAGATCTTTCCCCCCACAGGCACCAGCTCTGCTCCCATACAACCTCCAACCTCACTCTAGGAGTGGAGCAGCCCCAGAGACAGGAGTTTCTGCACACTAGTGGTCACAACACAGAAAAATGAAATGTCAAAAGAATATGGTTCGGACAAAAATCTCACAAACCCCAGAAAGAGGGACAAATGTAACCGAACTCAACATCTTCCTGAAAGAGAGTTCAAAATAAAAATCATAAACATGCTTATGGAGGTACAGAAAAATATTGAAGACCTCACAAATGAATTTAGGATGGAGATTCAATCATTAAGAAATACCATATCTGAAATGAAACATACAATGGAGGGATTTAAAAGCATATTAGATGTAGTAGAGAGATGGTAAATGGAATAGAAATTAGAGAAGAAGAATACAAAGAAGCTGAGGCACAGAAAGTAAAAGGGATCTCTAAGAATGACAGAATATTAAGAGAACTGTGTGACCAATCCAAACAGAACAATATTCACATTATACGGGTACCAGAATAAGAAGAGAGAGAAACACGGATAGAAAATGTCATTGAGGAGGTAATTGCTGAAAACTTCCCCAATCTGGGGAAGGAGATAGTCTCCCAAGCCATGGAGGGGCACAGATCTCCCAACACAAGGGACCCAAGGAAGACAACATGAAGACATATAATTAAAATTGCAAAGATCAAGGATAAAGACAGACATTTAAAGGAGCTAGAGAGAGAGAAAAGACCACATACAAAGGAAAACCCAGCAGGCTTATTATCAGACTTCTCAACAGAAACCTTACAGGCCAGAAGGGAGTGGCATGATATATTTAATACAATGAGGCCGAAGGGCCTTGAACCAAGAATACTCTACCCAGCAAGGTTATCATTTAAATTTGAAGGAGGGATTAAACAATTTTCAGATAAGCAAAAGCTGAGAAAATTCACTTCCCACAACCAACTCGACAGGGCATTTTGGAGGGACGCTTACAGATGGAAGCATTCCTAACGCTAAAAAGACATCATCGAAGGGAAGACAAATAGAACACAATATGATTCATAACATACAAAGAATGGAGGAGGATGAACAAGGATGAAAAAAATAGAATCTTTAGGTTGTGTTTGTAATACTATAGGAAATAAAGTTAAATTAGACAGTTAGATAGTAAGGGAATTGCCCTTGAACCTTTGGTAACCACAAATCTATACCCTGCAATAGCAGTAAGTACATACCTATCGATAATCACCCTAAATGTAAATGGTCTGAAGGCACCAATCAAAAGATATATAGTTACTGAATGGATAAAAAAACAAGACCCATCTGTATGCTGCCTACAAGAGACTCACTTGAAACCCAAAGATATACACAGACTGAAAGTAAAGGGATGGAAAAAGATATTTTATGCAACCAATAGTGAGAAAAAAGCAAGAGTTACAGTATTTGTAACAGAAAAAACAGACTTCAAAACAAAAAAAGTCACAAGAGACAAAGGACATTACATAATGATAAAGGGGTCAGTCCAACAAGAGGATATAACTTATAAACATCTATGCACCCAACACAGGATCACCTACATATGTGAAACAAATACTAACAGAATTAAAGGGGGAAATAGACTGTAATGCATTCATTTTGGGAGACTTCAACACACCACTCACTCCAAAGGACAGATCAGCCAGATAGAAAGTAAGTAAAGAGAACGAAGCACTGAACAACATATTAGAACAGATGGAGCTAACGGACATCTATAGAACACTCCATCCAAAAGCAACAGGATACACATTCTTCTCAAGTGCTCATGGAACATTTTCAAGAATAGATCATATATTAGGCCACAAAAAGAGCCTCAGTAAATTCAAAAAGATTGAAACTGTACCAACGAGCTTCTCAGATCACAAAGGTATGAAACTAGAAATAAACTACACAAAGAAAACAAAAAACACATGGAGGCTTAATAATATGCTCCTAAATAACCAATGGATCAATGACCAAATAAAAACAGAGATCAAGCAATATATGGAGAGTAATGATAACAATTCAACACCACAAAATCTGTGGGATGCAGCGAAGGCTATGCTAAGAGGGAAATACATTGCAATACAGGCCTACCTCAGGAAAGAAGAACAATCCCACATTAACAGTCTAAACTCACAATTAATGAAACTAGAAAAGGAAGAACAAATGAGGCCCAAAGTCAGTAAAAGGAGGGACATAATAAAGATTAAAGCAGAAATAAATAAAATTGAGAATAAAACAATAGAAAGAATCAATGAAAGCAGAAGTTGGTTCTTTGAGAAAATAAACAAAATAGATAAACCCCTAGGCAGACTTATCAAGAAAAAAAGAGAGTCTACACACTTAAACAGAATCAGATATGAGAAAGGAAAAATCACTACAGATACCACAGAAATACAAAGAATTATGAGAGAATACTATGAAAAATTATATGCTAACAAACTGGATAACCTAGAAGAAATGGAAAACTTTCTAGAAAAATACAGCCTTCCAAGACTGACCCAGGAAGAAACAGAAAATATGAATAGACCAATTACCAGCAAAGAAATTGAATTGGTAATCAAAAAACTACCTAAGAACAAAACTCCTGGACCAGATGGTTTCACTCCTGAATTTTGTCAAACATTTAGAGAAGACCTAACACCCATCCTCCTTAAAATTTTCCAAAAAATAGAAGAGGAGGGAATACTCCGAAACTCATTCTATGAGACCAACATCACTCTAATACCAAAACCAGGGAAAGACACCACAAAAAAAGAAAATTACAGATCAATATCCCTGATGAACATAGATGCAAAAACACTCAACAAAATATTAGCAAATTGAATTCAAAAATACATCAAAAAGATCATCCATCATGATCACGTGGGATTCATCCCAGGGATGCAAGGACAGTACAACATTAGAAAATCCATCAACATCATCCACCACATCAACAAAAAGAAGGACAAAAAACACATATCATCTCCATAGATGCTGAAAAAGCATTTGACAAAATTCAAAATCCATTCATGATAAAAACTCTTAACAAAATGGGTATAGAGGGCAAGTACCTCAACATAATAAAGGCCATATATGACAAACCCACAGCCAACATTATACTTAACAGCGAGAAGCTGAAAGCTTTTCCTTTACGATTGGGAACAAGACAAGGATGCCCACTCTCCCCACTTTTATTCAACATAGTACTGGAGGTCCTAGCCATGGCAATCAGACAACAGAAAGAAATAAAAGGCATCCAGATCGGCAAGGAAGAACTCAAACTGTCCTTGTTTGCAGATGATATAATATTGTACATAAAAACCCTAAAAAATCCACTCCAAAACTAGTAGGTCTAATATCTGATTTCAGCAAAGTTGCAGGATACAAAATTAATACACAGAAATCTTTTGAATTCCTATACACTATGAACTAGCAGCAAGAGAAATGAGGAAAACAATTCCATTCACAATCGCATCAAAAAGAATACCTAGGAAAAAACCTAACAAAGGAACTGAAAGACCTATACCCTGAAAACTACAAGACACTCTTAAGAGAAATTAAAGAGGACAATAATAAATGGAAATTCATCCCATGGTCTTGGCTAGGAAGAATTAATATTGTCAAAATGGCCATCCTGCCTAAAGCAATTTACAGATTCAATGCAATCCCTATCAAAATACCAACAGCATTCTTCAATGAACGAGAGCAATTAGTTCTAAAATTCATATTGAAACACAAAAGATCCCGAATAGCCAAAGCAATCCTGAGAAAGAAGAATAAAGTAGGGGGGATTACGCTCCCTGACTTCAAGCTCTACTACAAAGCTACCGTAATCAAGATAATTTGGTACTGGCACAAGAACAGACCCATAGACCAGTGGAACAGAACAGAGAGCCCAGATATAAACCCAAAAATATATGGTCAATTAATATATGATAAAGGAGCCATGGACATACAATGGGGAAATGACAACCTCTTCAACATCTGGTGTTGGCAAAACTGGACAGCTACATGTAAGAGAATGAAACTGGATTATTGTCTAACCCCATACACAAAAGTAAACTCAAAATGGATCAAAGACCTGAATGTAAGCCATGAAACCATAAAACTCTTAGGAAAAAGACATAAGCAAAATCTCTTGGACATAAACATGAGCAACTTCTTCATGAACATATCTCCGCGGGCAAGGGAAACAAAACCAAAAATGAACAAGTGGGACTATATCAAATTAAAAATCTTCTGTACAGCAAAGGTCACCATCTATACAACAAAAAGACATCCTATAGTATGGGAGAATATGTTCATAAATGACATATCCGATAAGGGGTTGACATCCAAATTATATAAAGAGCTCATGCACCTCAACAAACAAAAAGCAAATAAGCCAATTAAAAAATGGGCAGAGGATCTGAACCGACAGATCTCCAAAGAAGAAATTCAGATGGCCAACAGGCACATGAAAAGATGCTCCATATCCCTAATCAACAGAGAAATGCAAATTAAAACCATAATGAGATATCACCTCACACCAGTTAGGATGGCCAACATCCAAAAGACAAAGAACAACAAATGTTGGCGAGGATGTGGAGAAAGGGATACCCTCCTACACTGCTGGTGGGAATGTAAAATAGTTCAACTTTTGTGGAAAGTAATATGGAGGTTCCTCAAAAAACTAGAAATAGAAATACCATTTGACTCAGCAATTCCACTCCTAGGAATTTACCCTAAGAATGCAGGAGCCCAGTTTGAAAAAGATATGTGCACCCCTCTGTTTATCGCAGCACTAGTTACAACAGCCAAAAATGGAAACAACCTAATAAGTGTCCATCAGTAGATGGACAGATAAAGAAGATGTGGTACATATACACAATAGAATATTACTCAGCCATAAGAAGAAAACAAATCCTACCATTTGCAAGAACATGGATGGAGCTAGACGGTATTATGCTCAGTGAAATAAGCCAGGTGGAGAAAGACAAATATCAAATGATTTCACTCATCTGTGGAGTATAAGAATAAAGAAAAAACTGAAGGAAGGAAACAGCAGCAGAGTCACACAACCGAAGAATGGACTAACAGTTCCAAAGGGAAAGGGACTGGGGAAGATGGGTGGGAAGGGAGGGATAAGGGGGTAAAAGGGCTATTACAATTAGCACACATAATGTAGCAGGTATGGTGGTGGGGTTGGGGCATACGGGGAAGGTAGTATAACACAGAGAAGACAAGTAGTGATTCTATAACATCCTTCTACAGTGATGGACAGTGACTGCAATGGGGGTATGTGGTGGGGACTTGATAATAAGGGGAGTCTAGTAACCATAATGTTACCCATGTAATTGTATATTAATAGTAGCAAAATAAAAAAAAGTGGTAACTTCTACATTTATTTTTTCGAATTCTTTTCAATTGATCAACATCTTCTCATTGTTCAATATATTTAATTAATCCTAAAGAAGTTTTACACTTTCCTGTTTCAAAAATGATACATAACACATATTTAGGATTTTAAGATTTCCTGTCATTTTATAGGTAGGTATGTTCTTTCTATATCTGTTAAAGGCCAATAACAAAACATTTAAGAATCTTGTTATTCTCATTTAAATAAAAAATATCAGCATAAGAAATCACATTTAGGTATGGACAAAAGGGAATAAGCCCATGTATCATCCATATTTTGTAGTAATTATAATGATTCCATACTTCTATCCCCAAAGGAAAAAACATGAAACTAGAAGTATCAGATATAGCAAATACTTAAACAAGTTGTTTTAAATTTATCTGAATTTTCAAGGCAGAGCTCTGGAAGAAACTGTTTAGAGGGGTTGCCCTCAATCCCATGTATGAATGACCAAGAAAATAATTATCATATTCTTAAAACATTCTTACTGGTAACCATGATTACACTAAGCTATAGAAATATTAATTACTATTTTCAAGATAAACACAGTATCCTCTACTGGAATAAACTATGAGCTTTATTTTTCCATATACATATCACATGCTCATACCTTAATAAGATTCATACTGACACATGCAAGCATGTGCGCAAGTTGTAGTGTATTTAGTATATAAGCAACAAATAATTTATATTTTACCCATTCATTTAATTTCTATAAAACTTAGGTCTTCTTAAATACACTCTTTAAAAATTAGCCCGTGCCTAGAAATTAACTAAGCCAAAGACATTGCATGTTCTTCCTAATAAGTTTTTTTTTGAGACAAAATTAGTATATAATAATAAGCTTCAGGTATAAAAGATTATAATTTGACATCTGTATACACTACAGAGTGATAAGCACAACTCTAGTAACCATCCAGGTCTGGATGGCTATATAAACGCAAAACTGTCTACAACTAGACCTTTATGTGAAAGAAAAATTTTTATATTGCTTAAGGCATTTATGTTATGTCTCTACTACAGGGAGCCAAACCTCTATCCTAACAGAGTGCTCTTTACAGTATATAATCAAAGGACTGAAAAGGACCTGAACTATTGCACTGACTGTGGGACAGAAAAAGAGGAATGTGAGAAAATTTTATGAAGAAACATAAAACACTTTGAAGTGAAAGTGAGGGGGGAAGGAAAAAGTGTGGGTGAGTTTTTGATCTGGGTGAACGACCAAGAGGGAAATGTTTGGAGGGGCCAGAAATGTTTACTTGAACATGATGAATGTCCAACTCCTATGAGACATTTCAGTGGATTTTTTTTTCCATAGGCAGTTCTACCTGCTAGTCCCAACCTACATACCCTTGCCAGAATCTTCTTGATGTTTATAGCTGTCCAAAACTACGTATCATTACACATTAATGGGTTTCATCCTGAAATGGGTGTAAGCCTTTTAAAAGAAGAATTTTCCATTACTCTAAGTGAGATTGATCAAGCTCAGCAAAATTAGATAAATTCCTTAAAAACAAAGCCAGTATCCCTCCCTGCTCTCCAATCACTTAACAGACACTTGACTGAATGGCTAAAAGGAAGAAGCCATTTGGCCGTCCACTTATGAAAGGCTGATAACCTTTCTTTAAAGGAGAAGAGTCCAGCTTTTTCTTAAATGCTCGGCTCTTATGAGTCGAACCTGTAAAAGGGAAACATTCACTATTTAGCTTATTTTTTGTTGTGGCATCATGCCTGGAACGTAATACTCAATAAACATTTCTCAAATAAAAAAGTAACTAAACAATATACTTACCTGGGGAATCCCCGAATTTCAACAATGGATTTTTGCCCAGAATGAAAACATGAGCCTTAGACTAAAAAAACTCAGGATTCAGATACTGGTAACAAGAGTACTATATAACCTTGAGCAAATTACTTAATGTCTCCAGGTTCTTAGTAACTTCAACTACCTTAAAAATTTGTAGGAAACTAATTAAATTAGATAAAGTCTGGCACATAGCATTTGATAAATAGCAGCCGTTATTAATAGAATAAGTGTCCCATCTTTCAGACTCTTAAAAAAAAGCCAGAGACTATTATATAATCTTCTGAAACATATTATGATAACTTATTAATGCTATGGTGTTTTCAAATATCCTTCATTCTTCTACAACCACATTCCTGAACACACAATGTGAACAATAGCAAAGAAAGGGAACTGGGTGAAGTGGTAGGAGGGTAATACAGTTTTTTGGCTACACAGTAAACTTCTATTTTCAAAAACCTTCAGTTTTTCACCATCCTTAATGAGTATTTATTATTGTTTCCTCTCATTTCTTTCCTCCTCCTAAAAAAAATGAGTTTTATTAATCTAACCCTGTGTGGATTTTGGTTTACTCAGGCTAAAATTATTTGGTAAAGCATCTCTCTCGAAAGAAAAACAAGTAACATTCTTTTCAAATTCCATACAACCGCGTGGGGGACAATTATATAAAGCATTTGTAAAATTCACTACAATCCCAACTGCTACTTCCTGTTGCAAATTAATCTGCATATGATTATTTTCCAACTCTGACACTTAATTTCTCTCTCTAAATGTAACTAGACTTAGCTTAAACTGGAAAAAACAAAGAACATATTTTTATCTACAAGCAGATGTCACTATAAACAGATTTTTTTCACTTAAAAACTTACACAAAAACCAGTTATTTCCGTTAGACAAGAATCTTCCATTTCAAGTTTTTAAATCTATTTTTTGTATTAAGGTATCATTGAAAAACAATCTTATGCTCAGGTTTCACATAAACAACACTGTGGTTACTACATTCCTGCCTATTAACAAGTCCCCACCACATACCCCATTACAGTCACTGTCCATCAGCACAGTAAGATACTATAGAATCACAACCTGTCTTCTCTGTGCTATACTTCCTTTCCCATGTCCCGCCTATATTATGTGTGCTAATCATAATGCCCCTTAATACCCTTATCTCTCCCCAACCCCTCCCCTTTGGTAACCGCTAGTCCATTCTTGGAGTCTGTGAGTCTGCTGCTCTTTTGTTCCTTCACTTTTTTGATTTGTTGTTATACTCCACAGATTAGTGAAATCATTTGGTACTTCTCTTTTTCCACCAGGCTAATTTAACTGAGCATAATATCCTATACCTCCATCCATGTTATTGCAAATGGTAGAATTTGTTTTCTTCTTATGGATGAATAATATTCCATTGTGTATATGTATCACCTCTTCTTTATCCATTCATTTACTGTTGGACAGTTAGATTGATTCCATTTCTTGGCTATTGTAAATAGTTTCTGGCAATAAACAAAGGGTGGTGCATATGTCTTTTTGAATCTGGGATCCTGTTTTCTTAAAATCCTATGAGTGCTGGTTCGATCCCGGGTTTCAGCACCACAAAAAAAAAAAAATCCTACGAGTACAATTCCTGAGTCAAACAGTATTTCTATTTTTAGTTTTTTTTAGGGACCTCCAAACTGCCTTCCACAGTGGATGAACGAATTTACATTCCCACCAACAGTGTAGTAGTATTCCCCTTTCTCCGCATCCTCGCCAGCATTTGTTGTTGCTTGTCTTTTGGACATTGATCATCCTAACTGGTGTGAGGTGATATCTCATTGTGGCTTTAATTTGCATTTCCCTGATAATTAGCGATGTGGAGCATCTCTTCATGTGCTTGTTGGCGGTCTAAATTTCTTCTTTGGAGAAGTGTCTATTCAGATCCTCTGCCTATTTCTTAATTGAGTTATTTGCATTTTGGGTGTTGAGGCATATGAGCTCTTTATATGTTTTGGATGTTAACCCCTTATCAAATACATCATTATGCGATACTGTACGATGCCTTTTTGTTCTACTGATGTGTACTTTGCAGTACAGAGGCTTTTTAGTTTGATATAGTCCCACTGGTTCATTTTTGCTATTGTTTCCCTTGCTCGAGATATGTTCATGAAAAAGTTTTTCATGTTTATATTGAATAAAGTTTTGCCTATGCTTTCTTCTAAGAGTTTTTATGGTTTCATGACTTACATTCAGGTCTCTGATCCATTTCGAGTTTACTTTTGTGTATGGAGTTACACAGAATACAGTCATTCTCTTACATGGAGCCACCCAGTTTTGCGAACACCAGTTGTTCAAGAGGCTATTATTTCCCCATTGTATATCCATGACTTCTTTATGATGTATTAATTGGCCATATATGTGTAGGTTTATATCTGGCATCTCTATTCTATTCCATTGATCTATTGCTCTGTTCTTGAGCCAGTACAAAATTGTTCTTGATACTGTGGCTTTGTAGCAGAGCTTGAAGTTGGGGAGAGTAATCCCCGAGCTTCATTCTTCCTTCTCAGGATTGCTTTGGCTATTCGAGATCTACTGTGGTTCCATATGAATTTTAGAACAATTTGCTCTAGTTCATTGAAGAATGCTGTGGGTATTTAGATATGGATTGCATTGAATCTGTAGATTGCTTTAGGCAGCATGGCTATTTTGACAATATTAATTCTTCCTATCCATGAGCATGGGATGTATTTCCATTTATTGGTATCTTGTTTAATTTCTCTCATGAGTATCTTGTAGTTTTCAGTGTATAGGTCTTTCAGTTCCTTGGTTAGGTTTATTCCTAGGTATTTTATTCTTTTTGATGCAATTGTGAATAGAGTTGTTTTCCCGATTTCTCTTTCTGCTAGTTCACTGTTAGTGTATAGGAATGCCACAGGATTCTGTGTATTAATTTTGTACCCTGCAATTTTGCTGAATTCAGATGTGAGTTCTAGTAGTTTTGGAGTGGATTATTTAGAGTTTTTTATGTACAATATGTCATCTGCAAACAGTGACAGTTGAACTTCTTCCTAACCAATCTGGACACCTTTTATTTCTTTGTGTTGTCTGACTGCCATGGCTAAGACCTCCAGTACTATGTTGAAAAAAAAGTGGGGACAGTGGGCATCCTTGTCTTCTTCCCGATCTTAGAAGAAAGGCTTTCAGCTTTTCACTGTTATGTATAATATTGGCTGTGGGTTTGTCATATATGCCTTTACTGTGTTGAGGTATTTGCCCTCTATACCCATTTTTCTTGAAGGTTTTTATCATGAAGGGATGTTGAATTTTGTCAAATGCTTTTTCAGGATCTATGGAGATGATCATGTGATTTTTGCCCTTCTTTTTGTTGATGTGGTGGATGATGTTGATGGATTTTTAAATGTTGTACCATCCTTGCATCACTGGAATAAATCCTACTTGATCATGATGGATGATCTTTTTGATGTATTTTTGAATTCAGTTTGCTAATATTTTGTTGAGTATTTTTACATCTATGTTCATCAGGGATATTGGTCTGCAATTTTCTTTTTTTGTGGTGTCTTTGCTTGGTTTTGGCATTAGAGTGATGCTGGCCTCACAGAATGAGTTTGGAAGTATTCCCTCTTCTTCTACTCTTCGGAAAACTTTAAGGAGGATGGGTATTAGGTCTTCTCTAAACGTCTCAAAAAATTCAGCAGTAAAGCCATCTGGTACAGGGTTTTTTTTCTGGGGTAGTTTTTTGATTACCGATTAAATTTCATTGCTGGTAATTGGTCTGTTCAGATTTTCTGTCTCTTCCTGGGTCAGTCGTGTAATGTTGTATTTTTCTAGAAAGTTGTCCATTTCTTCCAGATAATCCAATTTGTTAGCATATAATTTTTCATAGTATTCCCTAATAATTATTTGTATTTCTGTGGTGTCTGTAGTGATTTTTCCTTTCTCATTTCTGATTCTGTACAGACTCTTTTTTTCTTGGTAAGTCTGACTAGAAGTTTATCTATTTTGTTTATTTTCTCAAAGAACCAGCTCTTGGTTTCATTAATTCTTCCTATTGTTTTAATCTTCTCAATCTTATTTATTTCTGCTCTAATCTTTATTATGTCCCTCCTTATACTGAATTTGGGCCTCATTTGTTCTTTTTCTTCTGTCATAATTGTGAGTTTAGACTGTTCATTAGGGATTGTTCTTCTATTTTGAGGTAGGCCTGTATTGCAATATACTTTCCTCTTAGCACAGCCTTCACTGTATCCCACAGTTTTTGCAGTGCTGAGTTACTGTTGTCATTTGTCTCCATATACTGCTTGATCTCTGTTTTTATTTGGTCGTTGATCCACTGATTATTTAGGAGCATGTTGTTAAGCCTCCAGGTGTTTGTGAGTGTTTTTTATTTCCTTGTACAATTTATTTCTAGTTCCATACCTTTGTGATCTGAGAAGTTGGTTGGTACAATTTCAATCTTTTTTAATTTGCTGAGGCTCTTTTTGTGGCCAGTATGTGATCTAGTCTGGAAAAATATTCCATGTGCACTTGAGAACAATATGTATCCTGCTGCTTCTGAGTGGAGTGTTCTGTAGATATTTGTTAGGTCTGTCTATTCTAAGGTGCTGTTAAGTGCCTCTGTCTCCTTACTTATTTTCTGTCTGGTTGAACTGACCTTTGAGTGAGTGGTATGTTAAAGTCTCCTACAATGAATGCACTGCATTCTATTGGCCCTTTTAATTCTGTATTTGTTTCACATATGTAGGTGCTCCTATGTTGGGTTCATAGATATTTATAATGGTTATACCCTCTTGTTGGACTGATCCCTTTATCATTACATAATATCCTATTTGGTCTCTTGTGACTTTCCTTTTTTTGAAGTCTATTTTGTCTGATACAAGTACTGCAACTACTGCTTTTTTCTCTCTATCAGTTGCATGAAATATCTTTTTCCATCTCTTCACTTTTAGTCTGTGTATGTCTTTGGGTTTGAAGTGAGTCTCTTGTAGGCAGCATATACATGGGTCTGGTTTTTTTATCCATTCAGTGACTCTATGTCTTTTAATTAGTGCATTCGGACCATTAACATTTAGGGTGACTATCGATAGGTATGTACTTATTGCTACTGCAGGCTTTAGATTCATGGTTACCAAAGGTTCAAGGGTCACTTCCTTAGTATCTAACAGTAATTTAACTCACTTAGTATGCTATTACAAACACAACCTAAAAGTTCTTTTTTTTTTCCTTCTTTTTATTCCTCCTCCATTCTTTATATGTTGGGTATTATATTCTGTACTCTTTGTTTTTCCATTAACTGACTTTAGGGGTGGATGATCTGATTTTTCATTTGCTTAGTAATTAACTGGTCTACTTTCTTTACTGTGGTTTTATTTTTTCTGGTGATAGCTATTTAGCCTTAGGAACACTACCATCTAAAGCAGTCCCTTTAAAATACTCTGTAGAAGACAGGGATTAAAGATGGCAGCATGAGAGATGAGACAGGAATCACCTCCCAAAACCACATTAATACAAAAATATAGTTAATAGACCTAATCCTAAAACAGCAACAAGAAAGAGGGCTGCGCCAGACTCCATACACCTGGAGAACAGACCATACAAAACAGGAGTGTATATCAATGTAACCTTAATAAAAAAAATTATAACAAGACACACACAACAAAAAAAGGTTATTAAGCTACAATGAGGTCATTAGGGTGGGCACTTATCCAATGTATGACCATTGTACTTATAAGAGGAAATTTGGACCAATACACACAGAGGGAGGAACACGTGAGGACACAGGTAGAAGACAACCATCTGTAAACCCAAGAGGCCTGAGAAGAAACCAACCCAGCTGCCTCCTGATCTCAGACTTCCAGCTTCCAGAATTGTGAGAAAATTAATTTCTGTTGTTTAAGAAATCTAAAAAAAAAAAACTCTGTAGAGGTGTTTTGTGGAAGGTAAATTCTCTCAAATTTTGCTTATCTGGGAATTGTTCAATCCCTCCTTCAAATGTAAATGATAATCTTTCCAGGTAGTGTATTCTTGGTTCATGGCCCTTATGTTTCATTGCATTAAATATATCATGCCAAAGAGGATTAAATATGGCAGCGTGAGAGGTGAAACAGAGGCTTCCTCCTAAAACTGCATATAATACAAAAATATAATTAATACAACTAATCCCGAAAGAGCAACAGGAAACAGGACTGCGCCAGACTGTATACATCTAGAGAAAAGAGCAGACCTCATGGAAAAGGGTAACACACCAAAGCTGTGGCCTGGTGGGACCCAAGCCATTCCCCCATTCCAGCTCACTGGCAGGAGGAAGAGAAATGGAGCAGGGAGGGAGTGGAGGCCTGGGACTGTTGAATACCTAACTCGGGAGATCTGCTCTGGGAGCACAAACTTAATTTCATGGTGCTTGCATGGTACTCTCATGATTAAGGGATTGGAAAGCTAAAACAGGCAGAATTCCTGGAGAGACTGAGATTCCAGCCGCATGTGGAAAGCAGGGATCCATAATCAGCTGCTTGGGAACAAAAGAAAGGTGGGCAGTCAGAGAGCCTTCCTAACAAGAAAGGCCTTAGTAAGAGGGTTGCTAAAGGGGCAAGGATTGCACAGACCTTACTGCTCAGGAGAAAGGACAGGTACCCAAAATTTTCCAGGTGCACTCTGCCAAGCAAGTTGGGAGCTTTCATGATCTTCAGGTACTCCAGCTCCCTGGCTGGCTACACAGCTCCAAGGAAACCCTCCGTAATATGCAGCCTCCTGTGCCTTTCTCCCAGCCAGCCACACCTGGCTCGCAAACCGTCAAATCCTACCCTGGTGTTAGCCCAGCCAGAGGGAAGATCTGTCTACAGCAACTACAAACGCAAAGCATAGAGGCTTCTACCAGTGTACTCGGCCCACTGGTTCAGGCAGTGGAGACAGGCATAGCAGCCGAGAAGCAGGACACATCTCTTTCCTCCCCACAGGCACCAATACCACTCCCCTGTGACCCTCGACATTGCTTCGGGGGCTGAGCAGCTGCAGAGAGTAGAGCTTCTGGGCACTAGAGGACGCCATATAAAAATATGAAAGGCCAAAGGAACCAGGTTCAAAGTAAAATTATTAACACAACTCCTCAGAAAGTTTTAAATGACATCGACCTTATGAATCTTCCTGAAAGGGAGTTCAAAATAAAAATCATTAACATGCTCATGGAGGTATGGAAAGATATTCAATAACTCAGGAATGAATTCTGGTCGGAGATCCAATCGTTGAAGAGCACAATGGAGGGTATTAAAAGCAGATTAGATATGGTGGAGGAAACAACAAATGAAATATACATTAGAGAAGAGGATTACAAAGAAGCTGAGGCACAGAGAGAAAAAAGGATCTCTAAGAATGAAAGAATATTGAGAGAACTGTGTGACCAACCTAAATGGAACAATATTCACATATAGGGATACCAGAAGAAGAAGAGACAGAAGAAGGAATAGAAAGTGTCTTTGAGGAGGTAAGTGCTGAAAACTTCCCCAATATGGGGGAGGAGATAGTCTCTCAGGCCATGGAGGTGCACAAATCTCCCAACACAAGGGAATCCAAGGAAGACAACACCAAGACATATAGTAATTAAAATGGCAAAGATCAAGGATAAGGACAGACTTTTAAAAGCAGCCAGAGAGAGAAATAAGATCACATACAAAGGAAACCCCTCAGGCTATCATTAGACTTCTCAGCAGAAACCTTACAGGCCAGAAGGGAGTGGCATGATGTATTTAATTAAATGAAGCAGAAGGGCCTCGAACCAAGATTACTTTATTCGGCAAGATTACCATTTAAATTTCAAGGAGGAATTAAACAATTTCCAGATAAGCAAAGCTAAGTGAGTTTACCTCCCTACAGTTTATTTTGGAAGGACTGCTATAGATAGAAGTGTTCCTAAGGTTTAATAGCTGTCACCAGAGGTAATAAAACCACAGTAAAGAAAGTAGAATAGCTAATGACTGCACAAATGCAAAATTAAATCAACTATCCCCAAAGACAATTAAGGGATAGACAAAGAGTACAGAATATGATACATAATATATAAAGAACGGAGGAAGAAGAAAAAGGAGGAGGAAAAAAAGAACCTTTAGATTGCATTTGTAATAGCATATTAAGTGAATTAAGTTAGACTCTTAGATAGTAAGGAAGTTAACCTTGAACCTTTGGTAAACACGAATCTAAAGCTTGCAATGGCAGTAAGTACATACCTATCGAAATGTAAATTGACTGAATGCACTAATCAAAACACATAGACTCACGGCATTGATAAAAATGCAAGACCCACCTATATGCTGCCTACAAGAGGCTCATGTTAAACCCAAACAAACACATACACAGACTAAAAGTGAAGGGATGGAAAAAGAAATTTCATGCAACTAATAGGGAGAAAAAAGCAGGAGTTCCAATACAAGTATCAGATAAAATAGACTTCAAAACAAAGAAAGTGTCAAGAGACAAAGAAGAACATTACATAATAACAAAGGGGTCAATCCAACAATAAGATATAACCATTATAAATATCTATGCGTGCAACACAGGAGCACCTAGGTATGTGAAACAAATACTAACAAAGTTAAAAGGGGAAATAGAATGCAATGCATTCACTCTAGAAGACTTTAACACTCCACTCACTCTGGAGAACAGATCAACCAGACAGAAAATAAGTAAGGAGACAGAGGCACTGAACAACACATTAGAACAGATGAACCTAACAGACATCTACAAAACTCTACAACCAAAAGCAGCAGAATACACATTCTTCTCAAGTGCACATGGAACATTTTCAAGAATAGATCATATACTAGGCCACAAAAAAAGCCTCAGTAAATTCAAGAAGATTGAAATTGTACCAACCAGTTTGGAAGACCACAAAGGTATGAAACTAGAAATAAATTATGCAAAGCAAATGAAAAATCCCACAAAGACATGGAGGCTTCACAATATGCTCCTAAATAACCAATGAATCAATAACCAAATAAAAGCAGAGATCAAGCAATATATGGGGACAAAGGACAAAAATAATTCAACACCACAAAATCAGTGGGACGCAGTGAAAGAGGGGCTAAGAGGAAAGTATATTGCAATACAGAACTACCACAGGAAAGCAGAACAATCCCATATGAGTAGTCTAAACTCACAATTAACAAAACCAGACAAACAAACGAGGCCCAAAGTCTTTATAATGACAGACATAATAAAGATTAGAGCAAAAATCAATAAAATCGAGAAGAATAAAACAATAGAAAGAATGAATGAAAGCAAGAGCTAGTTCTTTGAGAAAATAAACAAAATAGATAAATCCCTAGCCAGACTTATCAAGAAAAAAAGTGTCAACTCACATAAACAGAATCAGAAATGAGAAAGGAAAAATCACTACAGACCACAGAAATACAAAGAATTATCAGAGCATACTATGAAAAATTATATGCTAACAAACTGGATAACCTAGAAGAAATGGACAACTTTCTAGAAAAATACAACCTTCCAAGGCGGACCCAGAAAGAAACAGAAAATCTGAACAGACCAATTACCAGCAACTAAATTAAACTGGTAACCAAAAACCTACCTAAGAACAAAACGCCTGGACCAGATGGCTTCACTGCTGAATTTTATCAAACATTTAGGGAAGACCTAATACCCATCCTTATTAAAGTCTTCCAAAGAATAGAAAAAGAGGGAATACTTCCGAAGTCATTCCATGAGGCTAGCATCACTCTAATACCAAAACCAGACAAAGACCTCACCAAAAAAGAAAATTACAGACCAGTATCCCTGATGAACATAGATGCAGAAATACTCAACAAAATATTAGCAAACCAAATTCAAAAATACATCAGAAAGATCATCCATCATGATCAAGTAGGATTTATTCCAGGGATGTAGGATGGTACAACATTCGAAAATCCAGCGACATCTTCTACCACATAAACAAAAAGAAGGACAAACTGCACATGATCATCTCCATAGATTCTGAAAAAGCATTTGACAAAATTCAACATCCATTCATGATAAAAACTCTCAACAAAAAGTGTATAGAGGGCAAGTACGTCAACATAATAAAGGCCATATATGACAAACCCACAGGAAATATTATACTTTAACAACGAGAAGCTGAAAGCTTTTCCTTTAAGACTGGGAACAAGACAAGGATACCCACTCTCCCCACTTTTATTCAACATAGTTCTGGAGGTCCTAGCCACGGCAATCAGACAACACAGAGAAATAAAAGGCATCCAGATTGGCAAGGAAGAAGTGAAACTGTCCCTGTTTGTAGATAACATGATATTGTACATAAAAAAACCCTAAAGAATCCAAACCAACTAAAGGCAAAGAATAAAACACCTATTATAGAAAGAATGGAGGAGGAAGAATAAGAAGGGAGAGAAATAAAGAAACATCAGACTGTGTTTACAATAACTTAACAAGAAAGTTAAGTTAGATTGTTAGATAGTAAAGAAGCAACCCTTGAACCCTTGGTAACCACGAATCTAAAGCCAGCAATGGCAATAAGTACATATCTATCAATAATCACCTTAAATGTAAATGGACTGAATGCACCAATCAAAAGACACAGAGTAACAGAATGGATAAAAAAGCAAGACCCATCTATATGCTGCCTACAAGAAACTCACCTCAAATCCAAAGATATACACAGACTAAAAGTGAAGGGATGGAAAAAGATATTTCATGCAAACAACAAAGAGAAAAAAGCAGGTGTTGCAGTACTTGTATCAGACAAAATAGACTTTAAAACGAAGAAAGTAGCAAAAGATAAAGAAGGACATTACATAATGATAAAGGGGTCAGTCCAACAAGGAGATATAACCATTATAAATATATATGCACCCAACACAGGAGCGCCAGCATATGTGAGACAAATACTAACAGAATTAAAGGAGGAAATAGACAGCAATGCATTCATCTTAGGAGACTTCAACACACCACTCACTCCAGAGGACAGATCAACCAGACAGAAAATAAGTAAAGACACAGAGGCACTGAACAACACTCTAGAACAGATGGACCTAACCGACATCTACAGAGCTCTACACCCAAAAGCAACAGGATACACATTCTTCTCAAGTGCACATGGAACATTTTCCAGAATAGACCACATACTAGGCCACAAAAAGAACCTCAGTAATTTCAAAAATATTGAAATCCTACCAACCAACTTCTCAGATAACCAAGGTATAAAACTAGAAATAAATTTTAAAAAGAAATCAAAAAGGCTCACAAATACATGGAGACTTAGCAACACTCTCCTAATTAATCAATGGGTTAACGACCAAATCAAAACAGAAATCAAAGAATATATGGAGACTAATGACAAAAACAACACAAAGCCACAACTTCTGTGGGACGCAGCAAAGGCAGTTCTAAGAGGAAAGTATATTGCAATCCAGGCCTATTTAAAGAAGGAAGAACATTCCCAAATGAATAGTCTAAAGACACAATTCCTGAAATTGGAAAAAGAAGAACAAATGAGGCCCAAAGTCACCAGAAGGAGGGACATAATAAAGATTAGAGAAGAAAAAATAAAATTGAGAAGAATAAAACAATAGAAAAAATCAATAAAACCAAGAGCTGGTTCTTTGAAAAAATAAACAAAATAGATAAACCCCTAGCCAGACTCATTAAGAGAAAAGAGAATCTACACACATAAACACAATCAGAAATGAGAAAGGAAAAATCACGACGGACCCCACAGAAATACAAAGAATCATAAGAGAATATTATGAGAATCTATATGCTAACAAGCTGGAAAACATAGAAGAAATGGACAACTTCTTAGAAAAATACAACCTTCCAAGACTGACCAAGCAAGAAACAGAAAAACTAAACAGACAAATCACCAGCGATGAAATCGAATTGGTAATCAAAAAACTACCCAAGAACAAAACCCCCGGGCCTGATGGATTCACCTCTGAATTCTACCAGACATATACAGAAGAAATAACACCGATTCTCCTTAAAGTTTTCCAAAAAATAGAAGAGGAGGGAATACTTCCAAACTCATTCTATGAAGCCAGCATCACTCTAATACAAAACCTGGCAAAGACCTCACCAAAAAAGAAAATTACAGACCAATATCCCTGATGAACGTAGATGCAAAAATACTCAACAAAATATTAGCAAACCGAATTCAAAAATACATCAAGAGGATCATACACCATGATCAAGTGGGATTCATCCCAGGGATGCAAGGATGGTACAACATTCGAAAATCCATCAACATCATCCACCACATCAACAAAAAGAAGAACAAAAACCACATGATCATCTCCATAGATGCTGAAAAAGCATTTGACAAAATTCAGCATCCATTCCTGATTAAAACTCTCAACAAAATGGGTATAGACGGCAAGTACCTCAACATCATAAAGCGTATATATGACAAACCCACAGCTAACATCATACTTAACGGCGAGACGCTGAAAGCTTTTCATCTAAGATCGGGAACAAGACAGGGATGCCCACTCTCTCCACTGTTATTATAGTACTGGAGGTCCTAGCCACAGCAATCAGACGAAACAAAGACATACAAGGCATCCAGATTGGTAAAGAAGAAGTCAAATGGTCACTATTTGCAGATGACATGATACTGTACATAAAAAACCCTAAAGATTCCATTCCAAAACTACTAGAACTAATATCTGAATTCAGTAAAATTGCAGGATACAAAATTAACACACAGAAATCTGTTGCTTTCCTATACACTACTGATGAACTAACAGAAAGAGAAATCAGAAAAATAATTCCATTCACAATTGCATCAAAAAGAATAAAATACCTAGGAATAAATCTAACGAAGGAAGTGAAAGACCTGTACTCTGAAAACTACAAGAAACTCCTAAGAGAAATTAAAGAGGACACTAACAAATGGAAATACATCCCATGCTCTTGGCTGGGAAGAATAAATATTGTCAAAATGGCTATACTACCTAAAGCAATCTACAGATTCAATGCAATCCCTATCAAACTACCAACAGCTTTCTTCAATGAACTGGAACAAATAATTCTAAAATTCATATGGAACCACAAAAGACCCCAAATAGCCAAAGCAATCCTGAGCAGGAGGAATAAAACAGGGGGAATTACGCTCCCTGACTTCAAGCTCTACTACAAAGACACAGTAATCAAGACAATTTGGTATTGGCACAAAAACAGACCCACAGACCAGTGGAACAGAATAGAAAATCCAAACATTAACCCAAACATATACAGTCAATTAATATTTGATAAAGGAGCCTTGGATATACAATGGGAGATGACAGCCTCTTCAGCAGCTGGTGTTGGAAAAACTGGACAGCTACATGTAAGAGAATGAAACTGGACTACTGTCTAGCCCCATACACAAAGGTAAACTCAAGGTGGATCAAAGACCTGAATGTAAGTCATGAAACCATAAAACTCTTAGAAAAAAACATAGGCAAAAATCTCTTGGACATAAACATGAGCGACTTCTTCATGAACATATCTCCCCGGGCAAGGGAAACAAAAGCAAAAATGAACAAGTGGGACTATATCAAGCTGAAAAGCTTCTGTACAGCAAAGGACACCATCAGTAGAACAAAAAGACATCCTACAGTATGGGAGAATATATTCATAAAAAACGTATCTGATAAAGGGTTGACATCCAAAATATATAAAGAACTCATGCACCTTAACAAACAGAAAGCAAATAATCCAATTAAGAAATGGGCAGAGGACATGAATAGACACTTCTCCAAAGAAGAAATTCAGATGGCCAACAGGCACATGAAAAGATGCTCCACATCGCTAATCATCAGAGAAATGCAGATTAAAACCACAATGAGATATCACCTCACACCAGTGAGGATGACCAACATCCAAAACACAAACAACAACAAATGTTGGCGAGGATGTGGAGAAAAGGGAAACCTCCTACACTGCTGGTGGGACTGCAAATTAGTTCAACCATTGTGGAAAGCAGTATGGAGGTTCCTCAAAAAACTCAATAGAAATACCATTTGACCCAGGAATTCCACTCCTAGGAATTTACCCTAAGAATGCAGCAGCCCAATTTGAAAAGGACAGATGCACCCCTATGTTTATTGCAGCACTATTTACAATAGCCAAGAAATGGAAGCAACCTAAGTGTCCATCAGTAGATGAATGGATAAAGAAGATGTGGTACATATACACAATGGAATATTATTCAGCCATAAGAAGAAAACAAATCCTACCATTTGCAACAACATGGATGGAGCTAGAGGGTATTATGCTCAGTGAAATAAGCCAAGCCGAAAAAGACAAGTATCAAATGATTTCACTCATATGTGGAGTATAAGAACAAAGAAAAAAACTGAAGGAACAAAACAGCAGCAGACTCACAGAACCCAAGAACGGACTAATAGTTACCAAAGGGAAAGGGACTGGGGAAAATGGGCGGGAAGGGAGGGATAAGAGGGAAAAAGGGGCATTACGATTAGCAGATGTAATGTTGGGGGGGCACGGGGAGGGCAGTACAACTCAGAGAAGACAAGTAGTGATTCTATAGCATCTCACTACGCTGATGGACAGTGACTGTAATGGGGTTGGTGGGGGGGACCTGATGAAGGGGTAGTTTAATAATCGTAATATTGCACATGTAATTGTAAATTAATGATAATTAAGTAAATTATATTTTAAAAAAAAGAAACCATAAAACTCTTAGAAGACAACATAGGCAAAAAATCTCCTGAATATAAACATGAGGAACTTCTTCCTGAAAGCAGCTCCTCGAGCAAGGGAAACAAAAGCAAAAATGAACTCATGGGACTACATCAAACTAAAAAGTTTCTGTACAGGAAAGGACACCATCAAAGAATAAAAAGGCACCCTACAGTATGGGAGAATATATTTGTAAATGACATATCTGACAAGGGGCTAACACCCAAAATATATAAAGACCCTACACGGCTCTACACCCAAAAAGCAAATAACCTAATTAAAAAATGGGCAGAGGATATGAAGAGACAGTTCTCCGAAGAAGAAATTCAGATGGCCAACAGACACATGAAAAGATGCTCCACATCACTAATCATCAGGAAAATGCAAATTAAAACTACAATGAGATATCACCTCACACCAGTAAGGATGGCCAGCATTGAAAAGACTAAGAACCATAAATGCTGGCGAGGATGCAGAGAAAGGGGAACCCTCCTACACTGCTGGTGGGAATGTAAGCTTGTTCAATCATTGTGGAAAGCAATATGGAGGTTCCTCATAAAACTAAAAATAGAAATACCATTTGACCCAGGAATCCCACTCCTTGGAATTTACTCAAAGAATACAACTTCTCATATTCAAAAAGACATATGCACCCCTATGTTTATTGCAGCACTTTTTACAATAGCCAAGATATGAAAGCAACCTAAGTTCCATCATTAGATGAATGGATAAAGATGTGGTACATATATACAATGGAATACTATTTAGCTGTAAGAAGGAAACAAATCCTACCGTTTGCAGCAACATGGATGGAGCTGGAGGATATTATGCTCAGTGAAATAAGCCAAGTGGAGAAAGACAAGTGCCCAATGATTTCCCTCATTTGTGGAGTAAAATGACGAAGCAAAACTGAAGGAATGAAATAGCAGCAGACTCAGAGACTCCAAGAAGGGACTAGTGGTTACCAAAGGGGAGGGGTGTGGGAAGCCAGATGGGGAGGGAAGGAGAAGGGGATTGAGGGGTATTATGTTTAGTACACATGGTGTGGGGGGTCACGGGGAGGACAGTGTATGTCAGAGAAGACAAATAGGGACTCTGTGGCATCTCACTACACTGAAGGACCGTGACTACACTGGGGTGTGGCTGGGGACTTGATAATATGGGTAAATGTAACAACCACATTGTTTTTTCATGTAAAACCTTCATAAGAGTGTATATCAATAATACCTTAATAAAAAAATAAGTAAATTAAAAAATAATAATAATAAATAAATAAATATATCATGCCACTCCCTTCTGGCCTGTAAGTTTTCTGCTGAGAAGTCTGAAGATAGCCTGATGGGTTTTCCTGTTTAGGTGATCTTTTTTCTCTCTCTGGCTGCTTTTAATCCTCTGTCCTTGTTCCTGATCTTTGCCATTTTAATTATTGTATGTCTTGGTGACGTCCTCCTTGGGTCCCTTGTGTTGGCATATCTGTGCACTTTCATAGCCTGAGAGACTATTTCCTTCCTCAGATTGGGGATGTTATCAGCCATTAGTTCTTCAAAGACAACTTTCTATCCCTTTTTCTCTCTTCTTTCTCTGGTACCCCCATAATGCAATAATTGTTCCACTTGTATTGGTCACACAGTTCTCTTAATATTCTTTCATTCCTAGAGATCCTTTTTCTCTCTCTGCCTCTGCTTCTTTGTTTTCCTGTTCTCTAATTTCTATTCCACTTACCATCTCCTCTACCTTATCGAATCTGCTTTTAAATTCCTCCATTTTATATTTCATTTCAGGTTTTAAGGTGTCTATCTCCCTCCTGAATTCGTCCCTTAGCTCTTCAATATTTTTCCATAGCTGTATTAGCATGCTTATGACTTTTATTTTGAATTATTTTTCAGGAAGATTGGTGATTTCAGTTTCACTGAGCCTTCTTTCTGGTATTTGAGGGATTTTGGATTGAACGAGGTTCTTCTGCCTTTTCATAATCCTATTCGATAGTGAGAAATATTAGATGTGTGTAGGCGGCACCCTCTAGTGCCCAGAAGCTCTGCTCTTTGGAGCTGCCCATTAGCTAGAGCGATGGCAGTGGTCGCAAGCAAGTGGCGCCACTGCCTACCCTAAAGAGCGAGCTCTCTCCTGCTTCCTGGCTGCAATGCCTGCCTCTGCTATCAGGGCCAATGAGCTGCACATAGGGATCAGCCTCTGCATTAATCCCCTAAGCTGCCATGGGTGGGGCTGGCCTGGAGCAATAGCGCAGGTCAATGGCGAGCAGCACTGGTACCTGCCGGGAGAACAGAGCCCTTTCCTGTTTCCTGGCCATAGTGTCTGCCTCCACTGTCAAGGCCAGTGAGCTGCGCACAGGGAGCAGCCTCTGCATTAAGCTGCTGTAGTTGCTGTAGGTGGGACTGCCCTCCAGCTCATCTGGAGGCAGGGGCAGCAGGTTTGTGCACAGGTGCTGGTGAGGAGGAAGGAGTGGCAGGCTGCTTATCATTGTGGGGTCCTTGGAGCTGCATTGCCAGCCAGAGGGATGGAGCACCTGAAGCTCCTGAAAGTTCCCAACCTGCTGGTCTGAGTGTGCTGGAACGATTTTGTCCACCTGTTCCTTCTCCTGAATCCTTGCCCCTTTAGCATCCTTTTCACTGTTGGGAAGTCTTTCAAAGTGCCTGCCTTTCTTTTGTCCCAGAGCAGCCGGCTGTGGGAACCTGTTCGCCACAGGTGGCTGGAGTCTCAGTCTCTGACTTTGGTTTTCACCCCCTCTAATCTCCAGAGTACCATGCAATGTGCATTTGTGCTCCCAGAGTAGATTTCTAGGGCTGGGTATTAGCAGTTCTGGGCTTCGACTCCCTCCCCACTCTGATTCTCTTCTTCCCGCCGGTGAGCTGGGGTGGAGGATGTGCTCAGTTCCACCAGGTCGCAGTTTTATTACTTTACCCTTTTCCGTGGGATGTTCTCTTTTTGCAGATGTAGACTGGCTGGTGCAATCTTACTTTTGGTCACTCTTTTAGGAATAGTTGTATTTGCTGTATTTTTGTATATGTAGTTTTGGAAGGAGATTTCTGCCTCACTTCTCATGCTGCCATCTTTTTCCCCCTTCAATCTAGTATTTTAAATAAACTATAATGCTAGATAATTTTCTTAAAGGAGAAAATAACTTGAGATGTCAAGTTCCCAAACAAGTTAATTGTTTTCTTCAATCATGGTACAATTTGACCTTGATGAATAAAGTATACAAATGGATCAAGGGAAAATAAGGAATCTACAGATTGATCTCATTGGTGGAAAATGGACCATTCCAAGGAAAAGAGAGATTCCTTCTCTTAACGAAGTCTATTATGGAAATCACTGAAAAGAAAGCCCTACTAATCTATCCACTTGGTAAATACTCAATAAATAATTATTCACCCCTCCACTTAGTAGTCTGCTAAAATAATAGAAATATCTGTGCTGAGAGGACTTTATTTCCACTTTCAAAGATTTCTCTACTCATAGAATATTGGGGTTTATTTAAACCATGCCCTCAGAGAGCTCTTTCAGTATAGATAAATCAGGCAATTACAAAACGGAAGATTTTGGACTTTTCAAAACTCAGATTTCTGGTTTTAAACATTCTTAAGTCATAATAAAGGCCAAAAACAACCAGCAATTTATGTTTCAGAGACATAATTTGAATTAGGTACAAGGTCTGACCTCCCTGAGCCAGTCTCTTAGCATTTCACCTTCGTGAAACTATGCAATTTCGTCTGTTGCTGCTTAAGCAATAACTTTGGTTAAGTAATTTTTTTCCTAATTAAAATCCCCCTGAAGGAAGTGGGATTATAAACTGACACAATCTCTCTGGAAGACAACTGAGCAATATAACTCAAAACTATTTTTTTTAAATGTCCTTTGGCTTTCAGGAATGGCTGGACCCAGAAGTTTAAATGATGTTTCCAAAGTTCTGTCTCTCTCTTCATTTTTTGTCTGTCTTTGTTTCTGTTCCATATCCACACAGACTCTCTACACACATTGGCAGCCTCAACTTAGAGTGTCCTACTTAGTCATCCCTGTAAAAAAGAGAGACTTTCTTGTTCCTTCCAAAAGTAAAGGCCCAGTGATGGCTTTATCTGGCCCAGATTAACATAAGTGATGGTAGTAACTAGGACTGATAGTTTCCCTGGCACTACAAGGAGTAGAAAACATGCTTCCCAAAGGAAAGAATGCTGGGAAGAAAATTAACATATGCACATATAAATGTACATATCCTTTGATCCAAAAACTCCACTTCTAGGAATTAAAACTTACATGGTTATTGTGTACCGGACACTGTTTAAATAATTTACAAGAATTAACTCACTTAACCTTCCCAACAACTATATGAGGTAGATACTACTATTTATTATTATCCCATTTTATAGATAGACACTCAGACATAGAAAAATTAAGTAACTTGTCTAAGGCCAGAGCTACTAAGAGACAAAACCAGGAAACAAGCCCAGATTTTCTGACTCCATCCCATGCTTTTAACTACTACACTTCACTGCCCTCTCTATTTATCTACTTATCCCAAGAAATTAAAGATGAATTCAAAGATTTAGCTAGGAGGATTCATCAGTGTGCTATTTATAACAGCAAGAACTAGATATCTGATCATAAGAGATAAACTGGTAAAATTACTGTATATACATTATATGTTAAAATGATAAAACACTTTTTAGCTAATAAAAATTAATGCCATATAACATATTTAGAATATGGAAAGCTGCCAAAAATGTACAGTTAAGTTTGAAAAACACAGACTGCGTAACTGAACAGATGCTATAACTTGTTTTGTAAGGAATAAAATAAAAATTATATATAGTATAGAGAATGTAGCCAATAATACTGTAGTAATTTTGTATGGTGACAGATGGTAACTAGACTTACCATGGTCATTTCATAATGTATAAAACTATTAAATCACTATGATGTACACCTAAAACTAGTGTATCAATTATATCTCAATCAAAAAAAAGAAAGAAATCACACTGGAAAAAAAATGACACATATTTGTGCACACGAAAATCTCTGGAAAGATGGCTGTTAAAATGTCAGCTGTACACCACTTCACACCCCACTAGGATGGCTATAATAAAAAAGACAGATAATAAGAGAGGAGAAGCATTTGCAAAGTCAAGAACAATCTTGTTTCTTAGGAGAATGGCAAGTAGTTCACTTATACTTGAGTCTTACTTATTTGCCAATTTGCAGCTACTCACATAATTTCCTTAAGTCTTTCAACAAATTCTTCATAGCTTTGAATCTCATAACCCACAGTACAAATAATTCTTGGCCAACATGGTGATGTCACCATACTATTTCCTTAAAATTATCCATTAAAAATAATCTCTAGTGAGCCTCTGTGTAATGTGTACGTAGAAGAAATCAGTTCTGTTGCTTTGGTTTGGTTTTTTAATTAGATGCTTTAATTCACTAATTATTGTTTAATTATTAGAAGAAAAAGACCTACTATATGAGAGAGTAAAAAGAAAACAATAGGACAGCTTTCAGAAATCATTATTTTAAGTTAACTAAACAAAAAAATTGGTCCAGGATTTAGATGTTTTTGGACTTAAACTATAGTTTTTTTAAACTGCGCCAACTACCACTCATGCTTACTGGATAATAAAAACAGTAATATTATTTGTTCAGATTAAAATCAAACAGGAAGATTACAAGGCATCAATTAAAAATAAATATGAGCACATAGTTCTATAGAGCTTATTTTTCTTTTGAAAGTAACAACAAGTATGATGCTTGTTTAGCTGTGCTTTGATTTGTACATGAGTGTTATGACCATGTTTCTGGGTAATATCAAAGTTTTGTCAACCCTGGAACCACAAGTGGAAAACAGGTACAAATACAAAGATATCCTCTTCCCACACTTCTGTATGTGTATATCGCCTTTACTTGTGCTGAATTCTAATACAGCAGACCAGCTGGTGCTGTAGTTTAAGACCTAGGCATAAGGAATGGAGTGTCTCCTAAAGCACAGTCCTGGTATAATCATCCAGAAGAGACAGATTCTTGGACAGGAAACTGGACCAGGAAAGTAGGCCTGAGATAGATCTGACAGGAATGGACTGTCTGTTTGGTGCTATCTAGGGCTCTGACAAGGAGATATGTTGAAAAGAAAGATGACCTCTGCCATATGATGGCAGGCCAGAAAATAGATAAGACTGCTTCCCTTAAGGAGGCACAAACTGAAAAGGAGTGAACTATACCTTGTAAACCAGACCACTGACTTAAAAGTTACTTTTTGGCTTCCTGACTCCTTTGTTTTGTTTTTAGCCTTTAGAAAAAGTCTTATTTCAATGTTACAGCCTTGTTTCAGGTGTGTCTCAGCAAATAAAGGGGAAATGATTGGGTGGGCAGGGAATTATTTGGGCCAGAATGTTAAGAAAAAAGCAGCATTCCATGAGAACACTAGAGAAATAGAAAAACTGGAGCTCTGAGGTCAAGTCAACCCTTCCCATGTGGTAGCTTTCCTTCCATTGCCAACCTTGGAATACTGGGGCTTCACTTTATTAAGAGAACTAGAAAGTTTCGGTATAAGCACTTAGAACCAAATTAACTGTGACAAGGTCTGAAGAGATAGGTACTACACTCAAGAGTAAGCAACTTACTGTAATGCTAACAAATATGTATTATTACAATAAGTAAAATAAAAAATAATTTAGCAACAAACAGGTCAGTCAAAGCAGGAATATACTGATATGCCAGAACCGTGACAGAGAGTCAAAACTGGATAGAAAAATAGATAAGCAAAGTTTCTAATCACCTAGACAGATGAATTCAAGAGCTAAGCAGAAAAGATCAGTCAGAAAGTAGGTCTACAAGAAGGTAAGGTCAAGATATGAGTAAAATAGGATGCACAGATTGTAGAGAAACACCAGGCCACCAGACTGAAATCTAAGGCAGTTAACCTGCTTCCTATGAAATCAAGCACTTTCCCAAGTTGCCACCCCATTTCTGCTTCTGGTTATGAAAGCACACATTGCTTTAAAAGAATTTAGTGGCAACACTCTAGATTTAAGACCAAAAAATAATATTTTACTCCTTAAAAGCCTAATTTTCTGTTGGAACAATTTTGTGGGTGCAACCATCTCCCTATCTTATCCTACTTTTATGATGTAAAAGTGAAATATTTTAAGTTAGCTGTTGGATGTTTTAAATAGTGTTTTAATTTCACGTTCTTAGATTTTAAGGAAAATATGTACCTTACAAAACTAAAGTTACTTTTAGTTATATAAGTTTTCATTCACTTTTATTCTAAGGCTTAACAATCATTCATAAAAACAGATTTCCCGACCCTCCTCTGTTTCAAGGCTGCAACAGAATTTAAACAAACAAAACAAAATACCAATATGCTAGGTGGAGTAAAACAAAAATTTCTGTTTGGGGAACATATACTACTTCAACAATTCACCGTCCCAAAATAATATTTTAAGATAAAATGAAATTCTACAGCCTCTGTCATTTTAAGTATATATATCTGTGAAAGTCCACTAAGCACCTTCTTAAAGCAACCTGTGAGAGTGTGGAAAACAATGTGATCCGTTGATGCTGTCTCTGAATTTATGTGGTATTCATAACACTACAGATTACTACAGCTTTAGGTTTCAAAACTTGAAAATTCTCTGTAAGTGTCAGAACTAGAGTCTAATAAAACACTAAACTTAAGAGGCTAGAAAAGAAACAATATTTTTCTGAGATTATAGCTATCTTTTAACAGTGACCACTGTGCATAGTTTAACACTTTCTAAAAAAGACAGTGTTGATAGGTTAGGGGGAAAAAATATTTCTCACCATAATTAGGAATCCAGACACACCTGTTATACCAAAATATAGCAACCATGCTTCACAACAGAAAAATATTTTCAAAAGCAAGTTCATCTTCCTGACTGCCAAAGTTGTCCTACGGAAACACTTTCAAGCTTCCCTGTGTAACAGGTTTTTAAATTTCATTTTCAAAGGATAGAGAATTTCAACTGAAGGACAAGAAAAAAATGCAATGAATAGGGGACTGGCCTATAAAACTGCATGGGAGATTCCAAGGGCAAGGATTAAACATGGCGGCATGAGAAGTGAGACAGTGGCTATCTCCTAAAACTGCATGTAATACGAAAATATCATTAATACAACTAATCCTGAAAGAGTAACAGGAAAGAGGGCTGCACCAGACTACATACACCTGGAGAAAAGAATAGACCTTACGAAACAAGGTAACGTACCAAAGCTGTGGCCTGGCAGGACCCAAGCCCTTCGCCAACCCCAGTTCACCGGTGGGGAGGAAGAGAAATGGAGCTGGGAGGGAGTGGAGGCCTAGGACTGCTGAACACCTAGCTCTGGAGATCTGCTCTGGGAACACAACCTACACTGCATAGTGCTCTGGTGATTGGGGGGTTGGAAAGCTAAGACAGGCAGAATACCTACAGAGACTAAGATTCCAGCCACCTGTGGAAAACAGGGATCCATATCCAGCTGCTCTAGAACAAAAGAAAGGCGGGCAGTCTGAGAGACTTCCTAACAGCAAGAGGGCTACTAAAGGGGCAACGATTGCACAGAGCTTACTGCTCAGGAGAAAAGATAGGTAGACAAAATTGTCCAGGTGTACTCTGTCCAGCAGGTTGGGAATTTACACAATCTTCAGGTGCTCCAGCCCACTGGCTGGCTACGCAGCTCCAAGGCCCCCCATGTGACACGAAGCTTGCTGTGCCTTCCTCCCAGCCAGCCCGTACCTGTCTCAGAAACGGGCCAACCCTGACATGGCATCAGGCCAGCCAGACGGAAGCCCTGCCTAAAACAGCTAAAAACACAGGTATAGAGGCTTATACCTGTGAGCTCGGCCCATTGGTGCTGGCAGTGGAGACAGGCATAGCAGCCGGGAAGCAGGAAACAGCTCTTTCCTCGCCCCAGGCAACTGCACTGCTCCCCTATGACTCCTGACATTGCTCCAGGGGCAGAGCAGCTCCAGAGAGTAGAGCTTCTGGGCACTAGAGGGCGCCACATACAAATAAAAATGTCAGAGGAACCTGGTTCAGAGCAAAATCATACATTCACCAGAGAAAGAGACAAATGAAACTGACCTCATGAATCTTCCTGAAAGAAATATCAAAATAAAAATCATAAACATGCTCATGGAGGTACAGAAAAATACTCAAGAACTCAGGAATGAATTCTGATCGGAGATCTAACCATGACAGAACACAATATCAGAAATGAAACATACAATGGAAGGTTTTAAAAACAGATTAGATACACTGGAGGAGACAATAAATGAAATAGAAATTAGAGAAGAGGAATACAAAGAAGCTGAGGCACAGAGAGAAAAAAGGATCTCTAAGAATGAAAGAATATTGAGAGAACTGTGGGACCAATCCCAACAGAACAATATTGGTATTATAGAGGTACCAGAAGAAGAAGAGAGAGAAAAAGGGATAGAAAGTGTCTTTGAGGAGGTAAGTGCTGAAAAGTTCCCCAATCTGGGGAAGGAGATAGTCTCTCAGGCTACAGAGGTGCACAGATCTCCCAACACCAGGGACCCAAGGAAAACAACACGAAGACATATAGTAATTAAAATGGCAAACATCAAGGATAAGGACAGACTATTAAAAACAGCTAGAGAGAGAAATAAGATCACATACAAAGGAAAGCCCATCAGGCTATCATCAGACTTCTCAGCTCAGCAGAAACCTTACAGACCAGAAGGGAGTGGTATGATATATTTAATGCAATGAAGCAGAACGGCCTCAAACCAAAAACACTTTATCTGGCAAGATTATCATTTAAATTTGAAGGAGGGATTAAACAATTTCCAGATAAGCAAAAGCTGAGAGGATTTACCTCCCATAAACCATCTCTACAGATATTCTGGAGGGACGGCTACAGATGGAACTGCTCCTAAGGTTTAATAGCTGTCACCAGAGGTAATAAAACCACAGTAAAGAAATTAGAACACTTAATTATTAAGTAAATGCAAAATCACACCAACTACACCCTAAGTCAGTCAAGGGATAGAAAAAGAGAACAGAATATGATACCTAATAAATAAAGATTGAAGGAGGAAGAAAAATGAGGAGAAAAAAAGAACTTTTAGATTGCGTTAGCATACTAAGTGAGTTAAAGTTAGACTCTTAGATAATAAGGAAGTTAACCTTGAACTTTGGTAACCATGAATCTAAAGCCTGCAATGGCAGTAAGTACATACCTATCAATAATCACCCTAAATGTAAATAGTCTGAACACACAATCAAAAGATACAGAGTCACTGAATGGATAAAAAAACAAGACCCATCTATATGCTGCCTACAAGAGACTCACTTCAAACCCAGAAACATGCACACACTAAAAGTGAAGGGATGGAAAAAGATATTTCATGTAACTAATAGGGAGAAAAAAGCAGGAGTTGCAGTACTTGTATCAGACAAAATAGACTTCAAAACAAAGAAAGTCACAAGAGACAAAGAAGGACATTACATAATGATAAAGGGGTCAGTCCAACAAGAGAGTATAACCATTATAAATATCTATGAACCCAACACAGGAGCACCTACATATGGGAAACAAATACTAATGGAATTAAAGGAGGAAATAGAATGCAATGCATTCAATTTAGGAGACTTCAACACACCACTCACTCCAAAGGACAGATCAACCAGACAGAAAATAAGTAAGGAGACAGAGGTACTGAACAACACATTAGAACAGACAGAATTAACAGACATCTACAGAACACTTCACCCAAAAGCAACAGGATACACATTCTTCTCAAGTGCACATGGAACATTTTCAAGAATAGATCATATACTAGACCACAAAAAGAGCCTCAGTAAATTAAAAAAAGATTGAAATTGTACAGAGTTTCTCAGACCACAAAGGTATGAAATTAGAAATTATGCAAAGAAAACAAAAAGGTTCACAAACATATGGAGGCTTAACAAAATGCTCCTAAATAAACAATGAATCAATGACCAAATTAAAACAGAGATCAAGCAATATATGGAGACAAATGACAACTCAACACCGCAAAATCTGTGGGACACAATGGAGGCTGTGCTAAGATGGAAGAATATTGCAATACTGGATTACCTCAGGAAAGAAGAACAAGCCCATATGAACAGTATAAACTCACAATTAATGAAACTAGAAAAAGGAGAGTAAATGAGGCCCAAATTCAGTAGGAGGGACATAATAAGGATTAGAGCAGAAATAAATAAAATCGAGATGAATAAAACAATAAAAAGAATCAAAGAAAGCAGGAGCTGGTTCTTTGAGAAAATAAACAAAATAGATAAACTCCTAGCCAGACTTATCAAGAAAACACAGAGTCCACACACATAAACAGAATCAGAAATGAGAAAGGAAAAATGACTAGACACCACTGAAATACAAAGAATTATTATAGAATACTATGAAAAATTACATGCTAAAAAACAGGATAATCTAGAAGAAATGGACAACTCTCTAGAAAAATACAACCTTCCAAGGCTAATCCAGGAAGAAACAGAAAATCTGAACAGACCAATTACCAGCAATGAAATTGAACTGGAAATCAAAAAACTACCTAAGAACGATATGGCTTTACCGATGAATGTTATCAAACATTTACTGAACACCTAACACCCATCCTCCTTAAAGTTTTCCAAAAAGTAGAAGAGGAGGGAATACTTCCAAACTCATTCTACAAGGCCAATATCACTCTAATATCAAAACCAGACAAAGACACCACAAAAAAAGAAAATTACAAATATCCCTGATGAACACAGATGCAAAAATACTCAGCAAAATATTAGCAAATCGAATTTAAAAAAACATCAAAAAGATCATCCATCATGATCAAGTAGAATGTATTCCAGTGATGCAAGGATGGTACAATATTCAAAAATCCATCAACATCATCTACCACATCAACAAAAAGAAGGACAAAAACCACATGATCATCTCCATAAGATGCTGAAAAAGCATTCGACAAAATTCAACATCCATTCATGATACAAACTCTCAACAAAATGGGTATAGACAGCAAGTACCTCAACATAATAAAGGCCATATATGACAAACCCACAGCCCACTTCATACATAACAGTGAGAAGCTGAAAGCTTTTCCTTTAAGACAGGGAACAAGACAAGGATGCCCACTCTCCCTATTTTTATTCAACATAGTTCTGGAGGTTCTAGCCACGGCAATCATACAACACAAGAAATAAAAGGCATCCAGATTGGTAAGGAAAAAGTTAAACTGTCACTGTTTGCAGATGACATGATATTGTACATAAAAAACCCTAAAGAATCCATCCCAAAACTACCAGAATAACTGAATTCAGCAAAGTTGCAAGATACAAAATCAATACACAAAAATCTGTTGCATTCCTATGTACTAATGATGAACTAGCAGAAAGAGAAATCAGAAAAACAATTCCACTCATAATTGCATCAGAAAGAATAAAATACCTAGGAATAAACCTAACCAAGGAAGTGAAAGACCTAAACCCTGAAAACTATAAGAAACTCAGGAGAGAAATTAAAGAAGATACCAATAAATGGAAATATAGCCCGTGCTCATGGATAGGAAGAATTGTCAAAACGGCCATTCTGCCTAAAGCAATCTACAGATTCAATGCAATCCCTATCAAAATGCCAACAACATTCAACAACAAACTAGAGCAAATAGTTGTAAAATTCATATGGAACCAAATAGACCCCGAATAGCCAAAGCAATCCTGAGAAGGAAGAATAAACTGGGGGTATTATTACTCTCCCGAACTTCAAGCGCTACACAAAGCCACAGTAATCAAGACAATTTGGTACTGGCACAAGAACAGACCCATAGACCAGTGGAACAGAATACAGGGTCCAGATATTAACCCAAGCATATATGGTCAATTAATATATGATAAAGGAGCCATGGATATACAATGGGGAAATGATAGCCTCTTCAACAACTGGTGTTGGCAAAACTGGACAGCTACATGCAAGAGAATGAAACTGGATTATTGTCTATCCCCACACACAAAAGTATACTCAAAATGGATCAAGACCTGAATGTAAGTCATGACACCATAAAATTTTTAGAAGAAAACATAGGCAAAAATCTCTTGAATATAAACATGAGCAACTTTCCTGAACGCATCTGCTCAGGCAAGGGAAACAATATCAAAAATGAACAAATGGGACTACATAATGCTAAAAAGCTTCTGTACAGCAAAGGACACCATTAACAGAACAAAAAGGCATCCTACAGTATGGGAGAATATATTTGTAAATGACATATCCAACATGGGGGTAACATCCAAAATATATAAAGAACTCACGTGCCTCAACACCCAAAAAACAAATAACCCTATTAAAAAATGGGGGAAGGATATGAACAGACAATTCTCCAAAGAAGAAATTCAGATGGCCAACAGGCACATGAAAAGATGCTCCACATTGCTAATTATCAGGAAAACGCAAATTAAAACTATAATGAGATATCACCTCACACCAGTAAGGATGGCCAGCATCAAAAGACTAAGAACAACAAATGCTGGCGAGGATGCGGAGAAAGGGAAACCCTCTTACACTGCTGGTGGGAATGTAAGCTAGTTCAACCATTGTGGAAAGCAATATGGAGGTTCCTCAAAAAACTAAATATAGAAATACCATTTGACCCAGGAATTCCACTCCTAGGAATTTACCCAAAGAAAACAAAATCCCTCATCCAAAAATGTGTGTGCACCCCTATGTTTATTGCTGCATTGTTTACAACAGCCAAGATATGGAAGCAACCTAAGTGTCCATCAGCAGATGAATGGATAAAGATGTGGTACATATACATAGTGGAATACTATTCGGCCATAAGGAGAAAACAAATACTACCATTTGTAGCAACATGGATGAAGCTGGAGGGTATTATGCCCAGTGAAACAAAACCAGGTGTAGAAAGACAAGTAACAAATTATTTCCCTCATTTGTGGAATATAACAACAAAGCAAAACTGAAGGAACAAAACAGCAGCAGACTCACAGACTCCAAGAAGGGACTAGTGGTTACCAAAGGGGAGGAGTAGGGGAGGGTGATTGGGGAGGGAGTGAGAAGGGTATTGAGGGTATTATGATTAGTATACTTGGTGTGGGGGGGGGGTCACAGGGAAGGGAGTGTAACACACAGAAGACAAGTAGTGACTCTGTGACATCTTACTACACTGATGGACAGTGACTTCAATGGGATATGGGGGGGACTTGATAATATGGGTGAATGTAGTAACCACAATATTTTCCATGTGAAACCTTCATAAGAGTGTATATCAATGATACCTTAATAAAAAAAATAAAAAACAAAGCAAAACACAATGAACTAAACAAGGGTAGACTCACAGACACTGAGAAGTGACTAGTAGTAACCATGAGGGAGGGGTTTGGGTCGCCTGGTGGCAAGGGTGAAGGGGATATAGGGACACAAAAATTCTCAATCATAAAATAAGTTGGCCACAGAGATCACTTAAGATATTTAGTGATCTCAGTTTTGACAATAGAAATGTTTTTAAAATTAAGAAAACACTTATCCACCAACACAATGATTTAGTCAATTACTTCATTTTTATAATAGTTTTTAACAAAGATAATCATGTTGGACACAACGACCTGTAAAATATAAATTAACTTAGCCTACACATGGTAAATAAAATTGCTACTCAAAAAGTTATTTTGAGAGGTTTGTTAGGTTTCTTAGGAATTTATTTTTTAGATATTTTACCTAAAATTTTAGAGTTTAGTCTGCATGTGTATGTGTATAAATATATATATTCCCCAGCTCCATCCACTAAGAGGGCCTGGGAACAGCAACAACGCAACTGCAATAAACACACTTGCACTGAGATCTTAGCTTCCAATGTCATTCCCACTAAAACGATTCAGGGCTCCCTAGAGAAATGGCTGATTCAGGAGTAAGTCAAAACAGTACAAGACAAGCTCAGAACATCTTGTGCCTAAAAGTAAAGACATGCTCAGAGGGATGGGGACATGTCATAAGGACATGGAAGCCAGCTTAAATGGGCTCTCATTGGCAAAATTAGGAACAATTTGAACACTGAAATTAACAGAACAAAATTCACTAAAAAACAAAACAGAAATCATGTATCTATACAGATTTGAATAAAAGAATACACTGAAAGCTTGATGAGGAACAAGATATTTACATAGTTTCAAAGTAGTCCTCACAAAAACTGTTTATTATTACATATTAACTATAAAAAGTAAAGAATCTTGGCAGACCTTGCCTGTATTAAGTAACAAAAGTGAAAATTACTAATAATGGACAGAGTGAAATTGTACATTACCTGACAGGATGCAATGAACATCACTTCTGTGACATTCCAGCCAAGTATGTCACTTCTATGTATCTCAACACAGAAAAACAAAGAATCCCAAATTGAGGGGCATTCTACAAAATAACTACATTGGAATCACTGTGTCAAGGTTATGAAATGCAACAGATGAAGGAATTGTTCCAGACTGAAGAAGACTGAAGAGACAAAACAAATAAATGCAACACCTAATTCTGAACTGGATCCTTTTGCCAGTCAGGAGATTAATGGCACGATCAACAGAACTTGAACCTGTCTGCAAACTAGATGGTTTACCATATCAGTGTTAATCTTCTGATTTTGATGTTCCTGTTGGGATTATGGAGAACAACCTTGTTTGCTGAAAATGCACACTAAAGCATTCTGGAGTTGATAGGGCAAACAGGTCAGCAGCTTCCTCTCAGACGATACTATACTTGCAAGTTTTCTCCATGTTTGTGATTGTTCCCATTTTTTTTTAAAGTGAGGAAAAAAGTGATGCTAAAAATGAAATAACGCTAAAAACAAACTGCCATTTTCAATATTGTTAATCTTGGAAAGAGACAGACACCAGACTATGCAAAATTACTAGGAAATAATAAGTAAAATTTTGGCACCAGAAGATACCCTAAATACAGCCTAATCCCTTTTCTTAACAATTGGCCTCAATCAGCTCATGGGTGATGAAAGATTGAAGAATATAAAAGGTTCCCCCTAAAGGAAGTTATTAGGAGAGTAAGAGTGAAAAGGCAGTAGAACAAGAGTGGGTAGAACAATGGTATTCTGAGGCCACAAATGGCTGTAACCATGAGCAAAACACAATCTCAGCATCTCCTCTGAAAAATGATGGTACTGATACCTAAAATTCCTTGCAAATGTGAGACCACGATTACCCTGTAACAGATGTGCTTCTCCAGTTCAATGAATTACATTATACTTAGCCATTAAGTAATACCAAAGAATACGAATACAGAAATAAACGTGCACGAACCCTGAATTCTCTTAAGTTGGGAAGTAATCAATGAAAACGCATTTGCCAAATTGTTCTTTATGAAGAAAATTTTGTGATGAATGAAAAGGACAACTAAAAACATACATTAAAATCACCCTCATTGGTCTGCTGACTGACTCCTTACTTAAAAGATAGTGTTCAAAATTCATTCAGAAATGACCGTCATAACTGTCCTGAAAGAATGGGGAGCATTTCCTAGAAATGTTTAGAAGTGCAAGGATCCTTTCCCCTCCCCGGTAGCGCGCAGTTGCTGGGAAGGTGTCCGGACAAGCCCCC
>JAVSCE010005372.1:0-169451 GCA_032199065.1 Smutsia gigantea | reverse complement strand
CTCTACACCCAAAAGCAACAGGATACACATTCTTCTCAAGTGCACATGGAACATTTTCCAGAATAGACCACATACTAGGCCACAAAAAGAACCTCAGTAATTTCAAAAAATATTGAAATCCTACCAACCAACTTCTCAGATCACCAAGGTATAAAACTAGAAATAAATTTTAGAAAGAAATCAAAAAGGCTCACAAATACATGGAGACTTAACAACACCCTCCTAATTAATCAATGGGTTAACGACCAATCAAAACAGAAATCAAAGAATATATGGAGACTAATGACAACAACAACACAAAGCCACAACTTCTGTGGGACCCAGCAAAGGCAGTTCTAAGAGGAAAGTATATTGCAATCCAGGCCTATTTAAAGAAGGAAGAACATTCCCAAATGAATAGTCTAAAGACACAATTACTGAAATTGGAAAGAGAAGAACAAATGAGGCCCAAAGTCACCAGAAGGAGGGACATAATAAAGATCAGAGAAGAAATAAATAAAATTGAGAAGAATGAAACAATAGAAAAAATCAATGAAACCAAGAGCTGGTTCTTTGAAAAAATAAACAAAAATAGATAAACCACTAGCTAGACTCATTAAGAGAAAAAGAGAATCTACACACATAAACAGAATCAGAAATGAGAAAGGAAAAATCACGACGGATACCACAGAAATACAAAGAATTACAAGAGAATATTATGAGAATCTATATGCTAACAAGATGGAAAACCTAGAAGAAATGGACAACTTTTTAGAAAAATACAACCTTCCAAAACTGACTAAACAAGAAACAGAAAAACTAAACAGACCAATCACCAGCAACGAAATTGAAGCGGTAATCAAAAAACTACCCAAGAACAAAACCCCTGGACCAGATGGATTCACCTCTGAATTCTACCAGACATATAGAGAAGAAATAACACCATTCTCCTTAAAGTTTTCCAAAAAATAGAAGAGGAGGGAATACTTCCAAACTCATTCTATGAAGCCAGCATCACTCTAATACCAAAACCGGGCAAAGACCTCACCAAAAAGGAAAACTATAGACCAATATCCCTGATGAACATGGATGCAAAAATACTCAACAAAATATTAGCAAACCGAATTCAAAAATACATCAAGAGGATCATACCCCATGATCAAGTGGGATTCATCCCAGGGATGCAAGGATGGTACAACATTCGAAAATCCATCAACATCATCCACCACATCAACAAAAAGAAGAACAAAAACCACATGATCATCTCCATAGATGCTGAAAAAGCATTTGACAAAATTCAGCATTCATTCATGATTAAAACGCTCAACAAAATGGGTATAGAGGGCAAGTACCTCAATATCATAAAGGCCATATATGACAAACCCACAGCTAACATCATACTTAACGGCAAGACACTGAAAGCTTTTCATCTAAGATCGGGAACAAGACAGGGATGCCCACTCTCTCCACGGTTATTCAACATAGTACTGGTGGTCCTAGCCACGGCAATCAGACAAAACAAAGACATACAAGGCATCCATATTGGTAAAGAAGAAGTCAAATTGTCACTATTTGCAGATGACATGATATTGTACATAAAAAACCCTAAACACTCCACTCCAAAACTACTAGAACTAATATCTGAATTCAGCAAAGTTGCAGGACACAAAATTAACACACAGAAATCTGTTCCATTCCTATACACTAATGATGAACTAACAGAAAGAGAAATCAGAAAAACAATTCCATTCACAATTGCATCAAAAAGAATAAAATACCTAGGAATAAACCTAACGAAGGAAGTGAAAGAGCTGTGCTCTGAAAACTACAAGACACTCCTATGAGAAATTAAGGAGGATACTAACAAATGGAAATACATCCCATGCTCTTGGCTAGGAAGAATAAATATTGTCAAAATGGCTATACTACCTAGAGCAATCTACAGATTCAATGCAATCCCTATCAAACTACCAACAGCTTTCTTCAATGAACTGGAACAAATAATTCTAAAATTCATATGGAACCACAAAAGACCCCGAATAGCCAAAGCAATCCTGAGAAGGAGGAATAAAACAGGGGGAATTACACTCCCTGACTTCAAGCTCTACTACAAAGCCACAGTAATCAAGACAATTTGGTATTGGCACAAAAACAGACCCACAGACCAGTGGAACAGAATAGAAAATCCAAACATTAACCCAAACATATACAGTCATTTAATATTTGATAAAGGAGCCTTGGATATACAATGGGGAGATGACAGCCTCTTCAGCAGCTGGTGTTGTAAAAACTGGACAGCTACATGTAAGAGAATGAAACTGGACTACTGTCTAGCCCCATACACAAAGGTAAACTCAAGGTGGATCAAAGACCTGAATGTAAGTCATGAAACCATAAAACTCTTAGAAAAAAACATAGGCAACAATCTCTTGGACATAAACATGAGCAACTTCTTCATGAACATATCTCCCCGGGCAAGGGAAACAAAAGCAAAAATGAACAAGTGGGACTATATCAAGCTGAAAAGCTTCTGTACAGCAAAGGACACCATCAGTAGAACAAAAAGACATCCTACAGTATGGGTGAATACATTCATAAAAAACGTAACTGATAAAGGGTTGACATCCAAAATATATAAAGAACTCACACACCTTAACAAACAAAAAGCAAATAATCCAATTAAGAAATGGGCAGAGGACATGAATAGACACTTCTCTAAAGAAGAAATTCAGATGGCCAACAGACACATGAAAAGATGCTCCACATCGCTAATCATCAGAGAAATGCAGATTAAAACCACAATGAGATATCACCTCACACCAGTGAGGATGGCCAACATCTGAAACACAAACAACAACAAATGTGGAGAAAAGGGAACCCTCCTACACTGCTGGTGGGAATGCAAATTAGTTCAACCATTGTGGAAAGCAGTATGGAGGTTCCTCAAAAAACTCAAAATAGAAATACCGTTTAACCCAGGAATTCTACTCCTAGGAATTAACCCTAAGAATGCAGCAGCCCAATTTGAAAAAGACAGATGCACCCCTATGTTTATTGCAACACTATTTACAATAGCCAAGAAATGGAAGCAACCTAAGTGTCCATCAGTAGATGAATGGATAAAGAAGAGGTGGTACATATACACAATGGAATATTATTCAGCCATAAGAAGAAAACAAATCCTACCATTGCAACAGCATGGATGGAGCTAGAAGGTATTATGCTCAGTGAAATAAGCCAAGCCAAAAAAGACAAGTACCTAATGATTTCACTCATATGTGGAGTATAAGAACAAAGAAAAAAAACTGAAGGAACAAAACAGCTGCAGACTCACAGAACCCAAGAATCGACTAATAGTTACCAAAGGGAAAGGGACTGGGGAAAATGGGTTGGAAGGGAGGCATAAGAGGGGAAAAGGGGCATTACGATTAGCAGACGTAATGTTGGGGGGCATGGGGAGGGCTGTAAAACTCAGAGAAGACAAGTAGTGATTCTGTAGCATCTCACTACGCTGATGGACAGTGACTGTAATGGGGTTGGTGGGGGGGACCTGATGAAGGGGTAGTTTAATCACCATAATACTGCACATGTAATTGTAGATTAATGATACCAAAATAAATTATATTTTAAAAACTCTCAACAAAATGGGTATAGAGGGCCAGTAACTCAACGTAATAAAGGCCATATATGACAAACACACAGCCAAATTTATACTAAACAGCGAGAAGCTGAAAGCTTTTCTTTAAGATGGGGAACAAGACAAGGATGCCCACACTCCCCACTTTTATACAACATAGTTCTAGAGGTCCTAGCAACGGCAATCAGACAACACAAAGAAATAAAAGGCATCCAGATTGGTCATGAAGAAGTGAAACTGTCCCTGTTTGCAGATGACATGATATTGTACATAAAAAAAAACCCTAAAGAATCCACTCCAAATCTACTAGAACTAATAAATGAATTCAGTAAAATTGCGGGATACAAAATTAATACCTAGAAATCTGTTGCATGCCTATACACTAATGATGAACTAGCAGAAAGAGAAATCAGGAAAATAATTTCATTCACAATTGCATCAAAAAGAATAAAATACCTAGGAATAAACCCAACCAAGGAAGTGAAAGACTTATACTCTGAAAAATACAAGACATTCATGAGAGAAATTAAAGAAGAAACCAATAAATGGGAACACATCCCATGCTCATGGATAAGAAGAATTAATATTGTCAAAATGGCTATTCTACCTAAAGCAATCTACAGATTCAATGCAATCCCTATCAAAATACCAACAGCATTCTTCAATGAACTAGAGCAAATAATTTCATAATTCATATTGAATCACAAAAGACTCCAAATACCCAAAGTTATCCTGAGAAGAATAAAGCTGGGAGAATTAATCTCCCTGACTTAAAGCTCTACTACAAAGCCACTGTAATCAAGGCAATTTGGTACTGGCACAAGAACAGATCCATAGATCAATGGAACAGAGAGCCTAGATATAAACCCAACCATATATGGTAAATTAATATACAATAAAGGAGCCATGGATATACAATGGGGAAATGACAGCCTCTTCAGCAGCTGGTGTTGGAAAAACGGGACAGCTACATGTAAGAGAATGAAACTGGACTACTGTCTAGCCCCATACACAAAAGTAAACTCAAAATGGATCAAAGACCTGAATGTAAATCATGAAACCATAAAACTCTTAGAAAAAAACATAGGCAAAAATCTCTTGGACATAAACATGAGCGACTTCTTCGTGAACATAGCTCCTCGGGCAAGGGAAACAAAAGCAAAAATGAACAAGTGGGACTATATCAAGCTGAAAACCTTCTGTACAGCAAAGGACACCATCAGTAGAACAAAAAGACATCCTACAGTATGGGAGAATATATTCATAAAAAACGTATCTGATAAAGGGTTGACATCCAAAATATATAAAGAACTCATGCACCTTAACAAACAAAAAGCAAATAATCCAATTAAGAAATGGGCAGAGGACATGAATAGACACTTCTCCAAAGAAGAAATTCAGATGGCCAACAGGCACATGAAAAGATGCTCCACATCGCTAATCATCAGAGAAATGCAGATTAAAACCACAATGAGATATCACCTCACACCAGTGAGGATGGCCAACATCCAAAACACAAACAACAACAAATGTTGGTGAGGGTGTGGAGAAAAGGGAACCCTCCTACACTGCTGGTGGGAATGCAAATTAGTTCAACCATTGTGGAAAGCAGTATGGAGGTTCCTCAAAAAACTCAAAATAGAAATACCATTTGACCCAGGAATTCCACTCCTAGGAATTTGCCCTAAGAATGCAGCAGCCCAGTTTGAAAAAGACAGATGCACCACTATGTTTATTACAGCACTATTTACAATAGCCAAGAAATGGAAGCAACCTAAGTGTCCATCAGTAGATGAATGGATAAAGAAGAGGTGGTACATATATACAATGGAATATTATTCAGCCATAAGAAGAAAACAAATCCTACCATTTGCAATAACATGGATGGAGCTAGAAGGTATTATGCTCAGTGAAATAAGCCAAGCCGAAAAAGACAAGTATCAAATGATTTCACTCATATGTGGAGTATAAGAACAAAGAAAAAACTGAAGGAACAAAGCAGCCGCAGACTCACAGAACCCAAGAATGGACTAATAGTTACCAAAGGGAAAGGGACTGGGGAAAATGGGTGGGAAGGGAGGGATAAGAGGGAAAAGGGGGCATTACGATTAGCAGACGTAATGTTGGGGGGGCATTGAGAGGGCTGTACAACTCAGAGAAGACAAGTAGTGATTCTACAGCATCTCACTACGCTGATGGACAGTGACTGTAATGGGATTGGTCAGGGGGACCTGATGAAGAGGGTCTTTTAATAACCATAATATTGCACATGTAATTGTAGATTAATGATACCAAAATTTAAAAAAAGGAAATGAGCCTATATTTCCTTGTTTTTTATTGTAGCCATCATTTAAAACATGTCAACAAATGTCACGAAAAATATATAGAAGCTTATGATTTTAGGAATTTCTGAGATTTCCTATTTCTCATTCCTGAAAATCCCAAAGATTAATATCTGTTGAGAATTTTGGAACACTCAAGAAGCTTTGTCAGTTAAAGTTGGGACCCCTAGCATTTGGAAAATGCACCAAGAAAGAATCAAATGTGCTGGGCAGAGCCAGGAAATGGTAATTATGTCACGTGGGGCACGGTTAAAGTCATGGTAATGTAAGGCTCTGATAGTCTTCATACAGATTAGCCTGGTAGATGATTGTCAAAAGAAAACCAGATTTGTACTGGATGTTTGCCTGCAGGTATTCAGGAGAAAACTGCCCCCAGCACTGCTGGGGGAGCTGAGAGGCAGAGCAGGACCGAATGGCACTGTTTGGGTTACCCAGTGAAACACTTGGGCAACCTGGGGTCAGGCCTGTGCCTCCCCTCCACAGAGCCAGCAGGAGCTGGCATTAATTAGGAAGCTTCCCAGGGTTTGTGAGATACAAGAAGGGGCTGAATGAAAGGGCTTTCTCCTTCAGAGAGGAGCAGAGTGTCCTGAGAGGGCACCCCGGGCTGTGAGGCTTGAAGTGGAGTAAGGTGACTTGATGTGCTGGGACAAACTCAGTCCGTCTGGAAGTGTAAGTAGTGAGGCCTTGTGTTGACCTTTCAGGGTTTGAGAGGGAGAGCTGCACCAGGCTGTCCCATTGTAGAGCTGTGACAAACCCCTTCCAGGCTGGAATCAGAATTAAAGTGTTTGATGGCAGTAAGGGCTGCTCATAAGTTGTATTTTTATTTCCCACTTGGGTCAGATGCTAAGATCCAATTCTTGGTGAAATATGGCAGCCTTTCAGAGGCATGGGAAATGCCTTTGGGGGAACCCCCTCACTCAAGCCTTTATGCCCTTCTCAGAGTCCTAGGAAAGATAGAAAGGTGTGGCCTCATGGAAGGCATAATGCTATTACCGACCAGGGAACAGAGGAATGTGCTTCAGAGCGAGACAACGGCTGGTTCACACAGGCCAGGTGGAGTTAGCTCATGACTGGCTTTGGTCAGTAAGCCAAAACTCTCAGAAAGACGTAACTGTGCCCTCTGTCCCCAAATGGCAGGTGCTGTGATAGCCCAGGCTCTCAGAAAAAAAGACAGTGTGATACAGAGCTGAGGGCCCAGCATTTGAAGCCAGACAACACCAGGAGCAAATTCCAGCTTTGCCCTCACGGCTTTATGTGGCCCCTGCCTTTAGTCACCGAGTGGGGTCCACTCCACAGGTGGCAGTAGGCTGGACTGAGGTAGCACATTCTGCTTCCTGGTCCACACTGAATGCCTGGTAGCTTTCACACTTAAATGAAAGATGGGTTTCAAGGTTTAATCTCTTGCTTTGATTTGATCCACATCAGTGGGTCATATTGCTGTGGTCACATCAGTGTAGAGCAAACAACTGCCTCTGGTTGGAGACAGGCTGTATGTTCTTACATATTAAAGCAGTTGATAAGCTGTGAAAAATAGGTGAGATTTCAATGGCTTCCAGTGATAGCTTATCTGGAAAGCTCAATAACCAGCTGTGATTGGAAATGCTTACTTCTAATACTTCTCCGAGGAGCTGCTGAGGCTCTCTGTCCCTGGGTCAGTCCTCACTGGTCTACTAGCCCCACTTCCTTCTGCTGGCCTACACCCCCCAGGTACCTCCTGGCCACCCAGCAACTGGTTCATCTGTGCTCTATCTTCACATCCAGAGAGCCTCCATGATGATCTAGCTTCCATCCTGTTATTCAAAACTTTCTTCCATGCCCCTCCAGGAATCAGTTAGATAATCTGCTAAACCAGGGTGGCCCTCAGACACAGCACATTGGCTTCCTTACATCAGTTCACCTGTCTTCTTGGGGCGCTGCAACAGCCCTGAGGGGGTAAGGGCCACTGGAAAAGACCTCTGCCAAGAGTCTGCCCTTAGCTGACCTACCTGCCATGTGCCACAAACTGGAAATTCGTTTGTGTTTATCAATTTTCCTTTAAAATGAAATGCCTCCAGGGAGGATTGACCCTATATATGCACTGTTATTAGTTTAGTATCTATGATTATTACTATGTGGAGTCATTGGTCAGAAATGAAACTCCCAACTCCAATATTACTGTTATGGGAAAGTTCCATCTACCTTACAACATTCTTCATATGTGGTTTCCAGAAAAACATTGTTAGCAAAGGGGAAGGCTATTGTTTCTCCAAAAAAATCTTCACTTCTCTTAATGACCTATAATGGATTCATGATCCCTGAATTTCAATGCCCATACCAATCCTATGTATTTTTTGTTTACCCTGAATTATGATTAACATGTAACACATTTTCTTATCTTCATACTGGTTTCTGAGTTGGTCGTTGCTGTAACTGATGGTGTTCTGGGTTTAAGGGCATCTTTGATGGGGAGCAGGGGAAGCACACACATGGTCTGATTTGAGAGGCAACCTCTCCTAAATCATGTTCTCCACTGACCCTATGCAGATCTCTGAGTAGCCAGTGTTCAGCTGTTAGTTCATGCCTTTTAGAGAGACCTCAGAGGGGCTTTAATTGTCATCTTGTTCCATGCCTTCACTGATTTTCACAGAGGGGAAACCTGAGGTCCTCTGTGGTTGGCGTTTCAGCTAAGCAGCACAGGGTTTCTACAGCTCCAGTCTCCTCACTGGAGACCAGTGCATTTCCCACCTTGGATGAGTAAGGGCTGGGCACTTCCAATGGCCACAGTCACCAGGCAAATGCCATCTGGAAGGAGTAATGCCTAAAACTGTTATTACCCACTCTTTGGCAGTTGGTATTAATGTAGAAAAGGAAAAGGAAAATCAAAAGTAGGCCCAGTCTACTGGATATGGAGCAGCCCTGTGCAAGAGAAACGCAGTGCAAGTCACATGTGTAATTTTAAGTTTCCTAGTAGCCACATTAACAAGTAAAAGAATCTAAATATAATTAAATCTAGTTATGTCTTAATTACCTAATTAATTCTAATAAATATCATTTATTTAACCTGACACACCCAAAACACAATTTCAATATAATAATTATTAACAAGATATTTTACATTATTTGTGTAGTAAGCTTTGAAATCTGGAATGCGTGTTACACATTTGGCACACCTCAGGACTGGCCACATATCAAGTACTCAATAGCCACAGGTGGACAGCATATTGGAGAGCATGAGCCTAGCGTGCTCTCTGCTGAGCCTGTCTGCTCTCTGTTTGCTGCATTAGTGTGTGGGGCTGGGAGGTCAGGGCCATCACCCTGGTTCTTCATACCCTATAAACAAGAGGATCATATACTTTACTAAATAATCTAAGACACCACTGAGGGTAAAAGGAATGGGTGCTCTTAAAAATACAGGTGGACAAAAGACATGCATCAGTGAACAGCAGCCCAGGACATGTGGTCTCTCTGGTTATAAAGACACTCCCATCAGAGCTGGGAGTCCTCAGGTAGCCCTGGGAGGCCAGCAGGCAGCGCGAGAGATGGCAGACACCTGAACTGAGGCATCACAGCTACAGGGCACTCTATGCTGAGTCGCCCTATCTGGTCTTCCCTTCAGTATTTCCTGGAGCCCCAGGTAGGGCTCAGGTATCAGAAGGGGCATCATCGGACACCTGGGCAAAGTACTTGCGATTTAATCCAGGATGAAAGAGGCCCGTATCAACTGAAGAAGTGCAGAAAAGAGGAAACGAGCTTAAACTGCACAATGTAAGATTTATGTCAGACCCAGAAAGTGTTGCCTGGTGCTGAGAAGGCATTTCTGGGACTAGTGGTGCTAGATGCCTCTGGGGACTTTAAAAAGCAGCATGAGTTCACTTCATCCCAGGCAAAGACCTGCTTACCACAAGGAGGGAAGATAAATTAGCAGATGGCTGAGCCCCTTCCAGCTCTAGATCCCAAGGAACGATTAAACTCTTGATTGTCAGAAATGTTCCAAAGATGAAAAAACAGTTTTAGCCAGATAAAAATTTGTTGCAAACATCTATTAAAGGATAAGCACAAACCTTGAAGAAAAGAAAAAAAAACCCAACTTGCATATTGGTACTGTAGAAAAAAATGACTTTCATATTTTATTAATGTAGGGTTTAAGAATTACCATGAGAAAGAACCTTTCCCAGGAGATTTTACGATTTTACTTACAAATGTTTAAGAAAGAACCAATACGAGGGGAATTCTGGGAAGATGGCAGCATGAGCAGGGTGGCAGAAATCTCCTCCCAAAACCATATATACTTGTGAAAATACAACAAATACAACTATTCCTAAAAGAGAGACCAGAAGATACAGTACAACAGCCAGGGCAGAGCTACATCTGCAAGAACTCAGCACCTCATGAAGCGGGTAAGATACAAAGCCGCGACCTGGCGGAACCTGAGCACTCCCCCACCCCAGCTCACTGGTGGGAGGAAAAGAATCAGAGTGGGGAGGGAGTGGGAGCACAGACCGGCTAAATAACCAGCCCTGGTGATCTGCACCCAGAGCACAGACACACATCACATGGTGTACTGGAGATTAGAGAAACGGAAGGGCAGGATCTGAGATGGAGACTGCGAGCGGGTCCCCACAGCTGGCTCCCCTGGGACAAAAGAAAAGTGGGTGCTTTTTTAAAAGTCTTAAAGAGACAAAGGCCGAATAGCAGAACAAAATTGTCCCAGCACACTCAGCCCAGCAGGCTGGGAATCTTGAGGAATTTTGGGCCCCCTAACCGGCTGCCGGGTGAAGAAGCCCCACCGAGGCCCCTCACGGTGATAAGCAGCCTGCCATTCATTACTCCTGGCCGGAGTCGCAAATGGTCCGGTGGATCCGCCCACAGCAACAACACAGAATCTCCTCCTGATGGGCGCGCTAACCTGGAAGGGCCATGGAAGCCAGAGCAAGGTCTGGAAGGCACCAAGCGGCACAGAACACACCCAGAGTGACTGAAAACCCCCTCAGAGCTCTATGCTAGCCTCAGGGTGGCACCGCACATGAGAGCTCAGGTGATTATCCCAGAGACTGCCACCCGGTGTGTGGGTACCAGGACAGGCTACGGAGAAGGGAAAGAACAATAAGCAGGAAGGGACTTGTTCTCCCAGCTGACACACGCGGCACCTGCCTGCGACCACTTCTATCGCCATGAAAAGACAGAAGAATATGGTCCAGTGAAAGATCACCCAGACAACCCCAAAGAGAGGGCCTGGTGGGATAGATTTAAACAATCTTCCAGAAAAAGAATTCAGAATAAAAGCCATAACCATGCTGATGGACCTACAGAGAAATATGCAAGACCTAAGGGAGGAAGTTAGGAGAGATATTACAGAAATGAAACAATAGATTGACAGACTCAAGAGCAGACTGGACAAGGTGAAAGAGACTTAATGGAGTAGAAATCAGAGAACAGGAGTACAGAGAAGCTGAGGCAGAGAGAGATAAAAGCATCTCTAGGAATGAAAGAATATTAAGAGAACTGTGTGATTAATCAAAATGGAACAATATTCACATTATAGGAGTACCAGAAGAAGAAGAGAGAAAAAGGGATAGAAAGTGTCTTTGAATACATAATTGAGGAAAACTTCCCCAAGCTGGGAAAGGAAATAGTTTCTCAGACCATAGAAGCCCACAGATCTCCCAACACAAGGGACCCAAGGAAGACAACACCAAGACATATAATAGTTAAAATGGCAAAGATCAAAGACAAGGACAGAGTATTAAAGACAGCCAGAGAGAGAAAAAAGATCACCTGCAAAGGAAAACCCATCAGACTTCTCAACAGAAACCTTACAGGCTAGAAGAGAATAGCATGATATATTTAACACAATGAAACAGAAGGGCCTTGAACGAAGAATACTGCATCTAGCATGATTATCATTTAAATTTGAGGAGGGTATTAAACAATTCCCAGAAAAATGAAAGTTGAGGGAATTTGCCTCCCACAAACCACCTCTACAGGATATCTTAAAGGGACTGCTCTAGACGGAAGGACTCCTAAGGCTTAAAAGATGTCACCAGAGAAAATAAAATCATAGCAAAGAAAGCAGACCATCCAAATACTAACTAAAGGCAAAAAAAAAAATCAACTATCCACAAAAACAGTCAAAGGAAACATAAAAGAGTACAGAATAAAACACCTAGCATATAAAGAATGGAGGAGGAAGAATAAGAAGGGAGAGAAATAAAAAATCATCAGACTGTGTTTATAATAGCTTAACAAGAGAGTTAAGTTAGACTGTTAGATAGTAAAGAAGCTACCCTTGAACCTTTGGTAACCATGAATCTAAAGCCAGCGATGGCAATAAGTACATATCTATCAATAATCACCCTAAATGTAAATGGACTGAATACACCAATCAAAAGACACAGAGTAACAGAATGGATAAAAAAGCAAGACCCATCTATATGCTGCTTACAAGAGATTCACCTCAAACCCAAAGACATACACAGACTAAAAGTGAAGGGATGGAAAAAGATATTTCATGCAAACAACAGGGAGAAAAAAGCAGGTGTTCCAGGACTTATATGGGACAAAATAGACTTCAAAACAAAGAAAGTAGCAGGAGATAAAGAAGGACATTACATAATGATAAAAGGGTCAGTCCAACAAGAGGATATAACCATTATATATATATATATATATGCACCCAACACAGGAGTGCCGACATATGTGAGACAAATACTAACAGAATTAAAAGAGGAAATAGAAAGCAATGCATTCACTTTAGGAGACTTCAACACACCACTCACTACAAAGGACAGATCAACCAGCCTGAACATAAGTAAAGACACAGAGGGACTGAACAGCACACTAGAACAGATGGACCTAACAGACATCTACAAAACTCTACACCCAAAAGAGGCAGGATACACATTCTTCTCAAGTGCACATGGAACATTTTCCAGAATAGACCACATACTAAGCCACAAAAAGAACCTCAGTAAACTCAAAAATACTGAAATTCTACCAACCAACTTCTCAGATCACAAAGGAATAAAACTAGAAATAAATTACACAAAGAAAGAAAAAAGGCTCACAAATACATGGAGGCTTAATAACATGCTCCTGAATAATCAATGGATCAACGACCAAATAAAACAGAGATCAAACAATATATGGAGACAAATGACAACAACAGCACAAAGCCCCAACTTCTGTGGGATGCAGCAAAGGCAGTTCTAAGAGGAAAGTATATATTTAAAGAAGGAAGAACAATCCCAAATGAATAGTCTAAAGTCACAATTATTGAAATTGGAAAAAGAAGAACAAATGAGGCCCAAAGTCACCAGAAGGAGGGACATAATAAAGATTAGAGAAGAAATAAATAAAATTGAGAAGAATAAAACAATAGAAAAAAATCAATGAAACCAAGAGATGGTTCTTTGAAAAAATAAACAAAATAGATAAACCCCTAGCCAGACTCATTAAAAGAAAAAAGATAATCTACACACATAAACAGAATCAGAAATGAGAAAGGAAAAATCACGATGAACCCCACAGAAATACAAAGAATTATAAGAGAATACTATGAAAATCTATATGCTAACAAGCTGGAAAACCTAGAAGAAATGGACAACTTCTTAGAAAAATACAACCTTCCAAGACTGACCAAGGAAGAAACAGAAAACCTAAACAGACCAATTACCAGCAATGAAATTGAATCAGTAATCAGAAAACTACCCAAGAACAAAACACCTGGGCCAGATGGATTCCCTGCTGAATTTTATCAGAAATATAGAGAAGAAATAACACCCATTATCCTTAAAGTTTTCCAAAAAATAGAAGAGTAGGGAATACTTCCAAACTCATTCTATGAAGCCAGCATCACTCTAATACCAAAACCAGGCAAAGACCTCACCAATAAAGAAAATTACAGACCAATATCCCTGATGAAAATACATGCAAAAATACTCAACAAAATATTAGCAAACCGAATTCAAAAATACATCAAGAGGATCATACAGCATGAGCAAGTGGGATTCATCTCAGGGATGCAAGGATAGTACAACAATCAAAAGTCCACCAACATCACCTACCATATCAACAAAAAGAAGTACAAAAACCACATGATCAACTCCATAGATGCTGAAAAAGCATTTGACAAAATTTAACATACATTCATGATGAAAACTCAACAAAATGGTTTACAGGGCAAGTACCTCAACATAATAAAGGCCATATATGAAATATCCACAGCTAACATCATACTTAACATCTAAAAGCTGAAAGCTTTTCACCTAAGATTGGGAACAAGACAGGGATGCCCACTCTCTCCATTGTTATTCAACATAGTACTGGAGGGCCTAGCCATGGCAATCAGACAAAACAAAGCAAAAAAGGCATCCAGATCGGTAAAAAAGAAGTCAAATTGTCACTATTTGCAGATAACATGATATTGTACATCAAAAACCCTAAACACTCCACTCCAAAACTACTAATCTAATATCTGAATTCAGCAAAGTTGCAGGATAAAAAATTAATACACATAAATCTGTTGCTTTCCTATACACTAATGATGACCTAACAGAAAGAGAAATCAGAAAAACAATTCCATTCACAATTGCATCAGAAAGAATAAAATACCTAGGAATAAACCTAACCAAGGAAGTGAAAGACCTATACCCTGAAAACTACAAGACACTCCTAAGAGAAATTAAAGAGGACACTAACAAATGGAAATTCATCCCAAGCTCTTGACTAGGAAGAATAAATATTCTCAAAATGGCTATACTACCTAAAGCAATCTACAGATTCAATGCAATCCCTATCAAAACACCAACAGCATTCTTCAATGAACTGGAACAAACAGTTCTAAAATTCATATGGAACCACAAAAGACCCCGAATAGCCAAAGCAATCCTGAGAAGGAAGAATAAACAGGGGGAATTACACACCCTGACTTCAAGCTCTACTACAAAGCCACTGTAATCAAGACAATCTGGTACTGGCACAAGAACAGACCCACAGACCAGTGGAACAGAATAGAGAGTCCAGACATTAACCCATACTTCTATGGTCAATTAATGTATGTTAAAGGAGCCATGGATATACAATGGGGAAATGACAGCCTGTTCAACAGCTGGTGTTGGCAAAACTGGACAGCTACATGTAAGAGAATGAAACTGGATAACTGTCTAACCCCATACACAAAAGTAAACTCAAACTGGATCAAAGACCTGAATGTAAGTCGTGAAACCATAAAACTCTTAGAAAAAAACATAGGCAAAAATCTCTTGGACATAAACATGAGTGACTTCTTCATGAACATATCTCCCCAGGCAAGGGAAACAAAAACAAAAATGAACAAGTGGGACTATATCAAGCTGAAAAGCTTCTGTAGAGCAAAGCAAAGGACAGTATCTGTAGAACAAAAAGACATTCTACAGTATGGGAGAATGTATTCATAAATGACATATCCGATAAGGGGTTGACATTCAAATTACATAAAGAGCTCATGCACCTCAACAAACAAAAAGCAAATAATCCAATTAAAAAATGGGCATAGTAGCTGAACAGACACTTCTCCAAAAAAGAAATTCAAATGGCCAAGAGGTTCATGAAAAGATGCTCCATAATCATTAGAGAAATAAAAATTAAAACCACAATGAGATATCACCTCACATCAGTTAGGATGGCCACCATCCAAAAGACAAACAACAACAAATGTTGGCGAGGATGTGGAGAAAGGGAAACCCTCCTATGCTGCTGGTGGGAATGCAAATTAGTACAACCATTGTGGAAAGCAGTATGGAGGTTCCTTAAAAAACTAAAAATAGAAATACCATTTGGCCCAGGAATTCCACTCCAAAGAATTTACCCTAAGAATGCAGCAGCCCAGTTTGAAAAAGACAGATGCACCCCTATGTTTATCGCAACACTATTTACAATAACCAAGAAATGGAAGCAACCTAAGTGTCCATCAGTAGATAAATGGCTAAAGAAGAGGTGGTACATGTACACAATGGAATATTATTCAGCCATAAGAAGAAAACAAATCCTACCATCTGCAACAACATGGATGGAGCTAGAGAGTATTATGCTCAGTGAAATAAGCCAGGCAGAGAAAGACAAGTATCAAATGATTTCACTCATCTGTGGAGTATAAGAACAAAGAAAAAACTGAAGGAACAAAACAGCTGCAGACTCACAGAACCCAAGAATGGACTAACAGTTCCAAAGTGAAAGGGACTGCAGACAATGGTGGGAAGGGAGGGATAAGGGGGAAAAGGGGCATTATGATTAGCACACATAATGTGGGGGTTGGGGACATGGGAAAGGTAGTATTTACAGAGAAGATAAGAAGTGATTCTATAGCATCTTACTACACTGATAGACAGTGATTGTAATGGGGTATGCTGGGGGGACTTGATAATAAGGGGTCTAGTAACCATAATGTTGTTCAAGTAATTGTACATTAACGATACCAAAATTAAAAAACAATTAGCTAGTCTGACTTACTGTTGAGTTGTAAAAATTGTATATGTCCTTGAGACAAGTGCATTGTTTCTCCTAGTCTGCACTCCACCTTTTTATTACTTTAAAAATAATGAATGGGTGTTAAATTTCAACAATGCCTTTTCTGCACCTCATGTGCATGGCTGAGAATTAGAGGGATGGTTCTGCATAAATTTGGGGACAATTTCCCCACAAATATCTTCTAGAGCAAGTAATTTGCATTTCATAGATTTTAGAAAAGCAAAATCATGATATGTACTCTTTCTGCTTACCTTTTCTCATTCAGCTTAATGATTTTTGTTATTCAGGTTGTAGCATCCTTTGGTAATTCATTGGTGGGTAATATTTTAATTGGTGGGAAGTATTCCATTGTACGGCAGTTCCACAATTTACTTATCCATTCACATGTTTATGGGCCTTTGGGTTGATACCAGATTGGGGCTGTTACGAAAATCTGCTGTGAACATTCATGTACAAGTCTTTTTGTGGATATAAATTCTCATTTCTTCAGGTTAAATATCCAGGAGTGGAATGAGTAGGTTGTATAGTAGGAGTCTGTTTACTTTTAAGAAACTGCCAAACTGTTTTCTATTCCCGTCAGAGTGGATGAGGGTTCCTCAACATCCTCAAAATATTTGGTATGGTTGGCCTTTAAATTTTAGCCAGTTTGATGTGTAGACATGCATCTCATAGTAGCTTTAATTTGCATTTCCTTGGTGACTAACAATTTGAGCTTCTTTCCATTTGTGTATCTACTTTGTGAAGTAACCTTTCAGGTCTTTTACATCTAACCTCTGAGGATGCGGAGATGCTTCAGAAACCATTTCAAATATAAAATAGCCCTACATTTTTCCCTAATTGGCTCTAATAGCGCCATGATAATGCTATAACAAATAAAGCTACAAGAGGTGTTAACTGAAGGGTGACAGGCTGTTAGGCGGCCAGGAGTAGGGTGCCCAAAACACCCTAAGGAAAGACCAAGATATCTTTCATTTTCAACTTCCAGTTTTTATTATAGCCGTGGAATAACCTTGACGTTAATAAATTTTGTGTGGAAAATGATCGCTTTTCCATGTTGAAGACCTTGAGCGGCTGTGGGAGAGCAGGTAGGGACAAAGAGCCTTTTAGGGGAGACAGAGCAGCGCCATTAGCAGGAGCAGTGCCACACCAGGGCAGCTAGCACCTACCACTTGCTCGCTCTGTGCCTGTAGCTGTTCTAAATTATCCACGTGTTTTGTCTCATTTAATCCTTACAATAACCCGTATCATGAGATTATTATAACCTTCTGCCTTCTGAGGGTGAAGAACCTTATGCAAGGTGATGTGACAGTGTTGGCAGAAACCCAGGTTTACAAAACCGTACTCCGCTGACAAAGCGACACAAACCCAAGAACTTCCCTGTGTTTTAGATCTGTGGGTCATTGTCTCCCTCAGAAAAACCTTTGTAAGTGACTCACAATGACAACCCAAGTTACAACTAATGCCAAAGGAGGGCAGAGTGAGGGGGCATAGTGCAAATCCATCTCCACAACTAGAAAAACACAGTCCAGGATCAGCATCAGATCCTCACTTTCATTTTGTAGATGACATGCAGCTTCATAGTTTCCTCCAAGTTTATCCCAGGATGTGAGGAAGCCAGCTGGGGAACAGGCAACAGGAGCTCTCCCATGGCCAACAGCCATGTCTCTGCACCGTTTCCAGCCACCAAAGCACCTTCTGGCTGTTGGCCTGAGAGGTGAGAATTCCAGAGCTGCTGCTTGTACCTCTGGGTCCTCTGTCCTTGGCCCACCTGCCAGATGCTGCAAGGCAGACCTGCCCTACGCTAGCATGCGTGTGGTGCATGGACAGTTTTGGCTGTAAGAGCAAAAAGAAAAAATTTTTGATTTTTCAAAATGTCTCTCTATACTAAAAATAAATATGACTTGGGCTAATGGGAAGGTCTTTACTGAGTCTTCACAGGGCCACTGCATTGTGTGAAGCAGCAGGGACTTTGAGCTGGAGGAAGGCCCAGTGGGGGCCTAGAGGCCAACTACCACCAGCAAACGAGACACGCAGGAAGGAGTTTCATTTGGACCAAAGTCTCCTACTGCTTCACATCAGGAGTGAGGAGACAGGGCCTGAAATACCCAAGGAGTCATCTCCACTTCCTTTTTATTTTAAACACCAAATCTGTGATCAAGGAAAAAGTTTTGAAGGAAAAGGAGTCTATTTTTATTTCCAAATGTATGTAGAAACAGTTCTGTGTTCAGAACACATGGAGCCTAGGAAATGCTGCCTTGTCCACCTCGTCCCTGAAGCATCTGCCTCTCCAAGACGTGGCAGCCCCAGGCACGTCCAAGGGGCCCCTTGGACTGATATACTGATGGGGAGTCGCTGCCCCAGGGGCACCAAGGGCACCGGAGCTGGAGAACAGTGGGCGGGACCATTCTGAGGCACATTCTGTACCACCCCAGAGATGCCGGCAGGACCAAGCCCCCACTGTCCACAGCAACGAGCTGCTGATTCACAGCCCTTCTTGTCCTTGCCCACCCCACACTGCCCTGGGGAATAACCCAACAGTTAGCTGCAGTTACATTCACATGGAAAGGAAACCATGATGTCAGCCGCTGGAGCTGAACGTGCAGGGCTGAACCAAGAGTGCCCTCCTCTTCGGGGAGTGCTTTAGACTGGCTTCCAGTCTTGGGGCATTTTTGCCATCCTTTGAAGTCATATGAAATGTCCAAAATATAAAAGAAAATCCACCAACTGGCTAAGAATGATCCAAAAAGTTAAATGTCAGAGTTCTTGGTCTTCTTCCAAATGGATCTGGGGCACAGTTATCTGTTTCTGTGTCATGAAACTATTTACCGGGCAACAAAAACTAATGCTGGAAACTGGAAAATTATGTACATAAAATGAAAATCTGAAGTGTATGACCCAGTGAAGTTCACTCACACAACCACCTCCCCAAGGTAATACTGTTCCCACCTCTGCCTTCCTGGTTCATTCCCTGTTCCCAGACTTCGCCACATCTGTGACATTCCTGTGTTCGCACAGTTTGTTTCCTTCATTGCCAAGAGATCCCCAGCGCACAACAGCACGGGTTACCGGGATATTTAGGTGGTTGTGAGGTTTGGGCCACCCTTAGTAAGGCTGCTTGGCATATTCTTGCATGTGGCATGGCAGGCGCACACACCCCTTTATCCTGGATGTGGAACGACTGGGTCAAGCAGACGTACATTTAGTTGTTAGCAGCTATTGCCAAATGCTTTTCCAAAGGTTTTTACCAGTTTATACTTTATACTCTACCAGCAAAGAATGTGAGTTCTGGTTGCTCCATATCTTTCCAAGATAGGTACTGGCAGACTTCTAAATTTTAATCACCCCTTGACTATGTAGGACGTTTCCCTGATAAATAACAATAAATAAGTATATTGATTATACTTTTATATGCCCTTTGGGTATCCTCTTTGAGAAGTCCGTTAAGAACACATATTTTTAATTTCAAATAAAATTTGGGTATCCTATTTGGGAAGTCCCTTAAGGACACATGTTTTTAATTCCAAAAAAAAATGGTATTATGTGATATGCCCTACATGCAGACAGTCCCTCCAAAACACGTATGTAGAAGCACATCTCATTTTTTAAAACTAGTTAAAAGATTTTTAAATACCTTTCCTTACTCAAGAACGTTGCCCTGAAAATTCTTGGGGTGGTGACCCGGCACAGTAAGCTTCCTGTGCTTCAGGCCGCAGAGTCCAACCTGCGAGGGCCTGAGAGCCGCCCGTGGTACTCAGCCTGCTGCGCGCCGGCGCCTCTGCTTCCAGCCCCAGCGTGGCTGCGGCCTTGCCGGAGACCTCTCCAGTCCCGGGACCTTAGCGGCCAGCTCCTGCCCGCTGACAGCTCACGGCTCAAGGCCACGGCGCCTGCGCACGCAGCAGCCGCACGGTAAGGGACGGAGAAAGGAAGACCCCGTGCCCTACAGCCCAGGCTCCGCGGGAAACGGCGACACCACGCCCCCGCCCCTCGCTCACCACAGCGGGCAGCGCCTTCCGAGAGAAGCGCTGCCAACTATTCCCCTGCTCCCCGTTCTCCCTGCAATACCGCCTTGCCGTTGCCCATCAATGGCGGGCTTGCTTCTCACCCCTTCATCCTGGGCCAAACTTGGCCACAAGCCCGAGGCGCAGCCCAGCCTCGGCCCGCCTGGAACCAGCAGCGTGCACGCCCCGGTCTCACCCTTCCAAGATCAACGGCCCACCCACCCGGCTGGGAGACTGGGGACCACGCGGAGCCGCGCGTGCATGAAAGTCACGGGCCTCCGCCACCCGCAGAGCCAGGCGCCTGGGGACCGCCCGTGCTCCTGTGTTCCTGCACCTCAGGGCCCCGTTCAAATTGGAACGACTGTTTTAAGCCACTGAGTTTGGTGATAGTCATTACACAGCAGCAAGGGGCCGCAACACGCACAGGTTGGGAGGCGTCGGCTGCTTGTGCCAGGGCAGAATGATGCAGGGAGCAAAAAACGATCACTGACTTAACAGAGCTTACGTTCAGAAAGGCTGGCGAGATGTCTAGCTGTGGTCACCTGCCCTGAGGGTTGGGTGGGTCGTGGAAGCTGAAGGGGCCTCTGTGTGACCCCACAGGCCTGTCTCAGCTGCTGCATGTGCGGCCCCCTCCGGTGCACTTCTCACGTGGGGTCTCTCGTGTAGCTGCCTAGTCTCAGCTCAGGTTGGGTGATCAGAGGTCCAGGCTGCACGCGCACAATGGCTCAGCCCGTGGCACGAGCTCACATCATGGAGCTCAGCTGGGTGGGGAGCAGAGTGCCGCGGCCCGCCTCTCTGCATGGACTCTCAGGTCAGAGTTCTCACACTGCTTCTCATGCTGAGAACGGGCAGCTCTCAGGCCCTCACAGGAAGCCCGCAAGATCAGAAGCTCAGTTAGTGGCCAGGTCCTGCCTTTCGACCCCAGAAAAGGGTTCCAGCATGAAAAGGAGGGAGCACACGGTAGCACTTACAGCCCAAATGTAGCTTGGGGCCGAGTAGGGGGCCATGTCAGGCGCTGCCACCTGCTGTCTCAGACCCTCACTCCCTTTCCAGTGTCCTTGTCATCAAAGCAGGAAGGCAGTGACATTCACTTGATAGCATTCATAGGGTCCAGCAAACTGTGCTTGGAAAGTGCCTGGCAATAAACACAAGCTGTTATGCCTCCCAAGTTGGGTGGAGCTGGGAGGGAGGCGGCCCAGAAGAGGCCAGCACAGAGGGTCAGTGCTTTCTGCAGGGTGCAACTGTCACTGCCTCCAGGGACTTGAAGCCATGGGAAGTCCCCCTCCTGGGACTGAGGAGCTGGACCCAAAGGTCCCCCCGGGACAGTCTGGGCACACCTGCTGCCTCTCCCATCTTCTTGAGCAGCAGAAATGGGTGATTCAGTGCTGTCTGGGGCTTGGCCTCTGAGTCTTTTAACATAGTCTTCTGAGAAGCTGCAACCAGCCAGTCACACAGGAGGAAAAATCTAGGGTAGCAGTGAGATGTGGCATCCTGCTGCCTGGAGAGTCACGACTGTTCTGGGGATACACGCTGGCACACTTAGGATGCACAGAAAGCGTGGTGTCAGGGAGTTGGCTACAGCTGCCAGCCCGCCTGTGCTCTTCAGCAAGGTTTCATCCCTGCTCCAAAGCCATTCACCCCATTCCATAGGAGGGACAGCACCACCCGGACAGACAGCCGCTGCTGGTCTGAGGCATGTTTTGCATCCTCCTTGGCTCAGTTAGTTCGTAATTGTGGCAGCCAGCAGGAAGCAGAGCCTGGTCTCCCAAGGACCTTGAGGTGGGGGATGAGGAAGCGAGTGCTGAGGGAGGTCTCACCTGTGAGGACATCATGCATCTGAAAGGCGTGCCTTTTCCCCAGGCCCAAGTCCGGGGCAGAAAGAGTATTAACTCCTTGCTGGCTGCCTGGTCCTGTAGCACAGAAATGTGTGTGACTGAGGCGACTGGAGCACTAAATGCCCTTTGTAAGGTTTTTGAGAGGAAGAGATCAAGCACTGGCAAATTCCAGTTTACTGTGAGGAAACTGCTCTGTTAGAAAACGACACGGGAGAGACTGAGCAGAAATGGAGGGCCTGCTGAGCTCTGGGTTTGGTTGCCGCGCACTTCCTGAATTTAAAGCAGCTATTGGCGTCTCCAGGGTTGTGAGCAGGCAGCCGCTTTGGAGCAGTAACCACACCATTTAGGGATAATTTATATCAAGAGACAAGAAGAATGCAGTACAAGATTGCAGAGTGTGGGTTGTGGAAGCCAAATAGAGTTAGAAGGTATGTTGAAAGGTTTGCTATGATTTCCTTTTCTTTTGCTGGAAATAATGCACAGTCCACACCAGTCCTAAGGATTCTAGACCTAATGGAGTGAGTGAAGCAGATACGAAAGGCTTCACTAAATCGAGGTCACTCTGCTGTCCAAGCTGCTGACCTTCAGCCTCTTGGTTTGGATTTATCAGTTCTGTCAAGTCGGCCTGCCATGTGAAATATTAAAACTATAACTACCCAGGCTTTCCTAGTTTTAAAAAAGTACAGAAAACCTCATCATCAATTCCTCAACTCATCTACTGATCAGTTTATCAGCTGACCTGTTCTTCCTGAACTTAACCAAATATCATGTAAATGTTGGAGTCCATTTGATTTTTACTTGGAATATATTTCAAGAAGTAATTCAGTACATTTAGAAAAACATTATGCTACATTCCACCCCACCTCTGGCTTGTACTTTTTAAAAAGACTTCCAATTTCTAATTCAGCATGTGAGGAACTTGGAAGTCATCGCTCCTGTCTTCAAACAAGAAAAAGCTGAACAAACTGAAAATCTAAAACTTGTCTTGGATTCATCAGAGAATCGGGTCAGAGGGCAAACCACTTTCCCAAAAATTGGAGAGATAGATAGGCTGATGCAGAGAATCACAACTTATGGAAGCAGAAACCTTTGTGTGAACTAGGAGTGGGGCAGGAAAACCTAAGTTGTAATTGATTAACTGTTGGAGGTTCATTGTGGAAAAAGTTGAGAGTCAAAAACTCTAGGGGGTCAGTTCAGTGAAATAAGCCAGGCGGAGAAAGACAAGTGCCAAATGATTTCCCTCATTTGTGGAGTATAACAACGAAGCAAAACTGAAGGAACAAAACAGCAGCAGACTGAGACTCCAAGAAGGAACTAGTGGTTACCAAAGGGGAGGGGTGTGGGAGGGCGGGTGAGAGGGTGGGAGAAGGGGATTGAGGGGTGTTATGTTTAGTACACATGGTGTGGGGGATCACGGGGAAAACAGTGTAGCACAGAGAAGGCAAACAGTGAATCTGTGTCATCTTACTACACTGATGGACAGTGACTGAATTGGGGTATGAGTGGGGACTTGATAATATGGGTAAATGTAGTAACCACATTGTTTTTTCATGTGAAACCTTCATAAGAGTGTATATCAATAATACCTTAATAAAAAATATATATATTTTTTAAAAGCACTCTAGGGGGACCTCGTCCTGAGGGAGTCTCTCACTTTCATGACTTTTACCTCCAAGAGTGGACCAGGTTCTCACAGTGAAAATGAGAGGAAACGCCCCTTGTGCTTCCAGCACAGGGACCATTTTTAAATACTCCCGAGTTCTCTGTTCTTAACAAGGTCTGCCTCAATGGAAACTAGTTAACCAGGGCCTAACTGACCTGGGGGAAGGGAAATACCCAACTCCAACCCCCTCCATCCGTCCCATACCACTTAAACTAAGCTCACTGGTGACATTCACAGTCCAGAATCACAGGCTTCACAAAAGACCTCATCATGGAACTGTGGATCCCCACAGCTCACCACCGCCACCCCGACAGGTCCTGCATAACAACAGGGCATACCCTGGAAGAGCTGCACATCTCAGACCTTATTCAAGAAGAGTCTCTAAGGAAGCCCATCAGAAAGACGACGGAGGAGAAAAAAACAAGGACACCAGAGGAGATTTTAGTCTCTCATATCTACAACAAATACTGCCTCACTCCTAGCTGATAAACATAAAAACTAATATTAAAGGCCTGCTTACCTCAGTTTCTTTTACCCATGTCTGACTTTCAACAAAAAAGTACAAGGCATGCTGAAATTTAAAAATCACAGCTTGAAGAGGCAAAGCAAACATCAGAACCAGACTTAGATGTGGCAGAGATGTTGAAATTGTCAGACCTGGACATAAAATGAAATCCGAAGTAAGCACAGGAAAATAAATATAAAAATAAGAGCAAAAATCAATGAAATGGAGAACAGGAAATCAATAGAGAAAAACAATGAAACCAAAAGATGGTTAGTTGCACAGATAATAAAGTTGATAAACTTATAGGCCAATTAAGTAAGACTAAAACAGAAACTGCACAACTTGTTAATATCAGAAATGAAAGAAGGTACATCACTACTGCTCCCATGGACATTAAGGAGGTAATAAAGGATATTGTGAACCCTTCTATGCCCACAAATTTGATAACTTAGAGGACATGAACCAACTTTTTGAAAGATACAATCTACCAAAACTCACACAAAGAGAACTGGATAATCTGAATAGGCCTGTATCTATTAAAGAAATTGAATAAAAAATTAATAACCTTGCAAAACAGAAAGAACCAGGCCCAAATGGGTTCACTACCGAATTCTACCTAATATTTAAGGAAGAAATTATGTAAATTCTCTACAATCTCTTCCAAGAAAGACAAGTAGAGAAAATACTCATTCTATGAGGCCAGCATTATCCTAACACCAAAACTAGACAAAGACACTGTAAACAAAGAAAACTACAGACCAACATCTATCATAAACACAGATGTAAAAATACTCAACAAAATATTAGCAAGGCAAATCCAATGTATAAAGAGAATTGCACACCACAAACAAGTGGGATTTATTTTCAGTTGTGCAAACCTGGTTCAACATTTGAAAATCAATTGATACTAATCTATCACATCAACAAGCTAAAGAAGAAAACTCATATGATTATATGAAGAAGATACAGAAAAAGCATTTGGCAAAATCCAACATGTAGTCATGACAAAAACTCAACAAATTAAGAATTAAGGGAAACTTCCTCAATCTAATAAAGAACATCTAGGGGGAAAAAAAACCCTATAGCTAATATACTTAATGGTGATAAACTAGATGCTTCTCTGCTAAAATTAGGAGGGCAAGGAGATTCTCTCTTAGCACTCCTATTCAACAATATATTGGAAGTTCTAGCTAATACAATGAGACAAGAAAAGGAAGTAAAAAGTATGCAAATTGGGAATGAAGAAATAACTCTCTCTGTTCACAAATGACATCATTGTCTATGTAGAAAATCACAAAGAATCAACAACATAAAATTTGCTGAAACCAATCAATGTTTACAGCAGAGTTGCAGGATACAAGGCTAATATGAAACTCAGTTGTATTTTATAATTACAAGGTTAATACAAAGTCAATTGCTTTCTTATGTACCAGTCATTAACAATTGGAATTTTGAAATAAAAACACAAAATACCATTTATAATAAAAAAAAATTTTAAGACCTGAAATACTTAGATATGAATGAAACAAAATATGTACAAGATCTTAATGAGGAAAACTACAAATGAATTAAATCAAAAGAGAACTATATAAATGTTCTATGTTCATGCATAGGAAGACTCCATGTTGTCAAGATGTTAGTTCTTCCCCAATTAATCTATAGATTTGATACAATCCCACTCAAAATTCCAGAAAGTTATTTTGTGGATATGGACAAAGTGATTCTAACATTTGTATGAATAGGTAAAAGATCCAGAACAGTCAACACAATATTGAAGAAGGAGCAAGTCAGAGGACCAACACTACCACACTTCAAAACTTATCATAAAGCTACAGAAATCAAGACAGTGTGGTATTGACAAAAGAATAGACAAATACATCAGTGAGCCAGAATAGAGCCCAGAAATAGATCCACACAAACGTAGTCAACTGACATTTGACAAAGGAGCAAAAGCGATTCATGAAGAAAGGAGAGCCTTTTCAGCAAATCTTGCTGGGATAACTGGACACCTGCATACAAAAAAGTGAATCTAGACACAGACCTTACACCTGACACAAAAAAATTAAATTAAAATGGATCATAGACCTAAATATAAAATGCAGACCATAAAACTCCTGGAAGATAACATAGGAAAAAAATCTAGAAGACCTAGGGTTTGGTGATGAGTTTTCAGATAAAACATAAAAAACACAATCCAAGAAAGAAAAAATTGGTAAGTAGGACTTTAATAAAACTAAAAACTTTTCTGTGAAAGACACTTGATAAAATGAGAAGACAAGCCACAGACTGGGAGAAAGTATTTGCAAATCACCTATCTGATAAGGGACTGGGATCCAAAATGTACAAAAAATTCTTAAGACTCAACAATAAGAAAACAAATGCAATTTTTTTACAGACACTTCACCAAAGAAGATAAACAGATGGCAAATAAGCATATGAAAAGATGCCCCTCATCATGTCCTCAGAAAAATGCAGTTAAAACAATGAGATCCCACTACCCACATTTAAGAATGTCAAACCTCTGGAACACTAACAGCTCCAGATGCTGGCAGGGTTGTAGAGCAAACAAGAACCCTCCTTTCCTGCTGGTGGGAATGCAAATGCTGCAGCGACTTGAGAAGAGTTTGGCAATTTCTTACAAAGCTAATACTCTTACCGTAGGGAACAGCAATTACAGCCCTAGGTATATAGTTGAAAACTTACTTCCACACAAAAACCTACTCATGAATGTTTACAGCAGTTTATTCATAACTGCTAAATCTTGGAAGCAACCAGGATGTCCTTCAATACATGAATGGATAAACAAACTGTGGTCCATCCAGATAATGGAATGTTATTCAGCACTAAAAAGAAATGAGCTCTCAAACCATGAAATGACAAGAAGGAACTTTGAACACTTAATGCTACATGAAAGAAGTCAATCTGAAAAGGCTACATGGTGTATGATTCCAACTCTATTACACTGTGGAAAAGGCAAAGCAGTGGAGACAGTAAACTTCTGATGTTAGTTAATAGCAACATTGTCTCATCAGTTTTAACAGTGTGTCCAGAATACACATAACCTTTTGTCCTCTGTGCCATTCTGCAGCTCTTGAATTTTGACTCTTGGACAATACTGACTTAGCTTTCTGTTGCGTCAAGATTATCTGTCAGGTGCTCATACTTCCTGAATTGGCCATATGCCTTGATTTCCCTGATGTGCTCAGCACATTCATGGTTCCTTGGTGCTTCTGTCCACCATGCTCCCTTTAATTGAGATCATCCTTCTTCACCTTAATCATTCTGCAATCCCATTTAGAGGTTCACTCCTCCAAGCTCCTCCCAGGAGAAGTCAACTCCTCTTGCTCCTTTGTGCTGCATCTCGTCATTATTGCACCCACACCTCCATGCCATTCGCCCCCACCTGCTGTACTGTGAGCACCTACAGGGAAAGAGACCTGGGACTTGCCTTGCACCTGATGCCATTATGCTTAGAGGGTAGATCTTCATTAAAGCATTAATAACTGACTGCTACACCCACCCTCTGAGGTGGGAGGGCATGTATCTTTATGCTCATTACAAATGAACAAGTAACTCAAATAAGTTCATTGGCTTGTTCAAGGTCAAATAGTGAGTCAAAGAAATGTTGTCAAATTGGACCCAGAGTCAATGAGCTTTCAGATCCCAAGCTGCAGACCTAGAGCATCAGGGGTTCTGTCTAATACTGTTCCCTACCAGCTAGAAAGATAGGTGATGGACAATAGATGGTATAGATATATATTGATACACAGACAAACATTGATAGATACTGATAGTATAGATCTAGATAGATGATAATATTGATACATGATAGATATAATAGATGACACAGATAGATGATAGATATAATAGATGAGAGATGATAAATATAGATAATAGATGATGTATAGATATGATAGATGCTACATGATAGGTAGACAGACAGATGACAGAAAGATTTTGTTGGATATATTTGGAGAGCGGGCTCAGAGAGGACAAAAATAAAGCCAATGATGTAAAACTTTAAAAGCTGAATCTAAATAAAGGCTAAAGGGGTGTTCTTTACTCTTCTTATTCTAACTTTTGTGTGAGTTTGAAATTATTTTCAAATAAAAAGTGAAAAACACAGCATACATTATCTGTTTTATTTTCCGTTTCCAGTGCTTTCTTTGCTGGATAACAACCAGCTCTTGCAGAACTAATCCTTCCGGATGTTGAAAGCTAACTCCAAGCTACAGATGCGCGGTTTCAACGGGCCTGCGGATGCCCCAGGGCTCCCCTGGCAGCACTGCTCTCCCGGTTTTCCTTAGGCAGGACTGAAGACCCGCCAAGCTGAGTCTGCCCTCCCACCAAATGCACTCCAATTTTCTTGTTAATTTTCAGTTGCCCCAAACCAGTCCGCCGGCGTCAAGGCTACCCACCCACCCTAACTGGGATTCTTGCCACTTTCTTGGACGCCTTTAGCTTTTGATTTAACACGGGCACGCGTAGATGCAAACCCAAAGCGGAGCCCTGCCTCCCTGTTCCCAGGGCGGGTCTCCCCCTGGCCACAGGTGCGCGCCACTCACGGCTCTCCCAGCTGCGGAGACGGGGAGCAGGGCGGGGTAAAGAGGGAGGTGCGGGGAGAATGGAGAGGAGGGCAGGGAGGATAAAGGGGACGCGGGGAGGGTGGGGAGGAGGGAGCGGGGAAGATGAGGGGGTGGGGAGAATGGGGGTACGAGAGAAGGGTGGGGAGGAGCGGGAGCGGGGCGGCTAAGAGGGGAGCACAGAGAAGGTCGGGAGGAGGGAGGATCGGGAGGATGGGGGGGGCGCAGGGAGGATGGGGCGCGGGGCGGGGACGCGGGGCGCGGGGGCGGAGCGGGATTCCGTACCCGGCCTAGCGCTCTGGCGGCTCGGCGGCAGCTGCCGGGCGCGCCCCGCGCTGGGACCGCCGGACCTCGGTGCAGATTCGAACCCGGGGTGCGTACCCGAGCCCGGCGGATGTCCTCGCCCGCAGAATAGGGATGAGGGCGCCGGCGATGCTGCCCTTCGTGCTCCTGACCTGCTGCGGCTGGCTGCTCGCCCCCGTGAGTGCGCCCTGCGACCCGCGCCATCCCTGCACCCCAAGCCACGTCTCCCTCCCCAGATAGCGCGGCGCTCGCGCCGGCTGCGCTTCCCTCCCGCGGGCGGGCCGTGGGGTCGGACAGAGGCTGCGGTCGGCGCGGGCCACCTAAGGGCTCGGACGCTCGCAGCAGACCGAAGAGCCCAACGGGGAGCAACCCGGGACTCGGCGGGGAGGTGCGCTTGCCTTTCCCCCTCCGCGTTCCCGGGTGGGCCAGAAACCTGTCGCGTCTCCACCCGACGCCCTGGAAGGCGAGCAGGTTCCCGGGCTCGCGCGGGGCGCGGCGAGCGAGGGGAGTTTGCTGCGGGCGGCACTTCTCCTGACCTCCGGGGGCTTGCTACCGGGTTTTGTTTGTTTTATTGCGCGTCAGACGGAGATGCGTGGTAGCCTCAGAAAGTTTGGAAAATACTCTGCCCTGATTCTCTTTTTCCTTATTTAAGAGCACCGAGGAAAAGGAACACTGAACAGAGGCCTGTTAAACCAGGGTGTTGATAGATTATTAACTCCCAAGAATTCTGCTTCTGTTTGAAGACCGCTTAAAAAAACCCTGTGAGCCTGTCTCTTGCTTCCGTCCTACGGACGGGAGGCCGCGGCCCGCGCACTCACACCCTGCCGCCCGGGTCGCCTTCCCTCTGGCGGGGTGAAGACCAGCGTGGCGCCGCTTAGGGAAAGCCCTCAGGGCTGGGGACGTTCCGGTTTTCAGGAGGGCGTGAACCTACCGACTCCCTGCCGCGTATGGAGGTGTTTCCTCCCTCAGGAAAGCTGTGCGACTGAGAACCTTGGTACTAGTTAGTGCTTTGAAGAGCTAGTTTGTTAAAAGTACCAGGGATTATTATGGTTAATGCCGCTTTAATGTCTAAGATGTCCCCAAAATAAGTCATCATTCTGCCTATTTCAAGAATGCCAGGGATTTTTAATCCTGTAACAAGAATATATCTTTCTATTTAAATCAGTATAATTTACCCAGCTCTGAAGCCTAAGCCACAGTGAATGTTTGAAAGCAGGAGTTTATGCAAATGGTGTTGTGCCACATAGACCTTAGGGGAAAGAAACAAACGTTGGGTCTTTTTTTTTTTCAATGAGGGCCTTAGTTCTGCTAGGAAATTTTTTCCTCGTTAGAATTCTAACTGACCTGTTTCAATGGTAGGATAAGTAAACATACATGGCCATCGTATACCCAAGAGTACGGTTCTCTTAGTCAAAGTAAAATTTTGTTCAGATATGGGGGTGGAGAATGGCACCCAGCTCTAGCCAACAGTGTATGCGTTGGCAAGGGAGGGTCATAAAAAAGGAGAACACTGGATTTTTGTAAAAATAAGGATCAGAGAGTATCATCTGCTAAGACTGAAACGTGTCATTTTGTCTTTTGCAAAATTCATAGATAATATTATGGTATCCCATCTTCAATCCCTATGAAAATACGCATGAAAGCACCCTCCTCTTTCAGTGGAGGTGGGAGTGATATAGCTCCCACAATTCCTTTCCCCCACCTACCTCCTAATCTTTTTGAAAAACTTCACACCAGAGTCTAAAGCTGAGCTTCAGATATGATCCGCAGCCCCTAAAATCAGTTATCCCATTGGGACACGTTCCACCCCATGCAGAGGTGTCCCCACAGGAAGCGCGCCGGCGTCTGTGCTGAGGGCTCAGTCAGCAAGACTCATGAGTGCCTGCGTGCTTGCTGAAACCAAGGGCTATGAAACCGAGGACTGGAGTACGGAAAGATTATTGGATTAAAGTGCCTCACTGCCACCTAATTAGTACCAACAACATACAGTGTATTACATTAGTAAGCTGTTTTCCTGCACGGGAAAAAAAAACACATATTCTGTTAGATTTTATATTTGTTTTAAAAATCCTTTATGAAGTAAATAATGCAGCTTTTTTTTTTTAATAACCACGCAAGATAGGAAGGTGATTGTTTTTAAATGAGAGTTTGGAAGCAGTTTAGCACTGTAAAGTTTGGGGGTTTTTTGCAGAATTTCTATTTGACTTTCCTCTTATGGTGTAATTTTTAGTTATTTCTATTTTTTTAAACCTTGACCAGGTGAACAGCATTCACCCAGAATGCCGATTTCATCTAGAAATACAGGAGGAAGAAACAAGATGTGCAGAGCTTCTAGGGGCTCAAACACAAAATTACAAAGGTAAGTAACTGGTGAGTAAGGCCATCCCAGAAATCGATAATTAAACATGCGAAAATTCACACCTCATGCTGAAAACTGGAGTTTTAAGGTCATTTGCATCCTTAGTGAAAGAAGGTCCATTTCCAGTGCTTTTTGATGACTGCTGATGAAACTCATACAGCCCCTTGAGTATGGGGGTGGGAGGGGCCTCTACATAGACCTTTTAAAAAGAAAGACTTAATCCTTAACAGTAACAGTTTCCATGGTTTGAGACAATAGCAACAGTTGCTAAAATAATTTCATGGGTGTTGTTATGCTTTGTAAAAGCAACTCCATTTTCTGTGGAATGTGTATTTATCTGATTTCTCACATTTTAGATTCTTAGTTACATTACAGATATTCTGGTCCAGTTAGGAATGATACAAACTTTTGGAAAATCAAACAGGAAAATGAGACATTGGTTTCCTGAAGACAAACCTATTACAAATACAGTGAACTTTCTGATTCCATTTTCTCCAGGCCAGAGAAGGAATGTTGGGGCGACACGCACTCAGCCCAGACACATCCACACTTTTATAAATGCAGGTCTGGGACTTCAAACACCCCGATTATAAACAGGAGCAAACCCTTTGTCCTTCAGTTTTCTTTTTCTCTGTTCTGTGCCATTATTTTATCTTCTTCAAGAAAAAAATTAAAATCAGAGTATGACCACGTGTTAAAACAGTCTAGCGTTCTGCAGAGGACCTCAGAGAAAAAAAACGCAGACACGGGTTCTGTTTAGGCCAGCACTGCCCAGAGGACATAGATGCGAGCCACCAGGGTGATTTTGAGTTTTCTAGTAGCCACATTAAAATAATTAAAAAGAAATATGAGACTAATTTTAACAATGTATTTTATTTATCCAAATATATCTGAATCATTCTCATTTCAACTTGTACTCAGTATAAATGCTGATGAGAAATTTTGTGTTTCTTCATTCACACAACCGAGCATGCACTGTGCGTGCCCTGACTGCACTTTGCAGTTTGAACCACCTCCTCTCAGGCACTCACACTGGACAGTGGGGCTCTAAACCCAACCTAAAACAGGCATCAAGGCCCCTTCCATCCCCTCTGGAGCCTCCACTCCTTGAACAGGGAGGTCTTGGGCTCCAGGATTCCTTCCAGCCAAATCCAGATTTGTCGTTCTGTGCTGCACATGCCACAGCTTCCCAACAGCCTGGTAGAACTCTGCCCAGAGAAAAGCAGATAAGGTAGTTCAGCTCCACAAGAAACATGGGCTGAGTGTCCTGTGCAAAGCCACATGCCAACCATTAGCCAGTGACAAGGACAGATGAGACATGGGTGCTGCCAGCCAGGGCCTTGTGATGAAATTATGGGCATGGTCCCTTCTGTGGGAGTTAAGAGATTAGATTCAGCTTCCCTCACTGAAAGAGCACAGGCAAGAGCTGTGAAGGTCATCCAGTCAGTGCCGGTGCCCCCAGGTCCTGTCTGCACATCCCTGCGGTCCAGCCTCGCACCCTCCTGCATGTGGAGGAGTTGGGGTGTCTGCTGTGTTCTCGGTAGGTGCCCCTCGGACTTTGTCTGAAGACTCTCAGGGAAGGGACCTCTGCTCCTCACACCATTATGGGACAGTCACATTGTTAGCAGGCTCTGAGGCTGCCCACAGATGGCCGCCACTCACTGGTGTTAATTTGCCTCCTGAAGTAGCAGAGAGCAGAGCTACTTCTTCTAACATGTAAAGGGTGTTCGTATGCTCTACCTTCTCCTCTGTCCAAATACTCCCGATTCCTGCAGCTTTCCCAGGACACACACAGGTCTTATGCCAAGCTGTGGGCCTGCAGAGACACTCCAGAAATGGGCATGGGAGGAGAATTTTACTGTTGACATTGCTGGCATGTGGTCATAATGAAACCAGACCAAACTGTAGTCAGTTTTCTTACTGTTGACAAATCTCTGCAGACAATGCCCCCTCTCCCTTGCACCCCTGGGCAACAGCTCCCAGCTCAACCCTCTGGTAACTGGTGTTTAAGGAAAAGCTCCTTCGATACTGTGTTACAGCTTCTTTCTTGCCATTCCTGATCTCCTGCTTTCATCAAGAACGCTTTGTTACTGGAGAGAAAGCTGGCACAGTTCCAATGGGCGACAGGTATAAAAAATAGAGTGTGGCCATGACCTTTCCTGGGAAGAATCCCCTCACAGTTGGTCAGGGTGGGCCAGATAGCAAATGGAACATCTGTAAGTTTGTGCTGATGACATGCCTCATGACAAAGATGCCATACAGGGAGCAAGAGGACCAATTCAGGGAGGTGAAGTTCTCTGCCATTATGAAATAGGATGCTGTGACCCACAATCAGGTTTTTTTTTAGTATAAAAGATTCTCATTATTGGCTGGCTCACATAGATGAAATCTGTTCAAAACAATATCTTTTCAGTTTTACTCTATTCCAAAGGACAAGTGTGACCCCTAGTCCCTGGCCAACTGTTCAACAGCAGCAAGCTGCTGCCCAGGAGGGGAGCTGCTGGCCATGTGGCTGGGCAGCCGTGGTATAGGGCCACGGAGGCCTGGGGACCTGAGAAGAGGCAGCTGCTTCTTAGATCCCATTGTTCTGTGAGGAAGGCAGGAGCTGAATTGCCCAGCTTCCTATTTTCAGAGAACATCAGAAATGCAAACTTTACCCAAAATATTATAATTTCTTAAAAGTTTGCAACAAGTATTTAAAAAAAAACAACAACAAATTTCTGCAGAAGCCAGGCAGGCTGTTATCTGCAAGATGGCTAGACTCAGGTTTGTCCCCATGGTTGGAGAACAAATGCCTCAGGGTGCCAGGATGGGTCAGGACACTTTAAATATTCAAGAGGGCTCCCTTGCTGCTTATTTTTGCTGGATTCAGAATTTCTCAGAGGTGATCTGTGTTGGCCCACATCAGACGTGGGGGTGTGTAAGGACAGAGTCCCTGAAAATCACCAAGTTCACCTCGGCATCAGCTGGAGCAGAAAGAACATGGTAGCTTTAAAGGCCATAAAACATCTGCCATGTTTGGAGCAGTGGGGAAAGATACCACTTGGTTTTCTTACAATGACAAGTATCAGGCCTTGGACATTTTCTTACATTGAAGACTCTTGTTATTAATATAAGCTCTGTAGCAAAAATACCTACATCTGACTCATCTTACATTCCTGACTTGCAAGAAAGGCTTGCTGACAAGGCCAGCTGCCCTTCAGGAAAAAAGGCAGCATCGTGAGGTAGGCAGGTCTGGCCGCCTTCACCTTTCTGTAGAGACACACTTTGTGCTCTAAATTCCTTTTCTTTTTTACTCTTTGGAATATGCATGGCTCAAATGTCAGGGATATAAATAGTAATAAGTCACCAGAATAAGCAGCACAGATGAGGTAAGCCAGGGTGGGCTAGATGACTGAGATGCCGGACAACAACCGTGCACGTCTGCTCATGAACTTAGAAGGGCAGTGAGATAGTAAGGGTCTGTAGTTGCTACTTTTAAATTATGTAGGATTAAGAAATTGGTATGGAAGAGCACCATAGACAAGAAAAAGTCATTTTCAGTTTTAGGGAGTTGGCAAAAACTTGACTAGAAATTATTTTTAACACATGTTGAATCTAAAACAACACATAAAACCAGACAAAAACCAATTTTAATTCTAAAACCCTTTAAAAGGATTCACTTTGTAAGAAATAAAAGTTTAGTAGGTATTCAGAGCTTCACGACTTAAGACTGACTCATTGTTAAAACTAAACCTTGAAAACAGGTATATGAGGCACTCTGAGACCACAGGTGCCTAAAAACACAGCTAAAAAGCAGCCCTGGCATGTGACCCCTACTGACCTGTGAGTGGGAGGGAATGTCAGAGGTACTAGGCTTTGCCCAGGTTACCGGCCTGTGACAGATTGGATAGGAATTTGTGTGTGACCCTATATCATTTACGCCTGCATCCGGAGGGGATGTGTCCTACATCTGGGGAAGAGCAGAGGTGGTCTCTGCATCTTTGCAGCCCCAAGACCTTACATAGTACTTGGCATTTCGAAAGACATTGAATAAGCTGTGCTGAACAAATTAATGAAATTTTTCACATTAAAAATTAAGTGATATATGCACATAAAAATTGTCATTGAAAAACATATACAATGCAAACTATTTCCTACTCCAGATCCCCAGGTCCCTTCTCTGAGGACAGCTACTGCCTTTCACCTACCCTCCTGGGGATCCTCAGATTGATGTGTGTCCCTCCCATTTGTCTTGTACAAATGGCAGTTAACATGCTGTCTACCCAAAAGCTCTGCTTGCACTGTTTTTCTTTTTTACTTTAGCAATGTATTTGCGGACTGCTCTGTATTGCTTTATGTATTCCATTTAAAAGCTGTGTAGTATTCCATTTAAAAGCTATGTAGTATTAGTCTGTCTCAGGCTCAGATTCTCTGTGGCTTCAGGTTTCCAGGTCTTTGATCACATGGGAAGGTCGCAGCCTTTCCCAAGGAGGACTTGTGAGTCTGAGCAAGGCTTTGGGGAGTTTTCTGGGTCCAGCACCATGCCCAGCGACTGCTTCAAAGTCCCTCAGAGCAGGGCCTCTGTTCCTTAGTCATTGTCACGCGTCATGGTCACCTGCTGTGCTGCGGATCCCCAGACACTGCCCTCAGCCCCACGGGAAGGCCAGTACACCTTTCTGGTCCTTACACGCCTCACCCACACTTGGCTTATGGGGGAAATGGAGTCTGTCCTGTTGTCTTGCTGGTTCTGTCAGCATTAGCATTCTGCTACTCACTCGCTCTTCCCGGCATGTTTTATTGAGCATGTACCAGGCAGGAAGGGGCAGGGGAAATAGGGTGCTGTGGCCGCCCCTACAGGACTGAGTCAAGTCCCCAGCGGCAGAGGGCCAGGCCCTACATCAGAGAACAGGGTTCTGAAGGGAAACCAGAGAATGTGAAATGCAGTAACATCAGTCTACTGAACCAGGAGCCAACAGAGAAAAGTGCATAAGGACTTCTCTTTGCTCAAAGATAATGCAGGAAAAAGGTGGGTGGGAAAATTACCAAGAAAATGGATGCTTTTTGGTTATAAGCACACCAGTGACCAGTCCTTGGGTAATTTGCTATAAGGGCTTTTGCACTGGCACTCTTCAGTGATGTCGGTCTTGGTTTCTGTTTTGCCTTGTGTTGCCTGCTTAGCCTGGGCATGGATTCACTCCGTCTGGCACGCCCTGTCCCCACCCCTGGCCATCACCAGGTCGAGCCCCCGCCATCTGCAAGCTCCTTTTGCACCTGGCGCTGCTTCTGCCCCACTTGTACTTTGGGCACAGATCCGCTTCACCCTCCTGGCCAAACGCTTTTCCTGGAGGGACCCTTGCTGTGGAGCCGAGATGTGCAAACTCAGGTGCCCCGAGCAGAGGGAAGGCACTGTGATGCGCGTCTGAGGGTGACGTGGGGTGCCGAGGCAGGGGTGAGGATGGCCGCACAGCAGACGCTGGGACCCCTGAGCCTGACTCTGGGAAGGTGACGGTCAGCACCTCATTCAGGTGCAGAAACGGGAGAGGACGTTCCAGACTCCCATCCTGGCTGGTGGCGGAGCCTAGGTCCCTGGACTCCCAGCCAAATGCTCTTTTACAAAACTATGTTTGGTGTCTTGGACAAACAGATGTGCTTTAGAACAGGATCTTCTTCCTCTCTAATGTCTGCTTCAGACTCAGGGGATTCCTTTGAACACCCCACATCTGGCAAGATCCTATCTCACCTCTCACATGCTCGCTTTAAATGTGCACATTCAGTTTATGATCCCTTTCGTGAAGGATTTCCACTAATTACTATGAGCCTGGTGAGGTCAGCATTTTCTTTTCTGGGCTCTGCAGGCTCTGTGTGAGTCTCAGGAAGTCTTGACTAGAGGGCCGTCCTTGTACCCTGGCCATGGCCTCTGTCCCCCCACTGCTGAGGGGACCCACCCAGTTCTCTGCCTTCTGTAGATAAGTAAGGACCCATCAGGGCAGGTGCGGTTTATCCGCAAGTGGGGACCAGGCAGTTCAGGACATAAAGTCCATGGTCCTGAGAATCCAGACATCTGTGCCCACTTTAAACTTCTTCATACCTACCGTGAACTGCAGTGGCTGAGGACCTACAGCCCAGGAATTGGCGCTTCAAAGACCCCCCTGCCCCATCCAGGGAAGGATTAATGCAGCTTTTCAGACATTGGTGGCTTCGTCACGGCTCCCTCCTTCCCTGTGGAGGGAGGACAGCAGCCTAGCAAGCGATTAGCCCTCCGGGCCCCACTACTTGGCCCCAGTGACAAGAAAGGACATTCTTCCTGTGAGCTCTGACACTCTGCCCCTCAGGACCCTGTGCCAAGTGCCCTCCATCATGGAGATTCACAGGAGGTGATCTTGTCCAAAACCTGCTGTGCAGTTCAAAGGAGGGAGGGCCTATTTCCACCCAGGCTGCTGACTCATCAGGAGACGGGAGGTTTCAGTTTATATGTGCAGGGGCTGAGAGAGCGAGCAGCAGGTATGCCGAGCAACCTCAGCCCAGCCCAGGCAGCAGGGCAGGGTGGGAACCCAGGCCCAGGCGAGTGGTTTGGGGAAGGAGAGCAGGGCTGGCCCACAATCTGGGCTGAGAACAAGAAGCCCCAGGAATTTCAAGAAGTCGGGTGTCTAGGGAAGGTTCATGGAGCAAACACTTCTGAGAGGAAGGGTAGCCGGGTGAAGGCGACCCTGTATGGAGAAGGAATACAGCGCAGCTGGGGATTAGGGGTGCCCACTGCAGAAGGTGCCAGAAAGAGAGGCTTGGACAGATGAAGTCAGCAGCACAGCCAAATGAGGTGACATCTGAGGGTCCCAGGCTGGCCAAGCAGGACCTTCTCTGCAAAAAGGCACCTGAAGGAGCACCCCAAGGTGGCGATCACATGCCTGCTGACACAGGAGGAAAAACCGGTGGAGGGAGAGTGAAGGGGGCCCCCATGGGGCAACAGTTTTGGCAGAAGTTCCTGCAGGTGGGAGGAGGGGTGGCGCTGGGCTGACTGAGGGCCCTGGAGGAAGAGGAGGGAGGCGAGAGGCAGGGTGAGGACATAGAAGACTGTGTGCCCAGGGGCTGGGGCACAAGGATTCACGGGTGACTCCATTCCCCACCTGGGTGGACCAGGGCTGAGGACACCCAACTGTGGCCCAAGGTACTGACTTGAGACATTCTAGGAGCCCCAGACTGGTGTGGCACAGCAGTCATGAAATTTGAAGAGGCAGCACCAAGAGATGTCACTAAAACTCTGCAGGTAGAAAGCATGTGGTATGTTAGACAACCCCCTCATCTGCAGACCTTGGGTACAACTGCTTCCCACCCACCTGGGGCAGGTGTCAGCCAGAGCTATGGATGCCCTAGGCACTCTTGGCTGTACGTCTGCTGGGCCATGTGCAGTTGGTCACGCTCATCCCAACACGGGCACAGAGGTGTCCTGGAGCAATCCTGGGAAGTCACCCAGGTCCTGCTCATGAATCCATGGGAGATTATCCTGGGGATAACATGGCAGGCTTCCCTGTGCTCCAGCCTGAGTCAGGCCTTCCTGCAGAGCATCACCAGCTCTGTCCTGCCTCAGAGCTCACGGGCAACAACAATGTTCCCAGTCGTCACAGGCACTGGAAGAAGGCTTTTGAGAATTTTGAATGTTTAGGGAAACAGTGGCTGTTTATAAAAGGCAGTGACAGCAGCCATCTCAGGGCAAAAGCATTTGTGCTCAGCATGTGTTTATGAACTCAAATGGGCCCCCTGGGGCCCAGCTGTCTGTGCAGCTGCTTGAGGAGGAGAAAGGCATGAATGCTCTACCTTTGAGAACTGGGGCAGTCAGTGGCTCAGCAGTGCTGCCCAGGGCCCCACACAGGTGCTGAACTCCCTCAGGCTCAAATCGGAGGACATTTGGTGTTTGGGAGTTATTGGGTTCAGAATATCTCTTCGGTGTCCAGGCTTGCCCTGGATCTCTATGCTTCTCTGGAAACTCCCTTTGCTTGGCTAATGGCTTCACTTAATTCTGGGTGAATCTTGGTTTAGTGTTTTTCAAGTCCCAGTCAGTATGACTCCCCCTGTGAAATCTGCCTCAACCGCTGCCCCCAAAATAAAACTTTCAGATTCAAAATTCCAGAGTGATCCCACTTCAAAGCACCAACCCACGGCCATGGCACAGCAGAGGCATGCCCAGCCTTTGGGGGGTGCCACCTCCAGGATGTGGAGGGCTGAATCATAGCTCCTTACTCGGAATACTGGGGCATTCCAGGACCATCCAGAAGCAAGTTTCCTGTCACCTTCCTTACTGTGCTCGGACGCGTGTGGAGCCCTCCCTCTGCTGGGCCTGGGTTTCCTCCAGTGTCTTGTACGGGGCACCCAAAGAGGCCTGGGCTGGGGCCTCTGCCCAGGCCCGCACAGCCACTTCCCAGGGCTCGAAAACTTGACTGCGTGTGGACTCGCTCTCCGTGCTGTGTGGATGCCCAGTCACGTGTTCTCCTCTGCTCTGCTCTGCTGGCGGGAGGAGCTCTTGCTTGAGGCCCTCCTGGCCCTCCTAACAGTGGGGCCTTGGGTCGGTGACCCTGTTGGGGAGTGAGTGCTTGCTCTTGACCCTGAAGTGCGTGGCTGCAGCTTATCTGGAAGCTGTCAGATGGTGAAAAAAGTGCAGCTGGTTGTAGGAAACAAACCAGCGTGCTTCTCTTCATTGCTGTCCCCAGGTGGTTAGGCTGCGGTCACACCCTGACTGGTTCCATTAAACTGCCTTTGAATCATTCTTTGAGCCCCTGAGCGCAGCTGCAGCGTGTGGCTGCCCCACCCACACCATTCCAGAAGAGCACAGTCCAGGGCTCCTGGCTCTGACAGGTCCTGGCTCTGGGCCTTTCCCCTGAGAAGGTGACCTTTCTCTCTGCCTCACCAATAGCTATTTGACAGTGAGATGAGCTACATCCTTGCACCCATTAAGCTGGGCTGGGTGCCCAAGGCCATGGCAAAAGGTTTCAGTTAGGAATGATGACAATAGCTATCGGTTACAAATGATGTAAAAACACATGCTTAATATGGAACAATAAAAGACCCCAAATAGCCAAAGCAATCCTGAGAAGGAAGAATAAAGCGGGGGGAATTACACTCCCTAACTTAAAGCCCTACTACAAAGCCTCAGTAGTTAAGACAATTTGGTACTGGCACAAGAACAGAGCCATAGACCAATGGAACAGACTAGAAAGCCCAGATATAAACCCAACATATATGGTCAATTAATATATGATAAAGGAGCCATGGATATACAATGTGGAAATGAAAGCCTATTCAACAACTGGTGTTGGCAAAACTGGACAGCTACATGCAAGAGAAGGAAACTGGATTATTGTCTAACACCATACACAAAAGCAAACTCAAAATGGATCAAAGACATAAATGTAATTCATGAAACTATAAAACTCTTAGAAGAAAACATAGGCAAGAATCTCTTGAATATAAACATGAGCAACTTTTTCCTGAATGCATCTCCTTGGGCAAGGGAAACAAAATAAAAAATGAACAAATGGGACTACATCATGCTAAAACACTTCAGCACAGCAAAGGACATCATCAGAAGAACAAAAAGGCATCCTACATTATGGGAGAATATATTTTTAAATGACATATCCAACAAGGGGTCAACATCCAAAATATATAAAGAACTCATACACCTCAACACCCAAAAAGCAAATAACCCTATTAAAAAATGGGCAGATGATATGAACAGACACTTCTCCTAATAAGAAATTCAGATGGCCAACAGGCACACGAAAAGATGCTCCACATTGCTAATTATCAGGGAAATGCAAATTAAAACCACAATGAAATATCACCTCATCCCAGTTAGGATGGCCAACATCAAAAAGACAGGGACCAACAAATGCTGGCGAGGATGCAGAGAAAGAGAAACCATCCTACACTGTTGGTGGGAATGTAAACTAGTTCAACCACTGTGGAGAGCAATATAGAGGTTCCTCAAAAAACTAAAAATAGAAATACCATTCTGGGAATCCCACTCCTTGGAATTTACCCAAAGACTACAAGTTCTCAGATCCAAAAAGACTTATGCACCCCTATGTTTATCACAGCACTATTTACAATAGCTAAGATATGGAAGCAACCTAAGTGTCCATCAGTAGATGAATGGATAAAGAAGATGTGGTACATATACACAATGGAATATTATTCAGCCATAAGAAGAAAACAAATCCTACCATTTGCAACAACATGGATGGAGCTAGAGGGTATTATGCTCAGTGAAATAAGCCAGGTGGAGAAAGACAGGTACTAAATGATTTCACTCATCTGTGGAGTATAAGAACAAAGCAAAAACTGAAGGAACAAAACAGCAGCAGACTCACAGAACCCAAGAATGGACTAACAGTTACCAAAGGGAAAGGGACTGGGGAGGATGGATGGGAAGGGAGAGAGAAGGGCAATAAGAGGCATTATGATTAGCAGACATAATGTGGGTGGGGGGGGGCACGAGGAAGGCAGTATAGCACAGAGAAGACAAGTAGTGACTCTATAGCATCTTACTACACTGATGGACAGTGACGGCAATGGGGTATGTGGTGGGGTCTTGATAATGGGGGGAATCTAGTAACCACAATTTTGCTCATGTGATTGTATATTAATGATACAAAAAAAAAACTGACCCCAAAAACAACAACAAAAAAACACATGCTTAGAACTGCAGAAAGAGAGACTCCTTCATTTAGTAAAACTTGAACCATCACTGTTGCACAAAGAGGAACAGGGATGCCAGTTAGTGGCTGTGGTCAGGACTGGCCTCAGTCTAGCAATAGTCTTACTGCCACCTTTGCTGAGAACTTCTGCTGAGCCATCCCTCAATGTACTACCATTCCCAGACACTCAGGCCATTTCCCCGTGGCCAGGAAGGACCCAAGGCCTCTGCTCCCTGACCCAGCATGGGGTGGAGATGAGGAGGTCAACCCCCAGGAGCTGCCAGGACTCTCTATCTCAGCATTTCTTGTAAAGAAGTCTCCCCCGCAAAGCCATGAACCAGCCCTGTAGACAGCAAACACTATCACTGGGCCTAGAGACTCAGAAACGCTGGGCCACGTTTCCTGCTCCTAAGCTTTCCTGTCACTCTCTTGGTTTTGGATTTCCTCTTTGGACATCTTTGCATGCTGCCTGTTCAGGGCAATTAAAGTACCCTGTTTTTCTGAGGGCTCACCCTCTCAGTACCTACTGATGATTCACACTTGAATCAATTAGACCTTCGGGGCTCAAAAAATGCTAATATTCTAATTCTAACAATTCTTTACACATCTATTAGCATTCTAGGTAAAGAAGAGCTTTTCCTCATCATTTGAAAAAAACTGCAATTTCTTCCAAAAGGACAGGATAAAAGTCCAAATACCTGTTAAGTACTTAATAACTAGATTTCTAATCAGACAATTATTCCATCATGTTTGTATCACAAATATAGTGGAGGTGCAGGGTTTAAAAATGGAGGATTTAACTGTGTTATAGCCATACTGGAATATTAAATAACTGTTACAAATGATGGAATGCTGCATGAAAAAAATATGGGTGACACATTGTTAAGCAGCAAAGCAAGGAAGCAAGATGTTGGTATATATGTATCTACTCCTGGAAAGAACTCATGAACCTTCCATGTGGCTCCAAGAAGGCCATGCCGGGGGCAAGTGCCCTTCCAAAGCCCGCACCCTACTCAGGACCCAGGACCAGGGCGCTCAGAGTTCCTGGGAGTTAACTCCAACTCCCACACAGACGAGGAGGGGAGGCAGGTTGAGAGGATTGTCCAGGGAGAGGGTTTCCTTAGAAAGCATCCTTAGAATGCTGCAGAGGGGAGGGAGATCCCCCCAGTCTGGCAAGAGGACGACTTTCGGGATCGAGTCACCAGGAGTGACAGGTGTGAGAGGTGGCCACAGCCAAGTTCATCACCGTCCCCTGCAAGGAGCTGGCCTGTGGGGCTGTGGGGCGGGGTGTGGGTGGGGTGGGGGGAGGCAGCCTTTCTCATTGCAAAAGGACATGAGAGCCTGGGCCGGGACTTCTGAGGACGGAGAGCATCCACAGCAGGTGTATTCAGAAGATCCCACTGCCAGCCTGCCCTCCCATCCCACTACAGCCACAAGCCCTAAATGCGCCCAAGTGCAGGGAGACCTTTTAAGTGAGGGAGACTCTGGCGTGGGAAGGTCAGAGCTGGGAGCTGCCTACAGAGCCCTGCACTCTTCCCACCAGCTCAGGATAGGTGCTCAGGTGGCAGCCGGCATCAAGTCTGGAGTCCCCAGGACAGCACGTCTGTATCTGGCAGGCCACCCGTGGATGCTTGTGGCTCCATGCCAGGAGTGAGCAGAGAACCCAAACGGCTACTCTCCCGGTTCCTCCTTAGGTTAAAGAAGTGAGTAAGCAGTCATGCTTGCTAGCGAAGGGCTTGCACTTGGTGAGCCCCCACGTGGGCCAGGGAGCCAACCAGGATGGCGCCTCCACGTTTGCCCCCTCCTCAACCAGCCGCACAGCAAGGAGTCAGGCAGAAGCCGCGAGGGCTCCTCCTGCTGTCACTGTCTCGGGGCCAAAGCCTGTCTCCACTTGCCTCTCTCTCAGCTTCAGCTCAGCTCCTGGAAACGAGTAAATTGGAGTCTAGCAAGGATTCCACCACGGCCAAGCAGTTGAAAGTCCTCTCACGGGACTTTATCTCAGGATTCTGGCCGTGGTCATGGGAGCAGAAGCAGTAGGAGGCAGAGCACACGGCCCGCGGAGACGGCGGTTGAGAGGTGTTTGACCACCAGCTGTCAGGTGACTGGTGTGCGGTCCTGCTAGCCCGCGGGAAGGCGTCTGTGGCCTGCGTGCTGGGGTATTCAGTGACCAGGACAGCTCTGGCCGCCAGCTTAAGAGCACTTTCTGGGCCCCCATAGCATCTAATTCTGGAGGACTTAAACTTGAGCTTTTGGTTGGAGGCAGTTCTTCATGATGTTTGCTCTTTAACGTAGAGGGAGGCACACTGTTGGCTGTTCCTGGCCTGACGCCTCAGTTTTATTTCTTTTCTCACTCGCCTGTTCCTGCAGCCTATGTCCCCACACTCTGTCAAGAGCAAGGTGATTGGTGAGGTCTCCCGAGGCTGGTCCTCAAGCCCTCTCCTCTGAAGCAGGCCGCTATAACTGATCCCACCCATCTTGCTGCTGCTTCCTGGCACATACTTTTCATGGGGAATGGCGAAGTTGTCAGGCCTACCAGGGTCTCCTAAGCTGTCCCCCCACTGTGCTGTCTCTCTCTCTGTGAGTTGATATTTCAAGGGGTCTGGATTTCTCTCCAGTAGAAACTGGGCTGGTCAGTGCATGGTCACTGCCCGCAGTGCACCAGGAACCTCACATGGAGTGGGCAGTATTCGTATGTGGCGTGGTCAAAGCCTCACTTGAAACATAAGCCCAGCACTTGCTGTAAGTGCTCACAGAACTATTGCTGTCAGATACATGCCTTTGGCTCCGTGTACAGTGCTTTTATCATAAAATATCTAACATGGAAGACTGAGAGGTGGGAGCATATCCCTCCAGGTGTGCAAGCTCAGGATCAATAACAGGTCTTGCAAGGCCAGAGGGGGCCACGGGGCAGTAGCGCCTTCTAGATAACAAATAAGAAGTTGGCCCAGTCCTGGTCCTGCCCTGGTTCTGTGGCCTCACCATGGAGGACAAAGCTTGGGGCAGTGGGATGAAGCCCAGGAGTTGTAAAAGCTCTTTCCTAGATACAGGGTAACATGGAAGTAGGGAGATTCATTTCCAGTTTTCTTGAAAATTGATGTTTGTGTTATGCAATTATAAGAAAATAAGTCCAGAACTCAAAACAACACATGTACCGTCCTCAGTGAGAATTATGACTCACCGGAGGACAATTTGGAGAGAAAATTGGTTCTTCGGATACACGGGAAGTGGTTTCCCTTTAATTAGAGTAGATTCCTCTGTTTGGTGGGACACCCTCTGGCGAGATGACCCCATATCCTCTGAGTCGCAGCCCTTCCCTCAGACCCACCCTCATTGCCCGTATTTCCAGGGTATTGATTGAAGCGTGTTCTAACGCCAGCCCTTCCTGGACTCTGTTCATCAGCGTCCCATGAATATTCCGCTGAACGTGCTGTGAAATTTGAAAAATGTCTGCCTGCCACACAGTATGGAGGTCACTTAGTCTAGAGCATTGACTTCAGGACACCAAACTACCTTTCAAAGAAGCACCTAGGGGGCCACCATCAGCTCCTGTATTTTCTTTGAGCCTCGCCCACTTGGCCTGCTGGTCTGGGGCCACCCATGGGTCCTGTCCCACTAGGCGGCAGGACATGGACACAGGTACCTTGGTGCACAGAGCCCTTTCCACGGGGGAGCATCACCTTCCCCCAGCTTCTCGCCTTCTGCAGGCTTAGCTGGGGTCCCTGCTTGGCCTGGTTATCTAACACACCACATGCTTTCTACCTACAGAGTTTTATTGACATCTCTTGGTGCTGCCCCTTCAAATGTCTTGACTGTCATTTTGGGATTTGGGAAGCAGAAGAGAGAAGCTCATACATTCCTAATTGGCTGTCCTCAGTGCTCAGACTAAGCCCACACGCAGATACCTCCTCCTGATTCCAGGCCCTGCAGGCTGCCTCTCCTGCTGGACTGGGCATGAAGCTCAGTTCATGGCAAGGTCCCTGCGTTTGTGAGCATGTCCTCTGTGTCTTCTGCATGTGTTCAGTAAGCGAGCAAATAAAGGGAAGGGATGCAGTCAGAGGGCTCTGGGCACCGGGGCCAAACCCTACCATGACCTGAGGAGTCCGGAAGTGAGCCCATAGTTTTAACACCTAGTGAGGTTTCATCATCCAAGCAGAAATTCGGCCTTTTTTGGTGACAGCGGTTGACCCTTAATCAACAACCAGCTGTCTTTCACCCACCCATTCATGCTACAGTCAGAGGGCTCAGGGCCTCCATGAGACCCCCACTGCTCACTGCCTGGTCCTTCAGCCTTGGGACATACCTGGTTTCCAGTGACACATTTGAACCTGATGACTTGTTCTAAATATTTTCTTTAAAAAAAAATAGTTCCTTTAAAAATGTGAGAACAGTATATTGTAGTATGTATTTATGTACTTATTTAGTCATTGGTGTGTACTTCAATTTTTAGAATGAAAAATTTTTCATTTATATTTTTAAAACCTTTAGAAAGTATTTTCATCAGCAAAACTTGGTTTATAACCAACCTTTCAGAGGCATCTATTTTTTTAAAGTAAAACATACCCGTGTTCAAAACAAAAATGTGTGTATTCCCCTAGTGTTTCCGTACAGTGTCTGTACAGGTCTGAACGTCATGACAAAGTAGTGTTGTCTGTTTTCACCTAGACTAGCCACATTGCTCCTCCAAAATTGCAGTCAAATAGAATAAAAAATTGTAGAGGTCACAAAATAGAGTAGAAATACCTGGGACTGTAGTTAAAAGCCCAAGGTTCAAATGTGACATCAAGAAGTCACTGAACTATTTGTCCCTTGTGCTTTTCATACCAAACAACATATCAGAAAAATGTTTTAAGGTGTAGCATTGTACAAATTATTTGATAACTCTGTGAAGTTAACCTAAGATTTTGTTACTAATATGTCATCCTGACTGTAAAAACCAATTAAATCTTATCAAATATTTCATTTTGCAAATTATCCTAAAAGCTACAAGTATACATTCCTCCAGGGAGCCTAAGCCTCCGAGACTTACACAAATGCTGAGGAGCCCCCATTCTGTCCCCTTGTGGGGCACATCCTCAGGAAAAAGCAGTGATTCTATTAAAATTCAGGAGCGTGCAGTGCACGTTGGATACACAGTAGTTCCCACCACAGATCTGGTGGTGTCTTCAAAGCTGATTAAAATCAGTATATTCTCAGTAATACCGCTGGTCCACGTTTATTTCACAGAAAATCGATTTGCAAGGTAAGCACCTAATTAACGGGCTTTCTGTTTGCAAAGCTGTGAGCAGAATGGGTTCTGTCAGCCTGGCTGTGACTGGGCTGTGCTCGCGGTGGGTCCATCCTGCTGACCTCTCTCTCTCTCCTCCTAGCCTGCCCTGGAGTCTGGGACAACATCACGTGCTGGCCCCCAGCGGACCTAGGCGAGACCGTCACAGTGCCCTGTCCAAAAGTGTTCAGCAATTTCTACAGCAAACCAGGTACTGTGTGTGTTGTTTCTGAGCTGCGCAGAGGGTGTGTGTCTGGTCTGTCAGAAAGGGTAGGCTTCTCTGAGAAGGCAGCAGGCAGCTGAAGCACCCGTCCACGTTGCTGAGCGAGTCAGGAAACAGCTGTGCTGTCATGCACAGAGCCGGTTTCAGGAGCAGGACGAAAAGCCCCCACCTCAAATCAAACACAGGAGAGAGCAGGCCTTAGGGAGAGCCTGGGCCGGGCGGGACCACTGTGCGCCAGAGGCAAACAAAGGGGAGCTGAGAGCCAGGTGCCGCAGGAGTGGAGAAGACCTTCCTGGCATCCTGCCCCTTCGGGTCCCACAAACCCTCAGCGTTCTCCAGAGGCCCTGAGGCTGCCTGACACATGGGCACAATTTCACGCCCACGAAACCTTGTGGCTCTCTGGTCTGGCTCCCCACCTCTGGGTTCCCACCTGCTGACCCAGCCCTTGGCCTCGGGGGCCTGCAGGCTGAGTCCCCAGAGCATCATGGGTGCTGGCCAGTCAGCAGGGCCTCCTCCTGTGGCTTGTTCTCTGCCCCGCAAGGCCTTGCTCACTCCAGAGAAGGCAGTTTTGTTTCGTTGTGGTGTGTTATAAATGGTCCTGATTTCCATAACATGACGAAATCTGCCTGTGAAAGTGGAAAAGAAGATCCATCTGGAAACCGGAGGCACAATAATTTGGTGTGCAGAAGGTTCACATTCAGAGGGCAGGTGCCACAGGAAGCCTGGAGAACTGGAGCTGTGGGCATGCCTCCGACAACTGCGGGACAGATCTGGATGGAGGAAAAGTGATTCAGAAAAGAAAGATTTCTTTCACCCCTGGGACTTGCAAGGTAAGAACCTTCCATCCTGAGTGAGTCAGCCAAGCGCCCAAAGACTGAGACCATGCCACGCCCGCCACTGCCATCTCTGTCAGGAAGGCTAGTAAAAAGTGTCCCACCACCCAGTTAATGACACCTCCAGCGAATGGTTTGTGCTGTCAGTATTCTGGAAATCCTGAAAGAATTGGCAAAAACTCCATATGGATGGTTCGATTCTCAAGGCTTCCAGAGAGCAGCCTGGGGTTTGCACGTGGGCCGACATGAGCTCTCCCATTCCTGCGCACCTGCTGCTTCCAGCCAGCCCTTGCCAGACAGGAGCCCCTGGGCACCCAGCTCCCAGAACAAACTAGAGTCTGACTCCACTCTGAATCACTGTGCATCCTCTCCTTTGGAGAATGAAAACTCCAAGTCTGTTTCAGTTAAGTGCTTCATGCTTTTTTTGTCTAAAACAGGGAGCATGACACTGTCTTGCTGCTGTGGGGAACACCTCTACCAGAAGAAAATTGGCCAGAGTTCCTGAGTCTGAATGTCACATCTAGTTATCTGAAATGTATATGCCTCCACTTTTTTAACTGGGCACAAAAATATGAACCATGACATAACTTACACAGCTGCTGACAACTTGCCATCCACATGGGTGTGTCAGAGCCCCAGAGCTCACAGAAACAGAGATATAATCTGCAGCCGGGGGCTGAGGAGGGCCAGGTGGGGGCCCACGGGCATGGACAACAGTGGGCTGAGGCCCCAAAGATGAACCTCAGCAGGGGTAAATGGGAGGTCTTGACACAAAATTAAGAACCAGTTGGGCCTGAATCTGTATGGCCCCTTTCATTTCATAGAAAGCTTCCGCAGAGCCGAAAGTGGCTCCTTGCCATGGCCTGAGAAATGGATCTGTGTGTTTTATGGGAAGTAATTTTCTCTTTGAAGTCCTCATCCCTCCAGTGGGTAGAAAACTGGGGGGCTCTCCAGGTAGCCATGGGTGCTGTCATAGCAGCCGGCACCTTGCTGTGAGCTCTCCTCCTGCGGGGTGAACCCAGGGTCATGCAGGCCCATCTGCGTCATACATGGGAGCATGAGGGAGGTGGGGAGCAGTGTGTGCTCCATGGAGAAGCCTTTAAAAGGGAGGCAGGAAACCACCAAGAGGAACGAGGTGGCTTTGAGGACATGGGAGATCTACCCTGGAGAACTGGAACCTTAGGACATGGCACTCCAAGTATGGTGGTCCTCCACTTCAGGGAGAGGGCAGACGTGCTGCAGGAAGCCAGGACAGCTTGACAACAGAAGGGTCAGGAGCAGTGCCTGTGACAGCAGCCCAGCTCTGGCTCTCCCAGGGACCCCAAAATCACCTGAATTACAGTAGGAGCTTCCCGGATGGCTGTGGGCCATACCCAGTGCATCACCTGAGGTACAGGCTCAGGACCTCAAGCTGCTGTCCTTGGAGAGCGGTGACTCTGCAACAGAGCCTGGGAGGCAGCGGGGCACGCCTGCCCCCAGCCCAGGCTAAGCCCAGCTGGAGGCCTCCGAGACACCACACTGAATGGGCAAAGGACAGGGCTTGTAACCACCTTGGGAGCAGGCACCTCAGGCACCTGTCACCCCGTGCTGAGGACACCTGTGCACTGCTGCTGACTTTAGGGCCACAGCTCTGGGAGGTCAGAAAACAGTGGGGGGTCTCCACAAAGGGAGAGGATATGCAGAGTAGATGGTCCCCAAGTAATGAAGGCCCCATGGAGTCAGGGTTGGGGAGAAACTCACTCACAGAAGGTAGAGAGGGGGTCCAGGCTCCTGAGTCCTAAAGCTGTGGCTTCCCCCACTTCTTCCCAGACCCCCCCAGCCTCCCAGAGGCCCTCCCACTGTCCAGGACCCCCCCCCACCTCCTAGACCCCCTTCCCACCACCCTGGCCCCCTCCCACCTCCCAGACCTTCTCCCACCACCCTGGCCCCCCTCCCACATCCCAGACCCCTCCAGCCTCCCAGACCCACCTTCCTACCTCCTAGACCCTGTCCCACCTCCCTGACCCCCTCCCACTGCCCTGGCCCTGTCCTTTGCTGCCTCACGCATTTCTAGGAAGCTCACCTCCTCCTCTGCCTTCAGGGATGTCCAGGGGTGTGAAGGCAGACAGGATGAAGAACTTGGGAAGCTGGACTTCACAGGATGAAGCCCGTTGAAGTGTCTTTTTTAGACTAGTGTTTGGACATATTCATGAGGTCTGCCTGCCCAGTGCCCACTCCAGCCGGTCCACAGGGCCCAGGGTTCAGGCAGATGAGGAGCCCATTGCCGTGGACTGAGATGGACTCTCGCTCATCAACTGTGTGATGTGGGCAAGTGGTCCAACTTCTCCCAGCCTCGGGTTTGCTGTCCATAAAGTGAGGTCACAGGAGGGCCTCCTCCTGCAGGGCCAGGACTCCACGAGTGGTGCAAACAGGGAGCCCTCCCCCCGCCGGACACGGGGGCTTAGGGAAGGATATGTCACACTGTCATCTTGTTCCTGATGCTGGTCTGTGGGCCTCGCCCCCTGCCTCTAACGTGGGCAGCAAGGACCCTCTCTTCAGGGATCTGTGCCACCTCCCCTCTGTGCTGCAGTCCCTGAGCTGCCCCTGGCCCCTGTGTCTCTCTGGGGGCTGGTGCAGGAGGGGCTCTGGGCCTTGAGCTGGATAAACCCTCGGGGTAACAGTACTGGAGAGGGACAGGCAGGGACAGCCAGGCTGTGGGGCCCTGGGCGTCGCTGAGACCACTTCACCCCACCTCCTGTCCTGAAGGCCCGCTTTTCAAGCCAGGACGTGCTCGTGCGGCCAACCTCTCCACAGGAGTGGACTTTGCTCTGGGTTTTGCATGATGACTCCATGAGCAAGTGAACAGGAAGCCTGCGTGATGCAGAGGAAATAGGGATTTCTGAGTCGATAAACCTGTCCTGCTGCTCGGCCGATACAGAACCACGGGCATCACTGAACCCCAGAGCTTGTTTCCCTGCCTGCACAACAAGGACAGTAATGCTACAGAAGAGACCGTGTGGTGGGCACACATGCTGTTCCACAAGCCCCAGGCTTATGGGGCAGGGATGCCAACCACAGGGAGCTTTTCCCTGGTCCAAGCCTCCCCAAGCCCACCCCAGACGTGGCCCCGGCCCGCAGGCCCACGTGTATTTCACCCATGACCACCCCAGCCCTCTATGTGGTCCCCGACCTGCTGCACTCAGGTAAGCAGGGGAACACCCATTCTTGGGCTTCACAAAGGGCTTGGATTAGTTAGGGGCAACTTTGATGGTGAAACCAAAACTGACTTTATTCCATGCAGCTCAAATCTAACCTCCACAATGTTCTCCCACAACATCAGTGACCCCGTGGTGCCTGCCCCATGCGCTCTAAGGCTGCTGGCTCCGAGGCCCCCTGCCCAGCCCCAGCCTGCAGCCACTGCACGCTTCACTATAGGGCAAACATCCCAACTTTTCTTCTAGGAAACATAAGCAAGAACTGCACAAGTGACGGGTGGTCGGAGATGTTTCCAGATTTCATAGATGCGTGCAGCTACCATGACCCTGAAGACGAGAGCAAGGTAAGGGCTGGCACGCCAACTGAACTTCCCGCTTATGCGCTGAGCGGCCCTGTGGGGTTATGCGGGCTCCCCTCTGAGGCCCAGGGATACTGTTCATTGGCCAGACAGGCCGCGCCCATTTCAGGTCTGCTGCCTGGCCTCTGGGAGTTCCTGATGGTTCCACGATTTTGGATGTAGGAAAGGCTTTCTCCTCACTTGCTGTCCAGGGCTCTCCTGCTGAAGTGAGCTTTAATGAGCATCCTTCCTGCTGGGGTGTTTCTCCATCCCTGGTAGGATTTTGCCACAAGATGGGCTGTCGAGAAGCTGCTATTTCCCTAAGTCCTGAGCCAGCAGCGAGAGATGGGACCAGCTGGAGCGTCTTTGCAAACTTGGAGGTGGAGTCTGCCTGGCTGGCGGTACCCAGGCCCAGGCTGGCTGCCAGTGACTCATCTCGGGCTACACTGGGGACTTGACTTGCATTGGCATTGCCCCCCAAGGGCCCTGTCTGCTGGCACAATTTAAGGAGGCTGTGGAGGGTGTGATGGTGAGCCATTTCTCCAAGAGCCCAGTTATTTAAATGATTCATCCACTCGAGCTCTGCTGAACTCTGCCCGGCCTATCTGTATACTTCCTCAGCTGCAGCCTGCGTTGTTGATCTTTCCTGCACGCTTACTCCGATAACTGTGGTTTTATTATGTTTCCACCAGCAAACCAGAACACTGCCTCCCCTTGGGCTGCATTTGTTTACCCTACAGCGCTGTGTGGACTGGACCATGAGCATTTCATACACCTGAGGATGGGGTGCATTTCAAACACGTGTTCCCCAAGTGTACAGTGTATGGGACGTACATGAGGCCCTTTAAAAAGCCTTAGGGAATCCTAGCTACCCACTCACCGTGGGTCCCACCGTCCCTGGGTCCCGCCATCGTGCCACCTAATGAGACTGTCAGTGATGCTGACGTCAGATCAGTTCTCCCGAGGACTGACCCACCTTCCTGTGCTCCTGCTCTCCAAAGGGCTGACCTTGCTCCCCTCACTAAGGGTTATCATTTAAAGCCAATTCTTTTCCCACCAAGTAGTTAAACTGCAGAAAAGGAAGTACCATACATTTTAGCCAATATCCTAATTGGAAGCTAAGATCCCAAGATCCCTGACCTCTGGCCAATAGTCAGTGAGGATGATGGTGGTGGTGTGGCCTACACTGCTGAGTTTGTACCATGAGCTGATCAGTTACCAATATTATAGATTAATTACCCATATCATCTCAAGTGTTCTTGTTCTGTTGCGGTCTGATGGATCAGCATTGCTTATATGTAAGGAACACAGTGTGATGTTTTTACATATATACACTTAACACTGTGAAAAGTTTCCCTCAATCAAACTAATTATCAGTCACCTCATATTCATCAAATACACTCACCTTTTTCTGGTGAGACACAGAATTTAGCTTATACCAGAAAGCATGCACTTTGACCAATGTCACACATTTCCCCACCCCTCGTCTCATTTAGTCTTAATGACAACCCTCTTTACAGACAGAAACTAAGGTTTAAAGAAATGGCGTGACCAGTCAGAGGCCCCAGGCTGGTGAGCAGAGCCGCGGCTGGGCCTCCTCCGGCCCCACTGCTCTCTCGCCCCTGTAGTCGAGGCAGTGATGGGTGTGGGACATAGCTGGGCAGGTGGCCAGGCCCAGGATCCATGCTGATGCCTCCTGGGAAATATGGAGCTGCCACCCTGACAGTCCTTCCAGGTCATCAGGACAGAGCCAGGCTGAGCACTGGGACCTGGGCCTGGGCACACAGAGCCTGCCGGGCTGCTGTGTGTACAGCCCATCGAGTGAGGGGTAGGTGGTAAGACGGTTCCAGCGCTCCGGATGGGGGCATCTGATCAGACTCTGGGCTGTGGGAGATGAGTCCTCAGACCTCAGCAGACACGCAGTTCTGCTGGCAGACTCCTAGGAAAGGGAATTTCTTTTTAAGCCTTGCAGTGTGAGTATCACTGGATCCAAGCCTCCTTTGCTCTCTGCTGTTTCCGTTGTGCATAATCATGGAAACCAGTTTTTCTGGGTTGAATGTGTCTACCTTCTCGCTCAGCACTGTCATCTTTGTCACAAGCAGAGGCCGTGGGTGGCACCTGGGCCTCCGGGATTACAGAAACAGCATGGGAATTTGTGCAGCTAGACTCCACTCCACACGTCCCAAAAGACACCAGTTGTGGTCCACCACCCTCGGCCAAGCTTTGAACCAGAGGAACTTAGATCGGCAGAAGAGCTCCTAGGACTTCACTAAAACGTGACATATTTAGGACCGAAGGCTGTGGAAACGCCCTACCAACTCCCCCTCCTTCCCACCTGGAGGCTCCTGTCCTCCAGCCTCCTGACCCTTCCCTCTGTGACTACCTTCTCCTCATAGCCATTTCCTCTGGCTCCAGTGGAACATAACCCACTGTGTTTGACACATCCCTTGGGCTGTCCTGTGTGCCGGATCGGAGCTTGGCCCATGGCGTGTTCTGTATTTACTGCACCCCACAGATAAGGCCCCACCAGGAGGGGAGGCTGCTGAGTCTCCTTTGGGCAATGAATGCCGGTGTTGGAAAGCCCTCAACAGGGGGACCTACAGCTCAGCAGACATTTAACTTCTCTCCACCCATCCCAGCTGGAAGGTGGGGGATAAATTCCCCTGCTTCACGTGGTTGCTGTAAACCCAGAGCACAGCGCAAAATCAGAGTCCTGTTCAGCCAGTCTGAATTCAGAACATGTTTCATTGGAAGATACGAGAGTGTTTCAAGCCCCAGGCTGGTCCCAAACTGTGGGTGAGCTCTTTAATATGGCTTTGTAAGAATAAGACTCTAATTATATAGAACCATCCCCAGATATACTTCTGAGGCTTCAGGACACGGGCATGGGGTGGAAAGTACAGCATCCCGAGGCCTCACTGGCAGCGTTTACCTGGAGATGGGCTCTGGTCCTCATTCATTCCTCCCAAGATGACCGTGCCTCGGAGGCCCCACTGCTCTGACTGTCCTTGGGTTACAAAGGCTCAGTGGGGTCTGGAAGGTCTACGACGGATGTGGGAGGGCGCTAAGGGCCAGCAGCCATCACGGCAGTGTTGACATACTTCGGGAGTCGCGCCCAACTGCTTCTCCTTCTCCCTGGATTCCCCTGGTCATGCTGTAGGGGACGTTCCGGGAGACCTGGAGACCCTAATGGGCCCACTTGGTGCTTGGAAAGGCCTGTGACCAAATCCAGCCTGCGGGAGGCACAGAGTGTCAATAATTTTCACATGCTTTTTGTCCAGCTTGAGACTTGTTCTTCTTAATTAAACATTACAGAGATTCTGCAGATATCACGACAGCATATTCCCTGCTAACAGATGAAAAAGTCAAAGTATTTGGATGTGTGAAAGCTTGGAAAGTGACAGCCCAAAACCAGTGGGAGGCTTTCCTCCCTGGCTGCAGCTTCTGCTGTCTGAATATTTGAACACTTGGTCATTCAGGGAATCGGTTCAAAGACGAAGACCCCCTGCCGTCTGTCCCTGCACCCCGGGCCAAGGGGAGGGATGCAGCCTGGTGAGGATGGGGCTCCCCACTTCCTGTCAGTCCCGTCTTGGCTCATTCTTCCCGGTTTTGCTGGATTTTTTGACTGGATTTCCTGCTCTCACGCGGCCAAGCTCTGCCCGTGCTGTGTGCAATCTTTGTTGGTTTCAAAGTTAATTAAATTCAAGAAAAAAAATCAGCCTCCACTAAAGCCACAGGCTTGCTGCATCGGGTGAGGGAACTGAAGATGAAGTCGAGTCAGGAAGAGGAGTGGCTGAAGGAGACAGAGGGCCTCCCAGCCAGGGGGGAGCTGATGCCCCAAAGCTGCCTCTCCCCAAAGGAGACCACAGGAGGCCCTGTGAGTCATAAGGGGTGAGCGGCGTCTGGCCCTTGCTTCTCTGGGTCTTACAAGCCACAGTGAAGTCCTGAAGCCAGCCGGGCTGGACTCAGGACCCTGTCACCACACCCGGCTTCCCAGTCCCAGTCCCTCTGGCCAAATCCACCTCCAGGTGTGCGTGCTCTGGCTGAGAAGCACTTCCTCTTCGGCCTTTTACCTTTTGATCATTGCATAAGGGGTTGATCTCATTATGAGGGTTTAAGGGCTCCTCCTCCCCCAGGCCCTGGGAGCCCCACAGCCACCCTCGCCCCTCTGCCCCCAGGTCCCAGCCTGCTGAGGCTGCAGGGAAGGCAGGCCAGATGGAGACCGTGAGACCCTCTCAGCCGCCCCCACCCCTACATGGGAGCATGGGGGTGTCTTACACCAAAGAGGTCACCCTGGCATCATGTTCTCAGCCTCAGCAGGACAGTCCAGTACTGCTCCTTCCCCCTGCCAGCTGACCCCCAGACCTGGGGCTCCCCAGGCTGGACTCCCTGCCACAGCACATCAGGTGGACCCTGGTCACCTGATATTTTTATGCATCAAAGGCTGTCTCGAGGCTCCAGGTGAGGGCAGTGTGTTGGCTGGGCTCCCTGCCCAGTGTCCCCACCTGCTGCCCAGTGTCCCCACCTGTCTGATTTCCCAGGGATGCTGGGAGTGGGTGAAACATGGAAATGCCTAGAAATGTAGCTGCCATGATGAATCCCTGTGGGAGCCGTTGGTGTGCTTTCTCCTGAGCACCAGGAGTCTTCCAGAAGAGTCTGCAAGGGCCTCAGGCTGAGCCCACCCTTTCAGGGGCATCTCAGTCACCACACACTACTCTGCAGCCTCGGCTGCCCCCCAGCCTGCCCCACCGATGGCCAGCTGCCCTGACACACCGGCGTCCCAGTGGACACACAAGGCTGTGCACCCCACATATGTCCCGAGTCATGGGTTTGCTACCATGGCTCCTAAGTAAACGGCACTTCTGCTAAATTTAGCCCAAGCTGTTGGCGCTCAGCCTTCCATGGGTCAAGTGGACACATTTCTTCCATATTACGCCATATCCCTAAAAATATCTGTCCCTTCTCTCTCCTTCAGATGCTGCAGTAGCTCTCTCCCACCAACCCCAATGCCGCCTCCCCACATTCCCCATCCCCACAGCAGAGACCACGGCATCTGATCTGTGGTGCTTCTGTGCCAGGCGCCCTTTGGCACCTCACTCGGTCCCACAGACCCTGTTGGGACGTGCTGTCATCCAGTGCACAAGTGGAGGGGGACCCTGAAGATGGCACGTGGCCACTTCACCACAGGCCCGAGTATGCCAACTGGCCCAAGAGGCCTGGAGCACCTACACCCTGTGTTTGCTTCCAATTTGGTGATTCAATTCAGCCTCCGAACAAGCACCAGGAGCACAGTCTTTGATTCATTTCATGTCCAGTGGTGGGAGGAAGTTTCCCCTCATGGTTGCCTGGGGAAGCCACAGGCGGGCTCTGGGGCAGGGGCAGCAGGACAAGGGCAGCCAAGACCAGCTCTGCGATTTGGAGAGGATGTGGCCAGAGCTACACAGAACACTGCCCAGGGTGGCAGAGCCGAGCGCAAGGAAACAGCCGGCTCATCCAGGCAGAAATCTACCCACAAGCAGAAACGTGATTCAGAAGATCTACAGGACAGGCGATTGAGTCCAGGAAGGTTCTCCCACAGAAGGGAGATGGAGGCACAGTAATCAGAGGCCGGTATGATCCAGAATTAGGAGCCAAGGAGTGCGTCCCATGGGCACATCCAACTCAGTGCTGATGCTGTGGGTCAAAGGGAAGATAAAGAACAGGCCAGCATTGGGGAGGGGAGCTGGGGAGTGGTCCACTGGCAGCCGACCACGGGGGCGGGGCCGATGAGAGAAGCCCCCCGCTTCTCTGTAAGGCATGGCTTGTCACAGGGCTGGCCGGACCCAGGGCTGCAGGGCTGAGCCACGCCAGACTGGTCTTGGCCCAGCATGGTGCTCTTGGGAAGGGCTGAACTCCCCGATGCCCCCTTTCACTGGGCTTATCCTTGAGCCACCTTGGGAGGTAGACAGACATTTGGGGCCCAAGAAGCTGGCAGTCTGGTGCTGGAAATGTAGCTGTCCCGGGGTCCTCAAGGTGGGGGCAGGAGGACTGGTTCTGAGGCAGGTTGGGGAGCAACCCAGTCATTCACTGGCTAATCCTGCCATTTCTCCACATGACCTATGGTTTCCAGGACTAAAAGCTCATGGTCCTGAGAAATAATTGAAGAAAGGATGGAAATGAACAGTATTTGCTTTGCGGTGCACTGCGGGGGTCTGTGCAATGGAAGACCTAGGAAAAGGAAGGCAAAGCTCTGAACGGTCACCTCCTGACTGTCACCTTGGTGTGGCAGGAATGGGGCAGGGTACAGAGAGTCCGCCAGCCAGGAAGGCTGCCTTGCTGCTGGGGCCTCCTTTCACTGGCCTTGGATTTCCTATTTTCTCAAAAATAAGCCCATAGTACTCCAATATTCAAATAAACTCAGATCTTAAGTGCAAAAACCCACATAAATTTATGTCAAGTGTGCCAAAGCTTTTCTCGGCTGCACTTGCCTTTAGCCCCAGGCTCTGTCGGGACAACGAGGAGACAGCTCAAACACTCTTCTCCGTGCAGTTTTAAACCCACCTTGAAGTGATCCACTTCAAGTGTACAATAGCATTGAGGATCCCGGGTGGCTCGAGCCCCAGCAAGGTTTGGCCCTGTGAGCGCAGACACGTGGGTGTGCTGCCCACTCGTGCTCTGACCTCCTCAGCTGTAAGGCTACATTTCCCAGAGGCAAGGGTTTTCTCTGTCTAACCTCAGGGCTGTTATCAAATTTGGGACATTTAACATTTTTGTGATGCTTTTATCTAATCTGCTGTCTGTGTTCCGGGTTCACCTGCTGCCTCACACTGTCCTGGAGGCATCTTTCCCAGGAAAGGTCCCATGTCACTCTCCGTGGTCGGCTCTTCAGTCCCTGACAATCTGGAACATTCCCTAGTCTTTCTCTGTCTTTCACAACATCGTGTTTCTGAAGCATACAGTCCTGTGGCTTCGTGGAAGGGCTGTCTGTCGGGGTTTGTCTGGTGTTCCTACTGAAGAGGTTGGAGTTATCTGCCAGTTCACTTCCTCAAGTAAAGGCAGAGACACTTGGTGCCAGAGAAAACGGTCCCGGTCCCAGGTTTTCTGTATCATAAACCCTGTGCTCAGACTGGAGCCCGGTGGGGTAAAATTGCCCAAAATACCTGTGGCTGTTTGTTTTCTCAGAAATGTCATATTTGGACTTTAAAAGAAAATCAGTTTTTCCTCTAACCCTTCCACACCAACAAAGGAACGTTCCTTGTGGTTACTTAAAAAAAAAAAGGTATGGCTTTGCAAGCCCCTCATGAAGTCTGGGAACCATGTCCTGAAGGGTGACAGCCCCTGGAACACACCCACCCCCAGCCTCTCTTCTAAAACGTCACCAGGGCCACCACACAGGCTGCCGAATCGCATTGCTATCATCTCCTCAGCAGAATCAATCACAGTGCATTTTCCACGAGAATCAGCCTTGTTTGGAATCATGGATGATCTCAGCCGCCGCTTTTCCCAGGGATGTGTCTCTGCGTCTCCCTTGGGAGGGCCTGGCCTCACTAGAAGGCGAGGATCAGGGACTGATGCCAGCCTGTGCATGGCTTGCACCTGGGGCAGGTCCTGGCAGGGGAGTGCCGGGCTCCCTGACCTGCCACGTCCCCTGGAGCCACCTCCACCTGGGCTCAGCCCGTCAGTGACTCTGAAAGCAAAGCAGCCAAGAGTTGGCCGCGTCCCTCGCTGTCCCCATGATGCTCCAGGGAAGCAGGAAAGCCATGCAGGGCAGTGGGCTTGCTCTAAGCTACATTTTGAAGCAGAATTCATGCCACAGAAGCTTGAAAAGTATTTCTTAGCCCCAGTAGGAGGACTTGGGTCATCGGGTTAATAGCCTTTAAAGTCTCTTTCATTATAAAAATCGTTTTCATTATAAAATCAGATCAAGTAACTTAAGTCACTTATTGAACATTTACAAAGCTGTTTACATGGATTTTTTTAAATTTCATCCAACAGAGGCATGTGAGATAAGGCACTTTTATTATCATTGCTTTACAGCTGGGGTAACAGAGGCAGATAGGAAAACACAGCCTCATTGTTAATAGAATTTAAGCCACAAGCCTGAGACGGGCCCTCCCAGCTACGCTGTGTGCTGTGGGGTTGATCCAGCTTGGACATGGCCCTGCCCCCGGCTCCAGTGAGGAGCCTCTCATGCCCGCCTGCCGTCTGTGCTCTTCTGTGGCAGGTGTCTGCGGAGGTCTCCAGCCATCTCTAAAATGGGGCTGTTTGTTTCCTTACTGCTGAGTTTCCGAGGCCTCTGCTCGCGGGTAACAACCCTGGGGCGGGTGTTTGCAGGCATTTTCTCCCATCTGCTCGTCCTCTTGGCAGTGTCCCTCACTGAGTGAAAGTCTTTAATTTGATGGCATCCAGCTGATGGATTCTTTCTTTCATAGTGGCGCCTTGCTGTTGTGTCTAAAGGCACCGCCATCCCGGGGTCAGCTAGGTCTCCCATGCTGTCTCCTAGGGTCTTGCGGTTCTGCACTTTGCAGTTAAGTCTTTCATTCTCTTTGAGTTATTTTTGCAAACCATATAAGGCATGCGCCCAGATCCCATTCCTGCATGTGGACATCCAGTTGTTCAGCACTGTTTGCTGGAGAGACTGTCCGTCCTCTTTTGAGTTGCCTCTGCCCTTTGTCAAACACCAGGGACTCTGCTTGCGGGCTCCTTCCAGGTGCCCTGCTCTGTCCCATGATATATTTGTCCTTCACCAACACAGCACAGAGCCCTGCCATCCACCTCGGGAACCGCAACTCCGTGCCGCTGGCCCAAGCTGCAGGCAGCTGCCTGCCCTCTCTTGCAGACCCAAAAAAGGGGTAGGTTTTTCAGTCTGTTCAACCTTTTACAAGTTCGTAGGATGGAGGGTGACTTCCAAGCTCCTTACAGGCAGAACTAACCAACTCTGCCTAAAGAAAAAAACTGAAACAGAAGAGAAGCTGCTGTCTCACAGGATCCAGTTCCAGTCGACTGCAGCTCAGCCCTGTGGCCTCGCACCTCCTGGGCTCAGGTCTGGGTATGGGGACACAGCGGTAACACACACCTGCTCCCGTCACGAGGCCTTCTGGAGCAGCGGGAGGCGCGTCTGTGTGTTGGGCCCTGAGTATTGATTGTTACAGTCTCCTGCACACAACTGGTGAGGCTAGGTGGGTCTTCAAGATATTTTGCTGATAACTTGCAAGAGGAGGAATTCAACCTGTGCACATTTTCATGACATGCAGCATAAGCTCAGTCCTGCATCCTGACAAGGCTCTTCAGCTTTACATCTGGGGAAGGGCTTTGGGGCTGGCCATGCCCTCAGGAAATACCTGGGCCTCCTACCACATTCCTAAGGAAACAGGCAGTGGTTTCCAACAGCCTCTAAAACATTTGCCTTAACACTGAGCATCAGCCTTCCACGTTTTCAGGAAAGAGCAGGTACCTCCTTACCTGAGCAGTCTGAGAGGTGCCTCGTTGGGCAGTGGGTCCCAGCACCCAACATCTTGTTGCAGCCCCACTCAGGAGCCACCAGAAGGCAGCGGGTCCTGTCTGGACACACAGCAGGAGTCAGCAGCACATACCACCTACATGGGAGCCACAGAGGAGGCTGAAACCTGAGGAGGGAGCCCCCTGGCACAGCCCCGGAGCAGGGAGCCAGGAGAAGCAAAGGTCACTCAGTACTCACACTGCCTCCGCGCGGAGCCTGGACATCCTGCCCCCTGGCCAGCGTCCCCTCAGGCTTCCTGGCCACCAGCCCCTCCCTGGACTTCACCCACCAAGGGTCCCCAAGGTCTGCACCACATATCCCTCCCGCTCCTGCTTCTGTCTCCACCATTTGGGCTGAATTCTGTTAGAAGCAATGTTAGCACTTACTCGTTCATTTTGGACTGTGCCCCGAGGACCGGGGCCAGGCCTTCTCCTTCAGCTGGGACCCCTTCCAAGACAGACGCTGTCTGAGAAGTCTGGGTCTGTCCCTCAGCACTGGTGTGAAGAGGCGTTGGTGATGGCTGGACTGTCCCTGCTGGGAGGGTTAGGGAGTGAACCGACATGATGCACAGGCAGAAGGCTCAGCAGGTTTTCACACCAGCTGAAGGCAGGGCTGGGCTCTACCAGAGCTTCCTGAGACCCTGCTGGGCTGAGTCAGGGATCTCTGGTTTAGCCAAGGGAATTTTAACTTCTTCAAATTAAAATCCACAGTTAGAAATGTATTTCGCCCTGTGACCAACACAAACAGTTCAAATACCTCATTTTCTGTGCCACCCTTCTTCAGATGGTGGTTGTTACCACTACATTGATTGCTTAACCCACTAATGGGTTACACACAGGGCAACTGTACCGTATGCCAGCCAGGCCTGCCTCGGCACGTCGGAGCGACAGTCACACCAGCTGCGATGGGGACACACCCGCCGGCCTCGGCGCCCCTGGCAGGCCCTCTGCTGTTGCTGCTCCTGGGCACATGTACGTTCATGGGAAGTTGGAGCTGGAAGAGGTTTAGGCGTTTGCTTGTCCCACATGCTTGGGCTGAAGAAGCAGCCCGCGGGGACAAGCTGGCAGGAGGGGACCCGCGGGCCTCCCTCTGGGACACCTGTGGCCCCCGGGCAGGATGCCAACAGAGGCCCGGCCCACATGGGGTTTTCCCATCCAACTCAAGTGACTCAGTGGAACGTCCCTCCCCCATGCCGGCTTCTGGAAGTGCTGGGAAGTGGAAGTGTTCCTGGGCCATTCGCCTTACATCCTGCTTTGGTGACGATGGCCACCCACTGTGAAGTCCCTTTACAAGTAAATCAAAGTCTTCAACTTGTGACCATAGCACGTGGCTCTATGGGAGCATGGCATCTGGTAAAACCTCATGTCAACAGGAATCTTGACACACTTGCATCTGCAGGGGACCCGGGTCCCCTTGTCCCTGTGGAATCTCAGCCCCTTTTCACTCTACCTACAGTGTCGTGGTGACCCCTCTGGTGTGTGACCCCTCTGCTGACCCCCTTACTGTGTGAGCAGACAGTGAGCCTTTGTTGACCCCCCACCTCGGGCCTTGGGAGCGAACACCTCCTTGGCTGGGAGCCCCTCCAGCACCTTGTCCCTCCCACCTGATGCTGCCTCCACCCAGGGAGCATCCCGTGCGGCATGATGCTTACTCAGTTTTGGGACTTGCTTTAAGAAAAAGAATACAACATTAAAAATACAAAATTAAATATGAAAGCAAATTTTTATTCAGGATAAAAAGTGAAATTCCAGGTTATGGAGTACGGGACACCGAGGGCCTCTTCCCATGAGACTTTCAGGTGGAAATGCCACCTGCCCCAAAGCTCCCTGCACTCACAGGGGCCCTGAACCCTCACCTTCATCAGCTCATGATCCATCCTTCCTAGACTCCTGAGGAAACTGAGGCCTGGCCCAGTCGAGGGCACGGCCCCTGCCTCTCAGCTGGCATCTTGTTCTGGGCTATTTGTTCCCTTCACACTTGCAGCCAGAATTCATGCCTTGGGTGAGTCACGTAGTTTAAGAATAGGAAATGCATTACATCTGTTCTCTGGAAGGAAAAACCAAGCCAGTCACGCCACTTGATGGACCCACTGCTGCTCAGCCATTTGGCTGACTCACTGACTTGGTGGGTCACTCTTGTTCTCTTGTTTGGGGATGGCAGGGCTTGGATAATCTAGAGATTTTCCTTGGGACAATAGCACCTCCTCCACATGCTGACAGGGTCCTGTTTCCCCTGGGTAGAGTCCCAAGAGGGGAGGGTGCTGCGCTGGCCCGGCCCCATCCGTCTTGGGAAAACCTGGAGGTGTGCAAGAATCAGAGTCTGAGAGATGTCAAATCCCTGAGACGGGGACCAGCATTTAAATTCTGCTGGAAGAGTGCCTTGTCTCCAGGCAAAGTGACAGCAGCCACAGCACAGACATGAGAGGCCTTCCCTCTGCACGAGGCTTGGCACCTTTCAGTGGCTTCAGGCTTGCCCACTGGCAGGGACTTAAAAACTGCACTGGGGTCAGAAATGGGGTCTGTCCCCCGTTATTCAGATTTTTCGCCTGCCTAGGCAGATGCTTCTGCTTTCCCATTTCAGGCCCAGAATGCTTCTCTTAGGTCCATCCCAACCTTTTACCATCGTGGGGCTCCCTGATGAGTCCTGGTCACACTTGCGTGGTGGCTTCATGGGTTGCCTCCGCCGCCTTCTCTTTTCCAGGAAAGAAACACTCCTACCTCATCCACAGGTCACAATTTAGCTTTCATTTTCCCTGTGGAAAAAACTCTTTTCCATGTTTTTTGTGTCTGTTATATTGACCCATACATAAAAAAACTATCCTGTGGATTTATTAGAACTCTGACCGCTTACTAATTTCCTACCTCAGCAAATCTTCGCCGAGCACTTACTGCATGTCAGCACTGTTCAGGGCATTTCTGATATACATCAGAAAATAAAAAACCACAAGCCCATGTCCCCCGAAGCATCTACCTTTTTGTGCTTTTACCATTGCCTCCTTCTTGCTTTACTTGGCTTGTTTTATTATTTTTCTGGCTTCTTCAGTTGAATGTTTTATTTTTTTATTTATTTACAAACGTATTTAAGGCTGTGATTATGCCTTTGATTATAATTGTGACACATTTATTTTTAAATTTCCCATTTTTTAATTCTTAAGATGAATTTACTGTTTTTCTAGTTTTAATTTTATTCTTTAAGAGTTTATTTAGGAAATAAGTTGGATATTCATCACTTGCATGGCTTTTTCAATTTTACAGGCATTTGTATCATATCCTAGGAACTTTAAAGACATAGGACTTTATGTTTGACTGTTTGTGTCTGTTCTGCTTACATGTGCTCTTGTCTAACAGCGAATCATTCATTCATCCAACAAGTATTTAATGACTCCCCGCTGTGCGCTGGGCAATGTAACTGTGCTCTTTGTGGCTGCTTTTCATGCGCAACGAATGCCAGTTTACCAGCCCTCGTGGTCTCACATGACTCTTCAGTCTGAGTCTAATGTTAGGGGGAAAACCCCTTCCACCTACTCTCTTGTGAACAATCTTTCTAATATGTACGGTTGCTTCTTGCTGGCTGAACTCTGACAAGGGGGAGTTCTGGACCTTGGGTCAAAGTTGAGTGGGGGTAGGTCTGATCTCTAGGAGCATCTGGGAATCATCAAGAATAAAATGCAGTTTTCATGGCAAAGATCAGGCCAAGGGTCTTGGAGACCCTGAGAACCAAGCATTTACTCTGAAGGTCCCTTTCTGAGGGGCCCAGGCAGAGAGGGCCTAATGGGAGCCCCCAGGAACCAAGCCAGGATGGAGGCAGAGTCTGGGAAGGTTCTGGAGTCTAGAGACAGAGGCCCCATAGACCCTCTGTGCAGCTCTCAAGGCTCTTAGCTGACTGAGGCACTTCTAATGAAAACATGCTTAATCCTGCATCAGAGATGGGACCTGAACCTGGTTTTCTGGGGCTGTGTTCCAAACGGCAGTTCTCGCTTTGCAGTCCTGTCCACGTAGTTGGATGTACAGGAGATGGGATGCCCTCCAGGAAAACACTAAGCGCTGCTCATCGTCCTCCAGCAGAAACCCCTGATGGCTTCCCTGTCATTGGCCACTAGAAGACCCCGTTAAGCCCTGCAGATTGTTCTGCATCCTGTGGCAGTTCTCGCCAGCCCTGGTTCTGGTGCCGCTCTGTCATTGCTAGCAGCTGTTCTGTGTTCTGCTCTGAAAAGACTTCCCACTGCTGCCTTTGACTTGAGGCTTCTAATTCATCCTGGAATCTGCTCTGCTTCGCAAAGGCTCTAACAGAGGCAATTTGCAGGTAACTGAATCAAGCCTTCTTAAATGATTGAAAAGATAGAATGTATAAAATCTAAACCAGCGTTAAGCAAAGTAATATAAATTGAAGTGTGGATATTCCTTTTCATTCAGTGAACACAAAGACAGAACATATTGATCTTGATTTCCAGCTCATGTGTTGTCTCCTGGGTGGTCAGCCCCCAAAGCAGAGTCCCTGTGGTGAAACATTCTGAGTTCCTCGTGGGCAGAGCCATATCTCACTCACCCTTCTAGGCATTTCACATAGTGTCTGGGCCCAATTAAGTGCTCACTGAATGTGTTGAACAGAACAAGTTAAATTAACCAGTGATACCCAACATGGTCGGCATGAAATAAAAATCTAATATAAAAATTGTGGGTAAAAAATTCTCACTAAAAATCAACCAGAATGTTAAATAAACTATAATGATGATGTTTTAAAATGAATAGCTGGGGTTTCAAGAAAATAAGAAAATCTCAGTGAAAGAGCTGAAACCCAGGCCCCAGGCTGTGGGGGCAGCTGGCTCCTGGGGCATCTGCCGGGCTGGAAACGGAGAGCTGGGGGGCTGGAGCTGGGAGCTAGTCCAGACATGACCAGGGAGGTGACAAGCTTTCCTTATCCACCTTCGCTTTCCATGAGGAAAATTTAAAAATCTGTCACCACGGGCATGCCCTCCTGCAAGCTGGGTTCCCTCTTATGTCACCTGCATGGTAGGGAACCTCTGGGCCAAGACACTGCAAAGCATTCCTGAACTGCAGCACTGCGGGTGCCTGGCAGAAGCAAACACCAGATCTGGAAGGAAACGTCTCTGCCCATGTCTCACAAATTCCCATAGATCAGCTTCAAGAGGTGCTCACATGCAAAGGCACAAACTACACAAAGAAAAAGACCCTGTGAACAGAAGTCAGCAGATGACAAACAGTGACGCTGCACCCTTGAAACTTCAGATAATGGAGTCATCAGGCACTAAATACAAGTAAGTGCATTTAAAATGTGTTTTTTTTTTAAAAAAGAGGAAATTGAAAATATGAGCCAGAAACAAAATACTCTACAAAGGACCTTATCTGGAGAAAAAATAAACCTGAAAAATGAAAATAAGTAGATACATTAAACAGCAAATCAGATACAGATGAAAAGAACACTCTGGAATGGGAAGGATTAGATACCAAGAAAGTACCAGAAAGAAAGCAGAAGAAAGCAGAGAAAGGAAAGGAGGTGGCAGGTGTTTTCAGGGCCGAGGGAAAGTCATTGTCCACCCAGAGCGCCCCAGCTGAGCTCCACCCAGGAATGAAAAGAAAGAGACATTTTTCAGAAAACGAAGAACTGACAGGCCCCAGGCCTCATCTACAAAGCCTGAGGAGGATGCTTCGGGGGGAATTAAGAAAGAATGTAAGCAAAAAAAGGCAAGCACAAGAAAACCTAGCACAGCCTGACCATTTAGGCAGTAGTAAAATGTAGAGGGGTCCTAAAAATTGAAGTAAGGCAGATACCACCATGGACGGAGGGTGATGAAAGTCACGTGAGCACTTATGCAGAATGAAACTCTCTCCTTCAAATCGTTCTGATGGTAGCTCATGCCGCCTACACACACACGTGGAGATGTGCAGGCCCACGGAGTGCCACCAACTATAGGGAAGCAGTTCCTGGGGCCTTTCGTATGACTGTATTCAGCTGCAGTTCTGGCCTGCTGTCAGGAGGTGTATTAGATTCATTTTATGTCTATTATATTGTTTTCTATGCTTTGGGTAGGATTGATACATTTCATTTTCCAACAGTTTAACTGAACTCTAATCTCAAGGGAAACTAATGGAAGCTGCTCCAAATGCCCAGTCCTATTTATAATCCCTCAACCAGAAAAGAAAATAGAAAATGGAAGAAAACCTGAAAGTAAAGTTTTTAAGGACATTTTCAGAACCTGAGCATATCATCTGCTCTCTTCTTGAAACTAAGCCATAGAGCTGTAGTCGTAGAGCTGTAGTCGTAGAGCTGTAGGCATAGAGCTGTAGGCATAGAGCTGTAGGCATAGAGCCCTGCATCTTGAAGCTTAACAGGATGACAAGCTTCCACGCAACCTGACTTGTTGAGCCCTGGAAAGAAGTCACCTCGGTGGCAGGATTTTCTGTTTTTCACCCCAAAGTCAGCAGTAACCTTTCAGAGCTTCTGCTGCCCTCACCAATTATGACCCAGAATTAATGGAGAGAGTAGAGAGAGCAGAGTTCTGTGCAGGACTTTCTCCCTGAACTGAAACGCTGTCTGTTTCCCACTGCGGGAAGGGTGGCCCCAGGGAGAACAGAGATTGGGTCCAGATCTCCTCAGCGGACAGGCCATTCACCCCTGGCTGCTGACAGGCTCTGCAAACTTACACGTCTGCAGGGAAGGGACAGTGCTCCACATGTCTGGGCGGACAGTCCAGACGACCGGGATGGAAGTCCTTGAACCGGGTCAGATGCCAGGCTGCTCACTGGGTTCAGTGACCAGTTGTTGGCTCTGTGTTTGGGGACTGCGGCTTGCTTCTGGGGCGGGCTGCTCAGCAGGAGGGTTTGTGGTGAGGACCGGCAGCACAGCGTCCACCCACGCAGGCACAAAGTCACTCAGGGACAGGGCAGAGCAGTGGCTTCTGTAGGCGCCGTGAGAGCGCTGAGTTCCTGAGATCGTCTTTGCCCCTCGTGGGGCCCCCAAGGCTCGTGGACTTGAGGAAGGACCTCAGGGCCATGCCATTTCTTTCCCAAGCAGATGGAGACACCCTGGTCAGCATGGGCTCACCTTCCTTCTGGGTGTGCGGTGGTCCCCAGGTTGTACTTTCCCTATGTGAGTCTCCATGTTGTCAGTGCCCTTGTTGAGCTGGGTGTCTGCTTTTTGGAAACAGTGTTGGGAGCACGGAGGTGCACACTGAGCGAGGCTTCCGTCCAGGCTGAGCCTTTCCGCCCGCCCGCCCGCTCGGGAGGTCAGGGCAGCAGAGGTGGAAGCCCTGTGAAGCCCACTTGTGCTGCAACTGCTACTTCTCGCCCATCATGCCTCTGGGGCTGCCCCACACCTTCACCTCCCGTTCCGCACCCAGGGGCTCTGCATGCGAATAAACCCTGGACAGCAAGGCAATGACTTCCAGACAGATTGAGGCATCCACTCACTGAAAAACAAACCATGTGCGGCTCTGTGGGGGGGCAGTCAGGGTTCGGGTTGAAGGGCCAGCAGAGCTTTCTGCCGTGATGAAGGTTCTCACTATCCACTTTGTCCAGCGTGGCAGCTGCCAGCACACGTGGCTCTGACACTTGAACTGTGGCCAGTGGAAATAAGTAATTGGAGCTTAAATTTTAATTTAGACTTAAATAGCCATGTCTGGCAAGAGGCATTGTGGGCAGGACAGGTGCAGACTCCCTGAAACTTACCACGGGGCTGTGGTGTGCCTGTGGAGGCTTGACAGAGAGACTCGCTCCAGCATCGTATTAAATGTTAGTTTGCCAGGTCAGAATCCATGCTAACCTGGATTACCTGGCTATGCTAATTGATTTAATTTTCTCATTAATATTGGTTATAGGCTCATTTTTTCCCCCCAAATGTCATAGTTTGTTTCTAAAATACACTAGCCCACTATCAGCCTTCACAATAAGTGGTAAATAGAGGAAACTTTCCTTGAAGTGTCATCACCTTGATTGTGAAGAACAGCGCAGGGAGAGGGTGGTGGTGCCATGCAGATAGGCCTGTCCATACACACGGGAACAGGGCCTGCCCTGCATGTCTCCTCAGCAGGGCTGCCTCCCCTGCCCCAGCTGGGTTTGTGGGCTCTGCTAGGGGCTGGGGCCTCCTCTCTGCCTCCGGTTTGGGCATGCACACCTCTGCCCGACAGTTCCCCGAAGGAGCTGGAACTCACCTGTCTGAGAGTCAGTTTGGAGATAAACCAGGAACAGTGAGCACCATCTCCTGGGCCTCCACTCTGCACGGCCCAGTGCTGTGTAAACTGCTAGACCAGGATGTATGTGCAAAACTGACTGGCCCTGCAGTTTCTGGGTTTCTCACAGGGACATGCTTCCGCCTTCAGCCTCAGAACAATGGTCAGAGAAGCGGGGGGTGCCTTAAACATGCCTCTCTCCCTGCTCCAGAGTTCCAACCCCAGGGGGCCCCATGTGGGAGGTCATCTGGGACAGGGTGGGGGTTGCTGGAAAAGGGCAACAGGACCCTCTGATCTGGGACCACCCTGAATAGGCAGACCTGGGGCCCAGGATTCCTACAACTCAAATGTAAATAGGGTAACTTGGTCCAAGTAATGATTAAGTGGTAATGTTATCATTAAGAGCAAAACTAATAAGGTACAGCTAGGGCATGCAGGCAATGGTTCTGTAACGTGTCTGTTGACAAGTAGTAACTGCACTAGTGGGGGTGAGCATCTAATAATGTGCGTGACTGTCAGCAGTACGTGGTGCACTTGAGGCCAGTGTGACATTGTACATCAACTACACTAAAGTAAAAAATACATCAAAAAGAGCCAATAAGCAAGCTAATAAGTAGAAGCACAGAACTTTTTGTTTTGCTTTGAGTTTTTATTGTAAAATAATAACTAGGTTTAGTAACATACAGATTTCTCAGGACTCATTTGCAAGATAAAATTCACTGTTTAATAACATGTGGGTTATTTTTCTCTTTATTTTATAAGAATTAGATAGTTCCGTCAATAAAAATGAAAGCCAGTAAACAGCCCGTGGGAACCAGGAATAAATTATGCCTCTTTGCAGCTGTCACTTGGTTTCCCGTGACCGACGCTGACCCACTTCTTCCAGCGCAGGACCCCTGTGTTAGTGCCCCCAGAGGCCCCGTCAGGGTGCTTCTCGCTGGCCCTCTCCTGCTCCTCCTGATTTCATGGAATTCAAGAGCACCAAGCCAAGAAGCCCGCTGAACTGATAAATGCTAGTAATACTAAATCACAAGGCACTGCACCTGAGCCTCTGGTTCTACGTTAGAAGGTACCCTTTGTCTGAGCATGAGCCGTGAGTGTAGAGAGTCATGTGGGTTTTTCAATATATTCAGACGTGTGTAGCCACGTGAGCTCTTCCACCAGCCCGCCACCCCGAAGGGCTGAGCACACCAGACCCAGTGCTCCAGGGCGTGGCAGGTCCTGTTCCCTCCAGACAGATTGCTTTATGGGAACCATCCAAAGTCATTCACAATGATTTATAAGAAAACAATGGGCATTTAAAGACGTGAATGTGATTTTTTGGTTCACAGTGGAGGCAGAACCCCAAAACCATGCTCTTTCATGTGTTCCAGGCAATCAGCAGCCCAAAGTGTTGTTGAGGGATACACACCTGGATCTGGGGAATGCTCAGATCCTTTGTCCCATGCTGGCCAACGAGAGCTCACAGACACGTTTCCTTCTTTGTAGATCATGTTTTATGTGCTGGTGAAGGCCACATACACCCTGGGCTACAGTGTCTCTCTGATTTCCCTTACAACCGGAAGTATAATTCTCTGCCTCTTCAGGTAAGTAGTGGAAATGAGTGCTTCTGCAAAGATTGTGAGGCAGGAAGATGACCGTGAGCTGCCTAGGCCCAAGAGAGCATGGCCTGCTCCCTCTCTCCATGTGCTAAGCTAGTGAAACTCCCTTGGAGAAGACCAGTGGGAAATTCAACACTAATATGTGTGTTTTTATTTAAGTATCTGTATTTCCTATATAAAGAGAAAATACTGACTTTGGATAAGAATTCAGTTCAACTCTTACTTACCAAATACGTAGGCATTATGCAAACACTTTGAAAACAGAAGCCACATGATCTTGCCCTTGTCATTCAGAAGCACCTGCGTTTTGGCCACCAGTGGTCTACTGAGAGAGACTGTAATGTGTTCGAGAGCATGAAGGCAGGGTTCAAGTCCTGCATTCAAGTCCTGGATCAGTCTCTTAGTAGCCGCGTGACCCTGGACAAATTACTTCACCTCTCTGTGCATCTGTAAAGCATGGATACCAATGTAGCCCATTTGGTGTGTGGTAAGCACTCTAAATTTTGCCACTGTTTTCCTGTATTGAGGCTAGAGTTCCACCCGGTGAGCCTTAGCAGGTCTCCTTGGTAACTAATGACAGGCTACACTGCAGTTGTTCAGGGGTACAAGTAGAGGCTTCTGTCTAGAAAAAGCTAAGCACATATTAGGAATAAATCCAAATCTTACGCATCACTAAATAAAATGGATGGTTTTAATCACCACATATCATTTCTTGCTCAAATATAGTCCAAATGTTGGCAGTATTCAGATAAAATCTGTGATATAACAATGGAATATTTAAAAAATCTAACAAACTGTTAGGATACCCATACTTGGAAGTAAAATGGATAAGGCAAGACTGATTTAGAATATAGGTGGAAATCCAGCAAATATAATCAAATCATACTTTTCATTTTTCAGGCATCCCAACTGTATCAAGTAGTTGGTAATTATCAGAAAGAGTAAATCATCCAGAACTGTACTTTGAAAAATGTGGGGAAGATCTACCATATTCTAGTTATTTTTAAAATGCTGGTATAATATTAATATTTGTTCTGTTATCCTCCATATTTTACAATATATTTTTTAATGTTCAAATTGTTAAAGATAAAAGAGAAAGGAAAAATATAGGTGAGGTGGAACAGGGTAACTTGAAGTACAAAAATGTCAGCTTCTTTTTAAAGAGTTCCTATAGTGAACAATCCATATTCTTGACACTGGCAGTTTCCCTCATTCTGTACTTGGTGACATTTAATTAGCCAACTTCAGGGCATTTTGGAATTGCACATAGTCCATAGATATGATCCTTTAAGAGAATCTCAGATTGTTTTATATCTAAAGTCATCGGTCACTTGCCAGTGATAGTTCTTAGAAAAGGACACGTGAGCCGGCTCAACATGTAACAGCTGCTGGAAGCGTCACCCAGAACCCAGAGCCCAGAGCTGGTGTACGGTTCTCAGCTGTGCCTTCCTCTTGGCCACAGAAATGCTTCCTGCTTCCAGGGGTCAGATGTGTCTGTTCATCCGATGCCCCTTCCTGGGAGAGTGGTGAGGGAAGCGACTCTAAAATCTGTATTATAACTATAACATCTCCACCATCTCCATAATCACAGCCAGGACACCGGATTCTTTGCTGGCATTGAACATTTATTGTCCGGAACAGCTGCACAGGCTAAGAAAGCATTTAGGAGCTGTGGCTGAGGAATGGAGCAGCTTCCATCCTTGACGAAGTTCCCGAGCACTGCAGGCTGGGGTAACACACACGACCTAGCTTGGTCCCCGCAGCTGCCGTCATGGAGGGCGTATGGAGTCCAGGCCCAGGCAAAGCCGCTCTAGTCCCCGCAAGCCCAGGAATTGCAGCCGTGACTGCCCCACACAGCACGCCATGCCTTCTGTAAGAGCTTATTTTGTCCCTACAGCATCTCCACCAGGGTCGCCTCTGTCCAGTTTTACAGTTAGAGAAAAAGGAGGCCCAGAGAGGCACCCCACATTCCAGGTCTCTGAGCTGGAGAGTCCAGAGCCCTGATTCATGACCGCCCAGGCCTCCCGTTTCCTGGGGGGTCGGCATGCTCTCCAGAGACTGTGTCCAGCCATCACCATGAGCAATTCCAGCCCAGCTTAGCAGAAGCTGCACCTGCACTCACATCCAGCACCCTTTTGCAGAGCCTCACTCAGAACTAAATTTTAGAATGAGTGATGCTTGATGAGCTTGGCTAAGACACCTGGCAAACGTGACTCCCTGGGTGGCATGTCATCTCTGTCGTGGCAATAGATCCCTATCTCTGCAGTGGAGAGGTGTGGGCGGAAGGGAGGGAAGGAGAAAAAGGAAAGAGGAAAAGAAAGAAAAGGTGATTTGGAAAGGTGAATGCAGCCCCCACGAGAAGCCAGCAGGCAGTGTCTACAACTGCAGCCCAGCGGTCCCACAGCGGTTTATTTCACAGCCCCCTAGACACCAAGGACATTTTAGAGCCCATTTAATGTCCTCATTTATTAAGGCAGTGCTGTTAAAAAGTTAAAATAAACGTCTACTAATTAAGTACATGTTCAGGGAAGCGGGTAAATCTTCCGTTGCCACTGATGTATGTCTTCAAGTGAACAAACACCCATATCAAGATTTAGGACATTATCAGCCCCAGAAGCCATCCCCACCTCTGCTCTGTGTCCTTGAAAGTGGCCATTATCCAGATTTCTAACACCAAGATTGCTTTTGCTGTTTTTGAAAATGTCGTCTTAGAATCACACAGAGGAAGTCTCTGTCTCGGGTTCTCTCAGCCAATATTTTGCAGGGCAAGTCATCCCTGTTGTTGAAGTTATCCTGTTTTCTTTTATTGTGTGAAGTACTCCATTCACTGAGTGCAATACTGTGTACTTGCCCCTCACTGTTCATGGATGGTGACTCTCTATTTGGGACCACAAAGTGCTGCTATGAAGACCCTTGTGTGCGTCCTGCACATAAGTACACGCTTCCTGAGACATGTGTCTGAGTGTCTGTGTGCACATTTACATTTGTATGGACATTTACTTTATACTTACCAGCCATAGGCTATGCATCGTCTTTCTAGGAACTGCCACCATTGTCCAGTGTTTGCACCCTGCAGGAGCCCACCAGCCATGCGGGGGACTGATAGTCGCTCTGTATCCTTGTCACCACTTATCATTAGCTTTTTTAAATTTTGACATGCATTTGTGTTTACAATAATACAGAATGATGTTTTTGATTTGCATTTCCTGATGGATGATGAGATCATCTGGGTTTTTTTTTGAGGTGTTGTTTCATATATTTGTTCATTTTTCTGTTCTGCTGTCTCCCTTCAAATCAATTTTTAAGAGTCATAGAGGGGAGTTTTTGTCAGATACAGAGTATTACAAATTTTATCTCTACCACTGTGGTTATCTAGACTTTATCTCTAGACTTTACACTCTCTTAGTGAGCCTTTGATCAACAAAAGTTCTTAATTTTAATGAAGTCCGTTTGTCATCTGTGTTTTTGGTCAGTGCCTCCTGAGGCCTATTTGAGAAATGTTTTCCATATTCCCCTTTGTTACCATCTAGAAATTTTATTGATTAACTTTTTATGTGGAGGTCTATGATACACCTATAGTTTATTGTGTATGGTATGAGGTAGGGGTTAAGGTCCACTTAGTTTTTGTTTCAATTCCCAGATATCTCAGTTTTTAATCATGAATAGGTGCTGAATTTTATGATTTTTCTGCGTATATTGAGATGAGTAGATGGTTTTTATCATTTGTTCATTTAGTGTGAAAAATTGCACAGATACATTTTCTAATATTGAATCTACTTTTCATTCCTTAAATTCACCTTACTTGGTTGTGTTGTATTATCCTTTTATGATATAGCTGGGTTTAATTTGCTAATATTTTGTTGAGGATTTTGTACCTATATTTGTGAATTTGATCTGTAATATTCTTTCTTGTAAAATTAGGCTCTCATAGGGCAGTTACACTCACCCATTAGTGAATAAGAAAGTATTCCCTGTCTTCTAGTCTGTGGAATAGTTTGGGTCAGATAAGGTGGTATTTCTTCCTTAATGTTTGTAGAATTCACCAAGGAAGCCATCTGGGCTGAGAATTGTCAGGGGAAAGGTTTAATTTCTACGTTCAAGTTTTTTAAACCAGACACATGAAGATTCAGATTCTCTATTCCTTAAGTTAATTATAAGTTGTTTTTTTTTCAGGGAATGTCCTTTTAATCTACATTTTCTATATTCTTTTATTATACATTTAATGTATGTAAGAGCTATACTGATATCTCATTTTTCCTGGCTGGTATTGGTAATTTGTGTTTTCCTTGTTTTTATCTTGATTTTAAGCTCATTGATTTTATCAGTGTTTTCCAGGCACAGCGTTTTGACTCTGTTCATTCCTCTCTTGTGTGTTTGTTGATTTACTAACTTAGCCTATTTTTATTATTTCTTTCGTTCTGCTGTCCCTGGTTTTAATTTAGTGTTCTTCTTCTAGCTTCTGGAGATAGATGCTTACAACACTGAAAATATTATTGTTTGTTGACAATACATTATTTGTGTCTACAAACTCCCCTCTCAGTCCTGCTATAGTTTCACCTTTCAGGTTTTAAGATGTGTGTGTTTCCCATTATCATTTAGTTCTAATTTTTCTAAACTTTTCTTGTGGTTATTTTTAATTTCATAGGCTATAGAAATCTACAGCTTAATTTCCAATCAGTTATTAATTTTTTATTCAGCTTTTTATTAAGGATTTCTAGCTTAACTCATGGTGATCAGTATACTGCATGAATCTGATCCTCTGAAATTTGTTGAGGCTTGCATTATGACCCAGAATGTGGTATATTTTGGTAAAAGTTTCCTTTTCACTTGAAAAAATGTGAATTCTGCAGTTAGTGGTTTGTATGCTACAAATGTCATTTACATCAAGTAAATGTCATTTAATCACATTATTTAAATATTCCAAAACCATTACTGATTGTTTTCACTGCTTGTTCTATCGGTTACTGTTTTAAATCTCCAGTTATTATTGTGAACTTGTTTCTCTCTTTTTATTTAACTTACATTATTCGCTTTATGTATTTTAAGGTCATGTTATTAGGGGCATACCAATTCAATATTTTATCATCCTATTAAATCATCCATACTTAGTAGTGCCCCTTGTCTTAAAAATCTACTTTACCTGATATTAATATAGTTATGTTAGCTTTCTTTTACTTGATATTTGCAAGGCATATTGTTTTCTATGATTTTATTTTGAACTTTCCTGTTCTTTATTTAATTTGGGTGTCTTCTAAGCTCCATGGGATTGGGTTTTTATTACCACCCTTTTTTTATTTTTACATGCAGTATTTACATTCATATTTAGACTACTTACTAACAACCTGGAGTTTTAATACACCTGTATCTCTTTGCTTTCTGCTGTCTCAATTCTTCTTTGTTGCTCTGGCACTCATTCTGTGTTTCTTTTTCATTTATCAAATATTTCTATTATACAAGTTTTCCCTTTTTAGAGCATTAGTCATACCTTCTATTATTCTTCTTCTAGTTGTCACTCCAAATTTATAACATGCACCTCTGCCTCATAGGAGGTAGCCTCCAGTTACCATTTCACCACTTTCTAGTGATTTAAGGACTTTACATACAACTCCATTTACTCCATGCTTTAGGTGCCATTGTTATGTGTTTTAATTCTATATATACTTTAAATACTACAATACACAGTCGTTTTAAAGTTAGTATTTATTCAGGGCGCCCACATATCTGTCTTTCCTGGAGCTCCTCAGCCCCCGGGTCTTCACATTTCCATCTGGGTTGCCCCTCCTGCTGCCTGAGGATCTCCCTGTAGGGTTTCTTTCAGCACCATCCTACCGGGAATGAATTCTCATTGCCCTTGATTATCTGAAATCATCTTAATTTTGCCTTCATTTTTAGGGTAGTTTTGAGAGTACTGAACTCTTTATTGACAATTATTTTCTTCCATCACATTAAATATGTGCATCATTATTTTTTTTGAAAACTCAGCTGCCAGTCTCACCATTGTTCCATTGAAGGAAAATGTCTTTTTCTCTCAGGTGCTTTGAAGATATTTTTTTCTTTGTCTTTGGTTTTCACAGCTGCACTATCGTGGGACTTACTGTGGCTTTCTTTGTATTTCTCCTTTGGGGACTACTGGGGCTTCTTTAATCAATTACTGTGTTTTAACAGTTTCAAATAATTCTTGTCTAATATTTATTCAAATATTGCTTGTACTTTATTCTCTTCTCTCCTTCTGAAACTCTATTTTCACCACTTCCTATATATTTCCTACTGATTCTCTCTATTTTCCATTATTTTGTTTCTCTCTAATCTAGACATATTCTTCTGGACTATTTTCAATTCATGATACTCTCATTTACTATGTCTAATCTAATGTTAGACCCTGCTTTTAAATTCTTAATTTTGGGCTTTTTTTTAAGTTTTAAAATTTCCATTTGATTTTTGTAATCAGTTCCATTTGCTAATGAAAGCCTCCATCTCCTCATCAGTTTACCTGAGCATATTAATCCATGTATATTTAATGCACTGTGTGTATTAAAATGCCAGATTCTGGTCCTCTTTCTAAAATTGTCTCTCTTTTTTTTCTTTTTAACTTGACAGTTGATCATTTGGTCCTGTTTCTGGCATACCTAGTTATTTTTATTGAAATTACAAATAATTAAATTACAAAGGCTTCAGATGATATCCCACTGCAGAGAGGTTTTCTAGCAAGATAGGCAGAGCACCAGTTACGGATTGAGTCAATTTGAGGCTGTATTTAGGGCTTTATGAAGACTGGCTTCTCTCTGGTTCATCATTGTTTCTAGGTCATAACTCTTTAAGGTTTCCAGTGAAAGCCTGGGAGGACCTCTACCCCCACAGACCCTGAATTCTGTACATGAAGTTCTAAAATTTCTTCCAAGCATTTCACTTTTTTATCCCCTGGGTTTCGCTTCATTTCATCCAGCACGTGAACTTGGGAACCAAACGAGTGTGGGGCTTCCTTAGGTAATCACCTGCTGAGCTCTGGACTCTGTTTTCCTTTTCTCCAGAACTGCAGCTCCTCACACCTGTTACCCTGAAAGCCCTTCACTCTGCTGTTATCCTTTGCAGTGACACTGTGAGAAGCTCAGGGCTTTTGCTCCCTAGATGGTCCCTAAGCCCTGAGAAAACAGCCTGAGAGACAGTGATGAGGCAGGCATGGATGCATTTCCCTTCTCAGGGTCCCGGTTCTTCCAGTCTCCACTGCTTGGCTGCTCTCCAAAGCTCTGCCCACTTTGAGGGTCATGCCCACCCGGGTGGGAAGGCAGTCAGTAAGCCTTGCTGGAAATAGTGAAGGGGACGCATGTGCCATGCAGGCCTGGGCTTGGCACTGCTGTTTTATACTTTCATTCTCAAATCCTGTTCGAGGACTCTAACCTGAGGAGCTCGTCAGAAATTAGGGTAAAGATTTATGTACAAAAATATTTAGCATAATACAAAACAGAAAATATCCTTTATATACCCTAGGGAGTAGTCAGATAATTATTAGCTTCCATTAAAAAAGAAGGAAGCCTTAGGGTCAAAGTGCCTTCACGTCAATGGGTGGCAATCCGTCTCCCCCCACCAGGAAGCTGCACTGTACCCGCAACTACATCCACCTGAATCTGTTCCTCTCCTTCATCTTGAGAGCCGTCTCGGTGCTGGTCAAGGATGACGTTCTGTACTCCAGCTCCGGCACGCTGCACTGCCCCGACCAACAGTCCTCCTGGGTAAGGCCGCCCCTGTGGGCAGAGTCCTCTCGCTGCGGGGGGTGGCCTGTATGCAGTGTAGCCTCCAACCTCCCTGCTCAGTGACCCATCCCTCCTCTAATCCCCACTTCCCTGGTGCACAGGCTCCAAGAGGTCGTGCTCAGGCCTGACCATAGGGCAGAGGCCCAGAGTAGGCCCAGCTCTGCAGGTGAGATGAGGGGGTGACACAGGCAGGTGGCTGGGTGGGGCTCCCCCCACTGTCAGGGCTTTTCAGCAGCAGTTCCGGGCTGGAAAACCCTGACATGGATGGAGGGACAAGCACAGAGCCATCGTTCTGTCCCCAAATCTCCCCGATTCTGTGTGGGAGATGCTCCCATCAGTCCCATGTGCCTGCTGGGAGCCCAGCTGCATGTCTGTGAACGAGCGTGGGCACAGCCCTTGGGCCCAAGGGCCAACCACGTTAGTTACTGGTTCCTACAGAGGCAGTGGAGGTGGCTCCCGCCATCCCGCTGTTCTCCAGCCGCCGTGCTCAGGGAGCACACGAGCTGGTCTTCAGTACTAAGTTCACTGCAGCATGGCATTTATCGAGCTCCTCACGTGCAAGCTGCCTCCTCGTTCCTCTCCGCTGCATGACGCCGGTGTCCTCAGGGTGCTGGCAGGCATTTGGGTTCTGGTTCCTGCACCCCTGATGTGATCGCGCCTTCTGAGGTTGGCTCCTCTCTTCCACAAGCAGCCAGGACACTGGCTCGCCTCATGTTCCAGCCAGATGGCTTTGCCGCACGGTTGCTCTGCGCTGGAGAGATGTGGGCTAATTTGGTTTTAAGATAGTAAACACCTTTCCAAACCACAGAATACCAGCTCTGTCATCAGGCTGCAGGTGAATATGTCTGGGGGGATAATTGGCTCACAACCCACGGGCACTCTTGTCATGCTCAGGAGCCCACAAATCCCACCCCAGGAAGTCGGGGAGTCTCCGTGCGTGACAAGGGCTGACCTCCCCTGAGGAACTGCCAGCATTTCCCTGGATGGCCTCAAAGCTTGGAGGAGCCCGCTGCCTCCAGTGACCGTCACAGAGCCACAAACACCAGGCCTCTGACCATGAGCTGTGTCTCAGCCCTCTCCTGCCACCTGGACAGTCCTGACCAGCTCCTTGCCAAGGGATGGGGGAGGGATGGCACTTGGGGGAGCAAGCCAAGGGCGACCTGCCCTGCTGTCACACCGCGAACTCTCTGCCACCCCTGTGGATGGGACCACCCCCAGCCATGGCTGGAGACCCTTCCTGTGCTGGGCTTTGCCTGTGGACCCTGGCAATGGTGCCCAGCAACCTTCAAAAGAGCAATTCGCCCATTTGGCAAATGAGGATGTGGGGCTGAGGGAAGCCCAGCCACCTGTGGCATGTCACTGTGACTGTGGCCAACCGCAGCCCCATGGCCCACCTGAGATGCCTACGGGGCCACCCAGGCTGTCCCAGTGGCTCTGAGGACTGCCGTCTGGGAAGGAGCGGGCAGGTGTGCCTCCTCCTCACCATCCCCAAAGCATGGAGCAGAGGGGAGGGGCCCAGATGCCACCGAGATTCCTGTGCCAGGAGAGGAAGGGAGGGTGGGGCAGCAGGAAAATGGGGCAGAACGTGAGGCGGAAGAGAGCGGGGCCAGAGGGGAGGAGAAGGGGTCTTCCCTGTCATTGGCCCTTCATGAGTGCAAAGCCATGAGTAAATTTGTCAGCCAGGACACTCAGGCCCCACATAGGGATGGGAAGAAGGAGTCTTTCAGCTACGCTTTTTGGACACTTCAGTTCCCAGCTGGGTTCAGCCAAACGCATTCCCCCCAAGCAGAACACCTGGGGCGGGTCCCCCAGTGAGGCACTGACGTCTTTCCTCAGGGTGTGCACATGGACGAAGACATGAAAAAGCCTATTCCCTTTCAGAAGCCCCCAGCCCCCACCACCTCTGCCCGCATGGCCTGCACGCCATGGCCACCTCTGAGCCCGGGGTGGTCTGTGGGATCGCCCGGCTGCCAGAGGCCATGCGTGGGACACACAGGAGGTCGTTCTCGCTGGGACCAGAGCATACAGCATGTGGGGTCCGTGGGGACGCTCCGAGCCCCAGCCCAGGCTTCCAAGGCCATCCCTGAGGGCCTGAGTCCCCAGCTCAGGGGGGGTGCAACTGCTCAACTGAGCCAGCCACACCCCTGGCCTGGGATGAGCACGTTTATCCAGGGTCAGGCTGGAGGCTGGGTGAGGGTCCTGGGCCCACCAGGCTGCCACATCAGCCACAGCCCGAAGGACAGAGGGGTTAGGAGGAAGGGATGTGAGCAAAGGGGCACAGCGGGTGAGGTGCCCACTGCATGCGCACTTCAGACTCAGTTCCTGTGTTTGTATCCATGCCTGGAAGGACCACCTGCCTGAGGCTTGTGTGGTGCTAGGGAGCCCTACGTCCTCAGGTGCAGAGCAGCTGTGAACAGGACACAGGAGACCACCCCGCAGGCATCACCACAGACACGCAACTCTGCCCCAAGCTGAGTGCAGCGGGGCCTCCGGGTGTCAGGCACACCCCTGTGCCGAGGCCCACTTTCTGTGCTGGCCCCATAGCTGTCTGAATGGTATTTCACACATTCAAAAAAATATCCTGTTTTGCTTGCTCAAAATCAGCAACTACAGATGTCACCAGGCTCCCAGGGGCCAGAGAACCGCCTCACATTCCTGTAGGGCCTGGAGTGGACACACATGTCCAGGTGCGACAGCAAACCTTACCTGCGGCAGCCTAGGAGACACGCGGCTTTCCTGTTCCTTTCATGGACTTGGGCCTCTTGTATCACAAAAGGAGCTGGAGATCGCCATTTCCCAGGGCCGTCAGCCCTGGATGCACTTGGGCTTGATCCTCTGCTCTGGTTTGTCTGGTTTTTATCCAACTTCCCTGGAAAACCACACTCCAGAGAACATGAGCAACCAGACTGGAAGTTGACCTTCGGCGGTAGCCCCAGCCAAGGCGGGCTCCTCCCCTCCACCCTGGTGCGTGCACGTGGGGCTTGCAGACCAGGGCCTGGGCAGGCGCTGCCCCTGCGTCCTTGGGATGCTGTCGAGAACCCTGAGGTGTGTGGTCTGAAACCCCCGAGGGTGAGGCTAGCTGAGGGCACCACACCCGGCCCCTGCAGTCCTTGAGTGTGGTGATGTTGAATGAGAAAATGGACCAGATGCAGACACAGTATCTGCAGTTTTCCCAAGAAAATGGAATCATCTTAAAGACCGTTTTTCTGCATCCTCTTCCTCATTCAACAGGATGTCGTGGAAATCCTCCAAGACCAGGGGTTGTCAGTGTTTCCTTTGACTGGCACTGCAGCCCAGCATGTGGCTGTGACATCCCACCAAGCAGGCACAGCCTCGGTGTCGCGGTTCCTGCTGGCACACACATCTTCACATATGGCGTCTCATCTCTGTCATATGGAGCTCTGCAGGGAAGCAGTGCAGTGAACACTCACGCTTAGAACTGAGTCGCTTTCCCAAAGGCCAGAGAGCTGGCGGATCTACCCGCCACATGCAGCTGCAGCCTCTGCTGGTCTGGCAGGGCATGCCTCCCCGTCCACACCTGGCCCAACTGCGTGACTGCCCCACTGACAGGCTATGGAGCAAGTTTCCCATGTCTGTGCCTGTTATCTTGTGCATTTCTGTGTTCATGAGGCCCAGGCGGTAGGACTCAGGGTCCCAGCCACAGTAAGCAGTGCCCCCCACTTGTGCGGCTCCTCAGAGGCCTGGGGCGGGAGGGGGCAGGTTGGAGGGCCGAGGGCTGTCAGCCAAAGTCCTTGCAGCCCGACGCCAGCTTGACAGGCAGCCACGGGTCCCTGTAAGCACCCCACAAGTATGTATGTAAGTGGATATAAACATACATCCACATGCCACATAAAAGTATCTGTACATCTGCCCCGTGTGTGTGCCCATGCACGTGTGAGCATATCCACCCCATGTGTGTCTGCATATAGGTAAGTATATCCATCCCACATGTGTCCATGCCCACGTGTACACGTCAGTATATCCACATAAACGTGAAAGTGTATTCACATATATGGACGTATGTAAGCACAGCCACATGGTAATTTTGCGGAGAGGCTGCAAAGAGGCAGAGAACAGAAATTAAAGTCCTTTTTTCGGGACTCCTAAGTAAATTTAGTGATTAAAAGCCTCAATTTAGTGTTTGCATGTGAAGTTGGAACACCTGGTTCATTTATTATGTGAAGGCCTGAGAGACTGTATTTAAATATATATGTTTTATATCCTGTGCAATTTTCTCCCCAGAGAAAACCCTTCCAAAACTCCTGGGGAAATAATTGCCAGTTTCTCTTGCTTTTCCCTTTATTTTTTCATCTTTTAAGAGTGGATCTTTGGAAGACAGAGGGAGGAGGGTTGAGTGGAGGATGGGGAGCAGGGAGGGAGACAAGGAGCCCTGAGCAGAGCTCTGGGGGCTGTGCACACCGCTCCCCGCTTTCTCTCCCCTCCTCACAGCAGTGTGGGTGTGATGCTGGGGGACAGCTTGGCCTGCCCTGTGCCGCGCTCAGGGCTGTGCCCTGCTGGTGTGTGACCCTGCAGGTGGGCTGCAAGCTGAGCCTGGTGCTTTTCCAGTACTGCGTCATGGCCAACTTCTACTGGCTGCTGGCTGAGGGGCTGCACCTGCATGCCCTCCTGGTGGCCATGTTCCCCGGCCGCCACTTCACAGCCTACCTCCTGATCGGATGGGGTAAGCTGCCCAATGGCTCCTCCCCAAACCCCGACCTGACCCCTCCCTGCTGACCTGGGATGTACTTTTCAGCTTAGAAAACCCCTGCTCTCCCTGTAGGGTGCCCTCAGGTCACACTGGGGCGAGCTTCTCTAGGAGACTCCAACAGCCGACACATTACCATTTCTGGGACACAGGAAGCTGGTTTAAAACTGCACTGAACTCACATTTCTGGAGTGTGCCCGAAGGGGGGACAGGCAGGAAGAAGGGCCCAGGGGAGACAGAGCAGGAAGCCCTTCCATTGTGAGGGGCAGGGTCCCCATCACAGGAGCACAGCCCCCCTGCACTTAAATGGAGCACTCCTGATGGACAGTGGGCATTCAGCGTCCAGACACACTCATCTTCACACCTTAATAAGGCCCAAGCGTAAGCTGGCACCTGTTTATGAGGTGGTTCTGCTTCATCTCGTCATCAGAGAGCCCTGGTCCCCGATGGTCCTGGCTGAGGAAACGCACACCTGTGTCGTCCCTGCTGGTCTGCCCCATGGTGACTGGCCAGGGCTGTGGGTGACCGGGTGTCTTTCTGCAGGTATCCCCACCATCTGCACGGGGGCGTGGGCAGCCACCAGGCTCTCTTTAGAGGACACGGGGTGAGTGCCCCACCCATACCTCTGCCTTCAGAGAGGGAGCCCTGTGGTTCCTTCCTGCACCGTTCGCATCTGCAGTTGCAGCCAAGCCAGCAGTAAATGAGAGGCTCCAAGCACTGTGAGGAGGATGATCCCTGGGGTTGGAGTATTTGGAGAGAAGGGATCCGGCAAGCCTTGCTGCAGGGCTGCAAGTGGGATAAACCAGGCAGATTTAATCAGATGAATCGGGGTCTTAGGTGAGGGGAGCAGTGTTCACACATCACTGACTTTACAGGCAGTGTTTGCTGAGCCAAGGGTGAGGGTGAAGGGTCAAAGGTGGGCTGAAAAGGCTGGAGGGCAGCTCTCTGAATGGTTCTCCACCTCTGCCTGGGTCCTACATGCAGAACGCAGTGCAGAGGGCTCAGAGCTCTGTGGCTTCCTGTACACAGAGCAGGTGGCGGCCCTGCCCAGGCACCAAGCAGGCCCACCGTGAATGCTGTGTGAGAGGCTCTCGGGGCCAGAAGTCACCCAGTACTAGTAACGATCCACCCCGAAATGGGGACTTGGATAATCACGGTGTGTTTATGTGGTGTGCTTCTGTGTGCCGGCCGTCTGGGCCGACTATGGAGGTTTTTCCAGCCTTAGCCTGGCTCACACTGGCAGGTTCAGGGCATCAGCTGGAAGGGCTGGGGTTGGGGTCGGGGTTAAGGTCAGGGTCAGGGTCAGGGTTAGGATCGGGGTTAGGGTCAGGGTCAGGGTTAGGATTGAGGTTAGGGTCAGGGTCAGGGCTCGGGTCGGGGTTAGGTTCCCAAAGACTCCGCATCCTATCGCCAACACCAGCTTGAGTTGGGGTCGAGGGTGGGTCTCTTTCCTGGTTGGGAGGGGTTTGATGAGCCCTGCTGCTGGATGTGACAACAGAGGGGATGTTGGGGACCCTCCAGCCCTTGGAGGCAGCCAGAGACGATGCCTCCTGGACAGACATTTGTGGCTGTGCTGGCCTCTTCTGCTGCACAGACATCTTAAATGTCACTCCAGATATACATTCAGAACTCAGGAAGTGAGGGGACTGGGGTTCAGGAGAAACGTCCCTGGAGTTGTTGTCGGCCCCAGCAAGCGGGAGACGCACCGGCTCCCCAGGTGTGGACTGTCGTGTGGTTTGGTGTCCCCATTCCTCAAGTCACCATGGCGAGAATACAGTGACTCCATCTCGATGGGGCGGTTGTGCCAAGACCTGTAAATGCAGAGTAGTTATGCTCTTACTGTGGAACAAGTGGCACCAGCAGCCTGGAAACGCACCAAGGGAGGTGACTCCCTCTCAGGAAGAGGGCAGCACCCTCTAGGGGATGAGTCCACAGTCCACACACCACGTGGTTTACAGATGGAGTAGGTGGTAACGGGGTTTTCCTTCTCTCTTTTCAATAGTTGCTGGGACACCAACGACCACAGCATTCCCTGGTGGGTTATACGAACACCGATTTTAATTTCTATTATAGTAAGTAGTTTCTACATCGAAACATGAGTTATCTGTTGGGTAGCACTTGGCAGGGTGAGCCCGTCACCCTATATTCAATATAAACCGCCCCATTCTGCTCATCTTCCTGGAGAAGAATGAGGGGGCCCCAAGCTCCTTCCTAGAGCCGAGGACTCAGCCCACCGTCCAGAGAAGGAGCACGAGTTCTCCTGGCGGGAAGGGCTCTCCAGGGCAGGCACCATCAGGCTGACCAAGCACATGAGGCTGACTGGACTCCATTGGCCCCTTTCCCGTCTCCAAACTACTTCACATGCGCTGCCACCTGGGGCATGGGACAGTGGTACAGACACTGCCCACTCCCAGTGGGGGCAGACCCACCGGGCAGGTCCCTGCCCTGTGCCAGGTGAGGAGCAGCGGGCCCAGACGGGGCTGAGCCGCAGACCTCCTGGCCACACCCTCCTCCCAGGCTGGGGAGCTCCACACAACATGTTGTTTCTTTTTGTGCAGGTCAACTTTGTCCTTTTTGTTAGTATTATACGAATTTTACTGCAGAAGTTGACGTCCCCAGATGTCGGTGGCAACGACCAGTCACAGTACAAGTGAGTATGCGCTTAGATCCGGGCTGAGTGGCCCTCGCCACAGGCCTGGGGCCAGGGTCGCACACCCAGCAAGCGGCCCAGGTCCTTCTGTGGTCAAGGGCACGTGCTCGTGGCTAATTCACAGGACTGCACATGGCTGAGGTCGGTGTCTTGCCCAAGGGAGGGAGTAGCCGCAGCCCCTTCCCTTCGTGTCAGCGTGGACACCCTCCAGGAGCCACTGTTGATGCTTTTGCCTGTTCTGTAATCTGAATTTTCTCTTTGGCCACACATCACTGGTATCTTGTTTAATCTTTTCTTCCCCTTCAGACCACGGGGCTCATGCCGACACCTAATGCCAGGCCTTGTCCTTAGTGATAATTCAATTTGTGTTTATTGGTAGGTGATTATGTGAGGATGGTCTTCATCATCCCCACTCAGTGGAGTGTGAGTCACCCACAGTCACCCAGCCAATTAATAAGGGTCTGAGAGACTCCCTGAAGGAATTAAAGATTCTACAAATTTCTTTCAAGAATTTATAAAGAAAAAATAAAGCCCAGGTCTCTAGTATAAAATCAACACTATTTAAGTGTGGAGTGGTTGGTCCAGCCACCGGGAACCTGAGGACAGACAACCAGGTCCAGATCCCAGTCACTCACCTTCCCATCACATGGGCCCCACCCCACCAGCTTCTGCCTCGCCCTCCCGTAGACCTCGGGGCCTGGGGCGGCGGCGGGCAGGCAGCAACCCTGGTAGTTCAGAGCCCTATGCAGCGTCTAGGCGCCAGCTGGAGACCTGCGGGAGGAGACGCCCCCTCTGAGCTGAGGTCTCCTCAGCAGGAAGGTGGAAGTGGCAATCACTATCTCTAAGCTTAGGATGGTCTGTGTCCAGATGGCGCGTGGTGCCTGGCCCCAGTGTTGTGAGAGCCTGGTAGGCAGTCACCTGACTGTGCCCTGGCATGTATAAATACCCATCCACATCCGAGGGGGCTGCACAGAGCCTGCACCTAGAGAAGGTCCCACGGCAGGCCAGGAGGGCAGAGCACTTCTGGCTGCTGTGTCTGAGCAGCGTTTTTTGCTTGGGTGAGAGGCCAGGCTAATCCCCGGAACCCACCTCAGGCCAGCGGCTCACAGATGAGACGGCCCTTTTGATTCTCCACAAGTCTTGCTTAGCTTCCATGCTCACCTTTCTCTGGTTTTGGGGGACTTCCTGTTAAGTAGATCTAGAGATGGATGCTTTTATTTTGGAAACAAAATTAAGTGGGGACAATAGAATATTTTTCCAGGATAACAAAAAAGGCAGAGCGTGTCTGGCATCCTTCTGGTTGTTATGTTGGTGTCTCTCTCATGTAGCTGTCGTATTACGAATAGTAGTAACCACTCTGCCTGGTCAGGTACCCAGAGGTCAGTCTTGCTGGGACCCTTTTCTGGAAACTAGCATGACAGCAAATGTCGGATGTATTAATAATGAGAATTTAGGCAGGTTGTCCCGCTAGCATATAGCCAGAGGCACAGATGCCTACAGGGTTTCAGCGTCTGCTCACCAGGCCGGCCTGAGCCGAGATGCAGGCAAGCACAGCACAGGCCCCACAAGAGCGCCTGGCTGCAGTGTGGAGCCCCTGGCACCCTCCTTGCTGACTGAGGCTCCGGGGTGCTCACAGCTGCTGCGGAATGGGAGGCTCTGGGTCTGTGCAGACACAGGAGATCCCGCTGGTTGCAAACCCCACAGGTGTTTGTTGTGAGGGAAACTGGGGGGAATGAACACATTTCGGAACTTACATCCAGGCTCTGAGGGCTTGGTTTCAGGCTGGTACCTCAAAAATACATAAAGAAATTTTTCTAACTGTTCGGGGAGGTCAACTAACAAGAGCAGGGGGGCGAGGTGGAGCCTCTTCACTCAGGAAGAGGCAGCTGGGCAGTTGGAGAGCTTGCTCCCGTCACTGGGGAGTTCACATGCACATGTCACCTGGGGCCTGAGGCCCTCCCTGCACTCCCAGCGAGTCCCCAGGTGGCCCCAAGGGCCTTACAGGGGTCAGACTTGGTCACACTCTGTAATCACCCCAGAAGATGTGACACTGGCATGGGGCCCACCTACCAAGACCCTCCTGAATGGGAGTGGGGGGCAGGCTGGACCGAGCTCCCAGGTGATTCTAGCACACAGCAGTGAGGGTGGCTGCCTCACAGTGGTGGCTCCCGAAGTGGGGTTCCCAGACTGCAGCCACGGCAGATACAGGGGCTCTCAGGCCAGGTGCCAGGCCTACAGGAGCAGCATCTGCTTTTGAACGCGGCTTGCAGGGTTCCAGTGCAGTGAGGCTTGAGAAGCACCAACTTGGAGAACTGAGACATGGAACAGGGGAAGAAGTGCATGGAGGGTGGAGCTTAGTTCATCTATTTTATTTTGAATATAAAACACAATGCCAGAAAAATCTGTGTTCTGATTAGGGAGGATAATGACTCACGCAGAGAAACTGTACAGGTCCAGGTTCCCCAGTTCCACAGAACCCGTGGGCTCAGGAGTGCGGCTCACCTGCCAAACCTGGGGACTGCTTCTGCAGGGACTCTCCCTCACTCCCACGTGGGTGCCGCCCCCTGCCCCCACATCTTCTCTTCTGATCTGAAAGAACATCTGCCTCTGTCCCTAAATGCCAGTGATGGGTCCCCGACTGCAAAACCAAGGACACACAGGGAGTCAAACCCTCTAAGACTCATCTTCACTGGCAGCCCATCAAGATTCCTTGTAAGAGATTATTCACTTTATGAGGCAAAGAGGTTCTTATCATCACCTTTGCCCATGCTGCCCTGGGGTTGGGGGGGTGTGATGCTTAAACTTAGGAGAAAAGAGGCTGGACGTGAGGCCCTGGGCCAGTGTGTGGGTGTGCCCGGTCCCCTGTGAGCCAGCCTGTGGCCCTGACTGACTGGGTCCCCTTTCTTGGGGCAGGAGGCTGACCAAGTCCACGCTGCTGCTCATCCCACTGTTTGGAGTCCACTACATGGTGTTTGCGGTGTTTCCCATCGGCATCTCCTCCAAATACCAGATCCTGTTCGAATTGAGCATCGGATCATTTCAGGTACACGTGGAGGGGCTGCCCCTGCCCGAGGGCTGAGTGGCTGCTGACGCCCCTTCCTGCTCACAGGGCCTGGCGGTGGCGGTGCTCTACTGCTTCCTCAACAGCGAAGTAAGTCCTTGGCGCCTTGGGACCTGTCTGTGAGGGATTCCCCAGCCTGGAAGAGCCTAGGCCTCTGCCGTGGCCCCACGGCTCACCCGAAAGCCTCGTCCCACGTCCCCGTACCCCAGCACCAGTGGAGAGATGGCACAGCCTCTCTCCACTCCAAGCCAGGGCTCCACTGGAGGCCCCACCCTGCAGCCCCAGGGCCAGACCTGCAACCTGCAGAAGGACACCCATACCCTGGGGCCCTGCTGGAGGCTCCACTGGGCTTGGCAGGCTGATCCCTGCCGTCCTCTGGGGGTGGTCTCCCAGCCCACTGACTGTCCCTTGGGCACCTCTGCGCTCATGGGTTCCCCTCCCCTTCCTCAGGACAAGCGCTTCCCCAGTCTTCCTTCCCGCCTCCCCACACCACGTGGAGAGAATCACGCATACCCCCCAACCCTACTGCCTGTTCACCAGGCATCTTCCATACCCAGGGGCTCCCCCACCGGAGGGGTCAGCCTGGGGGCGTGCGACCCGGCTCTGCGCAGTGACCAGCGCTCACTCCTGGGGGCTGTCCCCTCCCTGCCTGCTGTCTCTGCTCTTCCCCAGAGCCTGGCCCTAAACCCAGCCAGCTCTAGTTGCTCTGCCCCTATCTGTCCTCGGGGTCTGTTCAACACCCCACCTGCCTCTCCTTTCCAAACGTCCCTCAAACACACTTGGCAGCAAATCATGGTGGAGGTACTTCCAATCCTGCTGCGAAGGCGCTTCTGAAAACCTATGTTAACCCTGGGCCCAGGCCCTCCCGAAACCAGCCACTCAAGGCCTGGGTGGTCCAGCCTGACCCGCCTGGCTGGCAAAGGGAGGGTGGCTCGCTCACGGCATGACTGCTGGCGGGGCCCCTGAGCGGCATGTCCCACTTACACGCTTGCTGACCTCCAGGTGCAGGGTGAGCTGAGAAGAAAATGGCGAGGCCTGTGCCGGCGCCAACCCTCCAGCCGGGACCACAGGCTTCACAGCTCGTCCACTTGGAGGAACGGCTCGGAGACCACCCTGCCATGCCACCGGGGCTCCCGTGCCCCATCCTTCCTGCAGACGGAGACCTCGGTCATCTAGCCCGCAGGCAGAGGCCGGCAGTCCCCGCGATGAATCTGAGCTTCTAGGCTCGCCCCACCCGCGGGACTGGGGGTACATGACAACAAACACAGATCTAAGTCTGACTGTTGCCACTCCCACATTCCGGCAATTTTGTTCAGAATGTTGTTTGGCTGCACGGACATACCCATTTTCAAAGACAGCAGAGGACCACGTGGCCCTTGAAACGAGATGCAGGGGGCCTGAAGGGGGCCCAGCCGCTGCAGAAGGAAGACAAGAGGCTTTCTAATCTCAGCACCTGCTCTGGGCAGGGAGCCCAGGCCTGAGCTGGGATGCTGGCCGGCGACCTCCCTCTGCGCGGGCCCACCTCTGCCTCCTGCCTGTACCACAGGGCAGTCCTCTTGTTTGCAGGACAGGTGCACAGAGACCGGCTCAGGACATCCCATGAAATTACTCCTGCAAGCCTGTTGAACCCAGCCCTCCTGAACACCTCTACCCCTCTGTCCCCATGCCCGGGGTCCTGCTCGAAGCACAGGATCTCCACTCCCTGCTTCTCCACCAGGAGAGCCGCCCAGCCCAGGGAAAATGCACAGAGGGTGTCCCCCGGGAAGCACATCACCCCAGGGCCCCTCAGCCCCAGAACACATGCCTCTGGGGGCCACTGCAGGGAAGGCCAACAGTGGTGGTGGAGGCCTGCTCTGCTGCAGACACACCCGGTGAAGCCTGGGCCAGGAGCTGGCAGAGCCGAGCGGCGGTGTCCAAGGACCTCCTAGCTATTACCAGGTCCACATGCCTGTCCTGGCCGATACCATGCTCGGGTGTTAGCTGTGCCGCGGGGACAGTAACATGGCCAGGCCCATGCATGGGAACCGGTCTACCCTTCCTGGGAAAGGGAAAATGGTGCAGAAAGTATTTACTAACAGCCAGTGGAGCCAGCGATCACAGAGTCAAGGTGCGTCATTTTACAGTGTCTACATAAACATGTGGAAATGTCCAAAGTCATCTGAACCTCAATGAAACCTGATTTCGCATCTGTACACTGAGCAGGAATTCACGCGGACCCACACATTCTGATGGACTCACCCTTTGTAGCCGAGGACATCACATTCAGAGATGTCTCTGCCTCCAGGGTGGAGTGGACGGGGAAGGGAGAGGAGCAGGTGGACACACAGTGCCTCCTCAGGGCGGAGACAGGCACCCGCCCCAGGCCCCCTCCCTGGGCAGGGGTGTGGTGGAGCCTTAGCCAGGCAGCTGCATCTGGGGAGTCTCTCCCTGTGCACCAGGTGAAACCCCACCCAGACTGGGAGGGCTCTCAACTTTGATAGGGAAAGAATTCTCCATCATGTCAAACAAGTGCCAGCAAGATAGGAATTCTAATTAAAGCAAGAGTAGGAGCGAATGTCAGCCGCTGTAGAGCAAGGAAGAGCGGAGGGAGAGAAGGGAAAATCACCGGGACAGATCCCTCGCCAGCTCCTAGTCCAGGGCGACCTGGTGCCCAGGTTCCGTTTGATCCGCACAGCATGGGAATTGTATCCCCACCACCCCAGGATTTGGGGGAGATGAAGAGCACTGGATGGAGTGAGTTTATGTTCCGAGAACTTCCACCTCCTTACTGGTCTGAAATAAAACAGGTAAAGAGAAAAGGATCATGTAGAGACTTAGAAAGCTGAATGAAACAGCAAGGTGACAAAGACGTTACCACAGAGGTGGAGGCCAGTGAGTTCCTGTCTCTTGTGGAGAAGAGCTCAGAGGCAAGTGCAGTCAGCTTCTGCAACGATAAAGTGTATTTGATAAGGCAGTGCCCATTCACATGGAGTGGGGCAACCTCAGAGAGGAGGCGCACTTAGGGTTTGGGGTTAGGGTCTTTTGGATAGGGTCGGCATAAGGCATGATTTAGACAGCTGATTCGTAATTCCTTAAAAGTTTTGTCTTAAGATAGGGTTATTTAGGTAACTGTGTTGATCTGGATATTGGCATTCTTTACCCATGTAGGTTCATTTACACTCGCACCTCCAGCCCATAGCAGACTTCCTCTAGTGCGGACTCAAATGGGCTCCTCTCTTCCAAGCCTCTGTGCCTCATACTCTAAATACTATTAGAAAACAGAAGCCCGAAGCACCGGCTCCTCCGGTAGGGACCGCCAGCAGGGTGCTTCTCCTGTCCCGTGTCTCCATAGATAATTATGGCTCCATTGTACTTGGCACTTATCTCCCTCTGCTTGTCTCCTGCACTGGGTTCTCTGAGTGGGTGGGAGGAAGGAGGTGCTAATGGGGGAGGGCTCCGCTTGTAAAGTCAGGAGCAGCTGCCCCAGAGGAGGGGCAGACATAGTCTTGGGTCCAAGATGCAGGCACTCGGCTGGGGAGGACGGTGGCCCCAGGTCAGGGCCAACATTGCCACCCAAGGAAACTGCTCCTGGTCAGTGGAACAGTCTTTGGCGGCCATGCATCATCCCTTCTGGGTCCTTCTGGGCCTCCAGTGGGACTTGGAAGGCCTGCTAAGACTCTAGTTAGCAACCTCATGCCATCCTATCCTGGGGGTCCCCAAATGTTCATTTTTCAAGCTGTACTTTAATTAATGTTGGGGACAGTAGACATGTACACATGAGCTGTGACAAGGCCCCTCTCTTAACACCAGTTTAGATCAAATGGATTTCACAAATAAGCTTGAGGGAAAAGAGAGGGGAGGGTGGGAGGCCAGCCTGTCTGCAGAATGAAATCTCCATGTCCTGTTATGGAGTATGACTGCTCTGTACTATCAAGAGCCAAACAAGACGCCTGCCTCCACAGCCTGCATCCTTCCTGCCTTTGGCACAGGCCGGGCACCTGCTGTGTGCAAGGCGAGCACAGTACCCCAGGGGCGCCGGGGAGAAATCCAACCCATCTCTGCTCCAGAGCTCGTGGCCCAGCAAAGCCGGCAGGGTGTACCGAATGCAAGACAAGCACACACATGCACACACAGGGGACAGGTGCTCTGGGATGTCCCAGGACATCAAGTGCCATGGGCAGGGGGCCTCCCAGACCCTTCCAGGTGAAAAGTGCTCCCGTTCTGGGGTGGAACTTTCCCACTGCTGGCTAGTGGAAGTTGCATGTGGCCCAGAGACACCGAACAGTGTTGGGACCCTCCCTGGCCACCTCTGTGCTGGGTGACACTGGGTTGGCAAGGCCATCTTGGGCTTTCCCAGATACCACCCAGAATTCTCCTCACCCTATGTCCCCATTGTGACTGTGTGCAAAGTCCACAGAAAGAACTTACTTGTGTTATTTTTACACAAAGACAATTTTTAATATGAAAGCATAATGCAAAATGCATCTGAGTAGATGTTCAAACAGTGCCCAAAGCAGCAGCCCCAAAGACTTCCAGGGAACAGCTGGCAGTGGCCATTTCAATGGACTGGCTCCTCTTAATTTAGATCTGCGTATATGCCATTTTGTGCAGGACTAAGAACATTGTTCATTAAATACACTTCATGGAGGTTTGTTTGAAATCTAGTAACAGAGGAGACAATATTATAAGCTCTTCTAAGTAGAAATACTCTCAGAGAACAACGCACTGGACATGACTATTTCCTCTGAAGCTCAGCAAACACTAAAGTGTGTGTTTTTTCCATTTAAGAATAGTGATTTATTTACTGGGTGACATTCTTGTAAAATAAATGATGTACAGAATACACGTCCTCCACCCACATGACACACGTGCATACGGACGTAGGAGCACACACCCTCATGTCCTCACTGGGCCTGCACAGTGCCGTCCTCAACATGGCACCAGTGGTCTGTGGCCCCCTTCCTACCCGGCTTCCTGCAGAAGCAGCCGCAGCCTCCTCTGCTCGTCTCCCACCGGCGCCACCCACGCCTTCTTCAGGTACTGCACGTCCATGCTGCCAGAGGCTCTGGCCAGCACCAGGGCCAGGAAGCTGCCCCTGGTCCTCTCCGCTTCTCCCATGATGGTCACGGCTACCACCCTGCAAGTGAGAGGCGCACACTGTGATTCTGAGTGTCCCAAGTCATCTGCCTTCCAGGGAAGAGAGAAAAGGAAGAGAAATTCTACAAATTTTGGTAACAGTCAGTGAAAAGTTAGGCCAGAAATAAACATATAAAACTTGATAGAAACCACTGTGGGCCTAGTTCCGCATTTAGAGGTCTGCTTGATTGGCTGCAGGGAACAGTGTGGACACAGGATGTGCTGCCCTCAGACAGACAGAACTCACGGGCCACACCGCCACCCCAAAGCCCTGGGCTCTGCCCCTGTCAGCACAGCTCACCCAGTGAGAGACCCAGAGCCATCCTGGCCACCCTGCCTGGCCCTCTGCCCTCCCTGCCCCCATCTCCCTGACCAGGTCCATCTCTAGACTTACCCCTTGGCTGACAGACTTCACAACATGCACCCAGGTCCTCAGAGGCCCCTGGTTGGCCTGTCTGCCCCACCCCCACAGGCGTGGAAACACGAGTCAGGACCATCACCGGCCAGTTTAAAATGTCCTTCTGATGTGTGAGCCGGACAGAACCCGAGCAGAGGGGTGGGAAACAAAACCAAGGTCTGGGCCCAAGATTAGCTACAACATCCACACTGCCCACTGCTGAGCAGGCTAGTCATCCTCATGGTTTTTAAATTTCTCCTGAAAGTGGCAAATTCTTCCTTCTATGTAGACTCTTGCCTTTCAAACTGGCATTTCTTTTTGTTCTGCATTTCTGTAATGCTAAGGAAAAGTCCCTGGCCGCTTACTGTGGGTGTTACTTCCTCAGCCTAACCACTGAGGCAAGTGTCCAGGGAGAGGGGCTCTGCCGCTCTGCCCACTCCACGCAGTTCCGGCTGCCACCCTCTCCTGAGATCGGACACACGGACCAGCCACGCCAGCCCCCAGAGGCACAGTCCGTCCCAGGACTTGGGGGCCTGCCCCTGCCCCTGCCCCCAAGCTCCTCTGTGGAACATCCCCGCCTCAGCAAGACCTCCCTGCCCCATTTAAAGCCCCAAAACCCCTGCCCATACACTGGATATCCCCATGTCCTGCATGCATTGTGGGGCTGGCTCATTCAACATACCTTGTCTATTACCTTCTTGCCCCAGCAGGACTGGCTCACACTGCGTGCCTGGAGCAGATCCATCCCCCACAAACACCTACTTTATTAAACACCTGACAGGCAGTCTTTGGAATAACTAAGTGCAGTTGCAGCCCAGTGTTACGATGTACTGTTTAATGACTAAAATAATATAAGTATACCTAGTGCTTGAACTAAATAAATGCACTCCTCATTTTTATTCAGGCCTTATCAGCATGTCCCCAATATCCTGGCAAACTACTTCCTGTTTGATTTCTCTGACCCTCCTCTTTCCTTTACAAAAGGGACGTGGGATACAGTGGGTGGCCCCCCGTACTCCTCAGATCGTTACAGCCCTCACAGGAGGGCACTTACTGACAAGAAACATAAAATCTCAAGGAATCTAAAGGAAAAAAAGTAGGGTCCAGAGAGAGAGTCCTTCATAAAGAAAGCATCAAATTTAATAAGATGACAGGGACAAGGGATTATTTACAGTGCATTGATGACAACCCCCCACCTGACACTAGCCCAAGGGGTTTCCCGTGGTGAGTGCAGAGGCCACACAGGACTGGCGTGACTGTGACACCGCCTGGGCCACAGGAATGGCATTACTGTGAAATCACATGAATTACTGACTCACACGTGGTACCCCTTTGTAGATACAAAAGGAACACTTTGTAGATCATTCAGGCAAATACTAAATTTATAATGAGCATAAATAAGGAGCTCACACCGTTCCTTTTATTCACAGAATAATGATGACAGGGAAACAGAACAGTCCGATCCTTTAACCCAGAGGCTCTTCTGGACCAAACATGAAATAAACACATCTTACAATGGTTCTCAAAATAATACTAAAACATGTAAACATGAAATCATATTTAAGTATAAATCACAGCATTTTAAAGCGTAGCAACCTCATGCACAAAGTAAATAGGAAAGCCCACCCTGCAGAGCCGCCGCGACGGCCCGTCAGGCTCTCAGACTTACTTGTCTGGAGAGATGAGCTCTTTGGCTACAGGACCCAAGTCGCTTTTCAGAAGGTCCCATATGTAGACACAGGATGCGTCATCCTGGACCAGAAACACAGCCGGCCGCGTCAAGGACCACTGCAGGCCTGTGATGGCGTGGCCGCCGGTGCTGCCGTCCCACTGAAAGACCGGGCGCTCGGATGTCAGCTGGTGCAGCCGGACGCTCCCGTCAGAACAGCCGGCCTGCGTGGGGAGGGACTGCTGATCCTGGCTTGTTTTCCTTTTGTCCTCATCTCAGCAGCCAGGGAAATTCCTGAGAGCCTTACCTCTGTCCTCACCACACAAAGGTGCTCCCCTTGGAGATTCGGATACACTTGCACCCCTCCCCTTCCCCAAATGGCTGATAATTAATGAATTCAGTGAAAATATAAACAGTATTTTTAAAAAACTTGAATATTGCTGATGTGATCATATGCCATTAAGATGGGCTCCATGGAAGTAAAGAAGCCACCTTTTTAGAAAAATTACATACATGGGTACCAGTAATGTGGTTAATAGTCTCCTTGGATTGAAATTTCCATAAAGAAAAACTTTTTAGCTCAGAAAGAGACACTTCAAGCCTTTTTCTTCAATATATTTAATCCTTCACATACTCCAAAGCCGCGGAGGCATGAGGCATAATCATGAGCAGTCTGTGTACTCGGGATTGAGCCCGTGAGGTAAAGTACGCCAGGGCACCCGGAGTGGGTTTCCCAGCTGGGGAGGCAGAGGCCCGAGTCACCCTGGATTAGAGACATCTGACAAGCAGAGATCAAAGTAGATATCAAAGTGCCTGCACAGCAACCATGTCTACTGCCCAGGGCTTGGTTTCCAGGTATTTTTCTCCCACTAGGAGCCAGGACTCCCTGAAGAAACAACTGACTCCAGGGCTTACCGTACCAGATAGCAAAGAAGGGCTTGCAAGTGACGGCAGAGGACACCCCCCAGGACAGTGTAGGCAGCAGAATAAGTGATTGGGACCCACCTAAGAGTCAAAGGCCACATGCCCATTCAAGTAATAAAGGCAGTCATGTGTACCTAGGAGCCCCGGGAACAGCTGGCTCCACACGGAGCCTCAGCAGGGGCTGGACACCACCCTCAACGGCGGGCGAGGCCGCCAGTGGCCCCACGAGCAGCAGGGCTCCCAACACGCCCATCTGTCCCCACGGGACCTGCATAGAGAGGCACGGGAGGGACCCACACCATAGAGCCAGCAGGCACGGGCCAGGGTGCAGACCAGCACATGCATTCAGAGGTACATCCTATGCCCATCAGCGGTGTGGAGGCGGGAAAGCCTGAGGAAGATGCCCAGGTCAGAGGGTCCTGAGGAGGCACAGCAGCTGCACGAGCTCCTGACTGGGGACAGCGCTCTATTCATAAAGGACGTCACCCCCGTCAGACCCGTGGAGGACAGGACCACGGCTGCAGGAGGGTGGTCCTGCTCTGAGGAAACTGACACCAATCTATTCAGGGTGGACCCGTAAACCCACCTACAGAGGGAAAGGATGGAGCCTGGTGGCAAACATGTGGCATGTGGGCAGCCTGCATGGAGGGCAGGCAGAGAACTGGACAGCTGTGCTTTCCTATGAGCCTGAAATTATGTCGAAATAAAATGTTTTAACATTTGATCCATTCCATAGCTGTGTGAAGGACCTGTACTGACTGCACAGGTGGACCTCAGAGGAGTGAGATATGTAAGCATGTCCCCACACACACTGCTAATGACCAACTTCTAAAAATTCCAACAGATGACCAGGTGTTTTGCTGCTCCAATAGAACTGGTGGTTTAAAACAGACTTTCTTACCAGGAATACTGGTTCTCCAAATGGTGAAAAGTCAATCACATTCACCTTCACTGGTCTCACACCACGCTGCTGGGGTGTGAACAGTTTGGGAGACACTCTCAAATCCTGTCGGGTGCCATGCCTTACAAGACCCTAGTGATAAGAAATGCAAAGGTGACTAAGGAAAAGGTTAGGTACAAGGCTGGATAAAGCTATTATTCCTGATGCAATTTAAACAAGTAAAGAGTAGGTTAACCTTTAGTGAAGATATTTGCCAGGCAACTCAAAGAATGAGTTAAAGAGTAGAATTTAAAATATCTACATACTAGAATTTTTAAATTTTAAATATTTAAAAGACATGGCACTCACCACGTCTGTGCCAACAATAAAGTGATTAGGATCTGAAGGCAGGAATTTAACATTCAGTGTTTGTGTGGTCCCCCAAAACTCATCATCTTCATGTGAAAGACTGAAAAAAATAGCAAATATTAACAGACAGTTTTAAAACCATGGGGATAATGACACTTAACATGTTTATCACTTTTCACGTGAGATACATCATAACAGGCCTTTCACATTCCCTCTGAGGTCCTGGCTCCATTTTCTTTTTCTTTTTATATTACTGAGCTCTTGATAATTTCTCAAGCTCTATCTTCCCATTCACTAATTCTTCAGCTATGTCTAATCTGCTACTTAATCGCTCACTAACTTTTAAGTTTGAGACAATGCCTCCATTTGTAGAAATGTCCTTTGGATTGCACAATTATCTCAAGGTCTTGGGGTGCTAATCCTACTCATTCCCAGTGATGTCTCCTCATGCTGGGCATTTCGTGATCTTTCTGAGCAGCTTCCTGTGAGCACCCTGTGCTTTAAGGTGAGCCGGCCAGGGTCACGGGTCTGGGACGAGCTCGTGGATCACACCCACACCGGAGCTCAGATTTCAAGTCTCCCATGCTCCTGTCTCTGCAGAGATGGGGGTGGGCTTTCTGAGTTTCTCTCACTGAAAGGGCAGTGAATCCGGAGTCCTGGACAGAGTGTCATCCTTGCTCCCCGTCCCAGGAAAGCCTGATGCAGCAGTGGGGCTGCAGGGCTTGAGCCCAACACAGCCAACTGACAGCCCAGTCCCACAGCACCTGAAAGCTTGCACACTAAACCAAGTTCCATCCTTGTTCTGGCATGTTCCTCTCTTCCTTTTAAAAGCCATACTTAGTGTATTGAAGGCTTCCACATTGCACAGTGATGTGTCTGAACAGAAGGCCCACAGTGGCTCCTTCTTCCACTCTGCCCTCCTCAGGGGTCAGGACCCTGGCCACTCTCCACATACATTTCTAATGCCACATTTAGGATGCAAATGTCACCTACCAGCTGAGGACTCCCAGGTCTGTGCCTCCCAAGAGATCCCTGCTACAGAGCCACTGCCTCCTGGTCATGGCCATGCACAGCACAGACTCTGCCCCCATGCCCCATTTTGTTCATCTCATGCATAATACCCAGTAGCTGAGCCAGACACCTAGGGACAGGACTGCACTCATCTTCCTATGGACCCCATAACAGCTACACAACTGGTCTCCTTCCCATGCAACCTCACACTGTCTTCAGACCCGTGCCACAACCACAGTGGATGAGGTGCACCTGGGGTACAGCTGCTTGTCCCAGCTTTCAGGGTGCTTCACCCAAGGTCACGAGACCTCCAGGGATACCCATGTCCAGTGACTGGATAGAGGGCAGAAAGGTTGGCAAGGTCCACTCTGAAAAACTGCCCATCTCAGTGTTCCTGGGGCTAGACAGCGGTTGTGGGGCTGGGTTCACAGCTCACCTCATCCAGGTCTGGCCACTCCCCCTTTCCCAGCATTGATCCCAAGGGATCACCTTACAAACTTTATTTGTACAAACCTTCCACCAAACTTTATTCCTCTGATGCCAGGGAGCCCACCTGCAGTGACTGCTGTCTTCACGTCTGCATCCTCACCAGAGCCCAAAGGGAAAGAATGCCATGCCCTGGAGCCACAAAGCCTGGCACACAGAGCACACACAACAAGGCCGGACGACTGTGCGTGGGTCTCGGGGAAGCAGTGCTGGGGGTTTTTGGGAAAAACCTGACTTTAGCTATATCAGGCACCTTCCTTCCAAGAGGGTAAGTACAGTACAGGACATTTTTGGTTAAAAATTAAGTGCAATGCATGTTATGAAGTAATAAGGGCCACAACAGAGATAAGAACAGAGTTCTTACAGAAACTTGATGAGGGAGTCAGGCGTCTGCCACTAGCCCAGAGACAACCTGTGCTTGGCTCTGCAGTGTAATTATTGCATGAGTTTTTAAAGATGACTGATTCCCCATCATAATTATATTTAAATCCACTGAAGGTGAGTCACAATTTCAAAGCACACACAAATTCACTAACACAACCCACAGTTTTGTCTGATGATGAGGAATCAGGTTATTAACCAACGTTACTCCAGGGATAAATCACATGCTGATAGCCCCTCACTGCAGTAACTGTCAAAAAAAGATATCTTCAGGAGATAAATTACCAAGGAACATATAAATTATATTTTTACATTTAATAAGAATTTTTATGACATATTAAGTCATATGAATAAAAGTAGAAATCTAAATTTCTGAATAATACTTTCACATCAACATTTCTGGTTCCTGAAACTCATCTAAGTTCAACTTCAAGGTTGTATTAAAACTGGTTGAAAAATAATCAAATAGTACAAATTTATAAGACAAAAAATACTTTTTAATCAAAGAAAAAAATGTAACTCTATATGTGGCATTAGACCCATTAATACTGAACGAATTAGCAGATAAGCCAGCAAAAAGCCCAGGAGGAGAAGCTGGAACGCCTCTTGCGATTGTGACCATGCATTTGCTGTGCATGCAATGGCCTAATGTCACCTCCCTCCATGAGAACAGATCCTGTGGGACGGGGACTTCCCACTTAAGCACAGTCTCACCTGCCACTCAGCTGGATCACAGCACTGTGTACCAATTTTATCCTCCCCCCTGGCAGTAAACCTGAAAGTAGAGAAACCAGAAATAAATGCCTGCCTCCCCCAAAACAAGTTGAACCCAAATCCAATTACAATTGCCTGGATTCACTTTTCACTGCTTAATTGTCTGTGTTAGAAAATAATATCAAAATATAGATCAATAAAGAGCATTCCCTCCCCCAAGCAGGGGAGGTTTTGTATTTGCTGTAGGATAGGAATAAAGAGTTTTCAGTTCAGAGCCTTATAGGACAAGGACTTGTGCAATCTGGGTCAAGAAGCCTCCACAGTTTTAGATTTATAAAAGAAGACCAGTACACTGAGCAAAAACGTCAGCATTTGACAAAACGGTAACTGGCCGGCAGACACTCTGCTGTCAGTGCCCACTGGTGGTCCTGTGCACATCAGCAGCACACTGACCCCCGACGCCTGCCCGCTCTCCTGCAGATGCACGCAGAGGCTCTGGCTCCTCAGCCCACCACTGCCCGCCTTCTCACAACCACAGAGCTGCAATTCCTTCCCGGAATGTCCCCAAGTGCCATGCCACACCTCGGCCATCCCCTGGCCTTGCCACCTTTGTCTAGTCCCAACATCGTCCTCTTGTGTCGGAACTACTGCCAAGAGGGGCCCTGGGAATTTATATATATTGAAACCCAAATCCTGGGAAAGGTACTACCTAGAACCTTGGAATAGTTGGGTTAAACGTATATAAATAAATTCAACTTCCAGTTGGAAATGGTGCTGTAATCACATATCACAGACTCAGCTCTGAATCTTGCTACCTGTCAGTTATAACTGATGCAAACGTGCAATGCTGCTTGCTGTTCAGATTTGGCAACATCCCCACTTCCCAGCTCACTGGAGGAACCCCAGGGCTCAAAGCCTCACCCAAAGGCTACCCTTCCCACCCTGGGATGGCCTCCTTGACCTGGCCCTCGCCCCGACAAGCACCTCTGACCCAGCAATGACATCAGCAATGGCCATGGTTGGCACACCAACCTCCTCCCCACAAGATCACCGTCTCACAGCACAGCCCAGCACCCACTCACTGTGGCTCCCTGGCACCCAGGGAGGGACCAATAGTTCAGAGGAGAGACAGTGGTCGGCTGGCTCTGACCATGACAAGTTCTCCAGCCGGGTGCTGATCTAATATCCATGAGACACAGCTTGGAACCACCCAGCCTCTCCTGCAGGCATCTGACGCCCAGAGCTTTTCCACACTGCTTGCTGGTATGAATGTCATTTCCTCTTTTCCCAAAAGCAAAGTGGAGACACGGTCAGTGTTTGGGAATTTTCACAGAGCAACATTTCAAAGTGAAACACACACTGCTCTACAGTATCTTCCCCATGACTTCCCACATACACTACAAAGCATTTTTATGCAAAATAATTTCATCTCCACAGGCAGACTGTGAACTGCAGCAGACACTCTATCACCTTATTACCAACATAGTTCTGAAAAGGTGCCCGGGTCATGGCACAAGTGGGCAGCAAGGCCAGCTCAGGCTGCACCCTCCTCCAGGCTGTGACATCCCTGGGAGCTGAGCATGGGCCTGGTGAAGTGGCTCAGATCTAAGACTGCCTGGGAATACGGCCCACAATCCACGTCAAGGAAGGGGAGAGCACCTGGGGCCCCCGTGCTACCACCTCCCACAGACACACGCAGCAGGAAGGTCTCATCATAAGCAGAGGATGCTCTACAAAGGAGACACTGAAAAAAATAGTTACTCAACCTCAATAAATTTACCAGTGAGACCAGTAAGATGATTCTGTTTTGGCTTTATCGGAGCCCAAGCCAGGTCCCAGCAATGTCACTGATGCCTCAGTGGAAGGTGAAGCACTGGCCCCACTGAGTAAACATGCTTCTCTTATTTTGAGAAGTCAGGAACAAAAAAAGAGATTTTTGCCGGACCTTCCCAGGGCACAGCCAACAATTCAGGAGGAAGGGAGCTTTTCATGGGACAGTGAGTGGTCAGGGCTGGTGAGGTGTCAGGAAGTCAGGGGCCCTAGACCACACAACAGCACAGACCGAGGAGATCCGTGGGGCATCAGAGCAGCAGGCCCATGCAGAGGACCCAGTCACATCTGCCTCAACACAGGACTGCCCGTGCCGATCTCAGACCCCTTCCAGAGTCACCACAAACGCGGCAACGTGCCAAAAGCAAAGGGCAGGGAGCAGATGCACCTCCCACAGGGACCCAGACCCCAGAGTGTGCAGACACACAAGGGTGGGGTTCTGGGCCCCGGAGAGCCCTAGCACTATCCTTACGTGCAGAAAACACAGCATAAGGAGCCCTCATTGCACCTGACTGAAGCATCCAGTCAGCTGCACGTCACTTAATCACTCTGAGCTCCTGCTCCATGTGGATAAGGTCATGCATAACTTCATTTCTCACACAGCTCATTACTTTTCAAAGTGGTTATTTGTATCTTTAACCTCTATTCATTTTAGAAAACTCTGACTAAAATTAATATTTTCAACTTGATAGTTACCTAAATCACTTATTGAACCTGCAATATCTGGCTTCGGTAATTCAACCACCACCTGAGAACAGAATATTGGAAATGAGTATTAATACACTGCAAATACCAGACAATCTGAGCAAAGCACAGGGCTCATGCAGACGGCACACTGCATCAGGTACCAGTTATAACTGCTCCAGAGAAAGGACATTCACTTCAGCACTAGCAGCCCATAGGCCGTGACCCTTCCTCCTGACCTCGCCTCTTTCCTTTCTCTGGCTGGCTGGTCCGGGACAGCACCTCAGCACACCCCCAGCAGCCTCCTGGCTCCATCAACCAGCCTGACAAACCTCCAGGAGCCCCGGGAGGTTTCCTGGCAATCCAGCCGTGCCATGGTCTCCCCACAGACAGCAGGTGCTCACCGCACCTCACACAACTCAGGACAGCAGGTGGAGAGCCTGCGCATAAGGTGCCCAGGCAAGCCGTACTCACCCACATGTTGAGAACCCCGCTCTCATCCAAGGAGGCGATGTGGAACGACAACCCCGACATTTCTAACAGAAACAGAGACAAGAAGTGGCTTGTGAACAGTGATGGCACGTCCTGGCTGCTGACTGGGGGCTTCATGGAATGGGAGGGCCACGTACCCTCCTGAGTAGAAATGGGTGAGAGCACCAAACTCTGCTTCTTATAGATGGCTGTAGAGATGGGCTCCATGGCCTGAAGAGCGCTGCAGTGGCTGGCTGGAGTGAGGGTCCCATCTAGGGGTCAGAGCACACGGCGCTGCTATTGAGGACGCAGGCCCTCCTGCAGGCACCATTCATGGGTGCCAGCCACTGGGACTGGACCAGAGGGTGGGCAAGTGCAGTACACACGGTGGATACTGCTCAGCCAGGAGGGGGGCCACTGACATGCACAGCACGCCAGGTGGCAAACACACGATGTGGGAGAAGCCAGGCTCAAAGGTCTGCGTTCTGTGTGATTTTGTTTATTGCACAATTGGAAAAGGTAAAATATAGAGAGAAAACTGTCAGTATGGGTGGAAATGGGAGACATAAAACCAAGCGTGGGTGGGGTGGAGGCCTAGTGGGAACACAGACAGACAGTGAAGGAAACAGGGTCTGAGTGCAGGCCCTGCCCCATGTCAGAGTGACCAGGAGGTAGGTGCGAGCAGCTGGGATACAGGGCGACACTGGCATTAACCAGACAGTGTCTGTGGAACACAGAGAGAGCATATGGCAACGAGCCTTCAGCTGACATAGACCAAGTCACCCATCGAGGATGTGGAAGCCTTGCACTGAATTAGGAACACTGCAGCCGCAGGTGACCACTGCCACACACGACCCAGATGGATCTTTGTTCTTTCTATTTATCAAATGTCTCTTTTTTCCTCTAAGGTCAGACCCCGTCCTCTGGGGTAATCCGAACAAAAAAATGTAAAGAAATTTCAGATGCTCCTCAAACCTGCCATGGCTTTCCTGGAGGACACTGACCAGTGGAAAATGTCGGCATCCTGAATGTCCAGAGGCAGTTGCTCAGCTTCACGTAACAATGTATCCGGGAGTCTTCCCGTAGGTCCCACACAACCACTGAGCCATGGGCTGTTCCAGCAAACAGCAAAAAGGCCTTAAAAGGGCTAAAGCAACAACATGTGACCTAGGAAGACACACAGAAAGCTCGAGACAAGGACACGGGGCTCCAGCCTCCCTGTGTCCCATGGGCCCCTGTGACCCTCCCACCCGGGGCTGTGGGACTCAGCAAGCAGGAGGCATACTGAGGACCGACAGCCACAGCTCAGGTGCTTTGCAAACAGCCTGGTGCTTGGTGTGTCAAATCCTCCATTACCCCAATTGGCTGAGCCCAGGACAGCAGAGCATTTCTTTGTCATTTTATTTACATCTACTATTGCAAAAAGTTACTATTTTCAAACCCCAAAAACTGACACCTGAAAGTTATGATCCAGCAGCTGTGGAGAATTAATGATTCTGATGTCAAGGAGCACATGAATTGGAAAATCCCAGCATGCATTTTCCCAACCCCAAAGAAAGCACATGGAAGGGACAGCTGTCCTGCCAGCCCCACTGGCCCCATTAACGAGGGCCGGCAGTGCACAGGACTGAAGACTGGAAACCCCAAGCACACTAAGAAACCTCTAAAATGTCCATGACCCACATGGTGCGAGCCGAAAGGCATATTCCCATAGCCACGCCCACTGGCCCGTGTTGTTGTGAGACCTGAAGTCATATGGCACTGGTTCCCAATGGACCAATGAGGCTGCAATGACCCTGGATTTCCTCAGTCTAAATGGGTCCTTTGAGCTAAGAATTTGTAGAGATGAAACAGACACATGCATGTGCCTTGTCACACCTGCTTGCAGCTGAGGGCATGCCTCTTAAGTTCCTGTTCTCCTGTGTCACTGTCCCCTCTTGGCATGTGGTGCCTGCCCCGGCCCTCGTGCTGCATGCCCTTCCTCTTGCTAAGGCTATGACTCCTTGAGACATACCTTTGACTCACATATCAGGACCTTCTGAGGCCCCGAAGGCTGCCAGATATCCCACACGCAGAGCACATATCTACCGTCCAGCGCAGGGGTGAAGGCCTTCCCAGGCAGACCATGGACAGACACCACTATCTGTCTTTGCACCTGAGAGGCATGCAGAAGAGACACTTCTCGATCTAGGAATAAAGGAAGAATGATATTTCTGCATTGTAGTGATCTGCTAGAATCCATGTTAAAGTAACACACTTGAGAACATTCAAGTAAATCTCAGCTTACTGAAGAAGCAAACATGGTCTTTTCACGGCTGCATACACGAGGTGTGGGTTTTGAAAATGGGCACGGCTCTGCCTGAACGCTGTCCTAGTTAGCCACATGGTTTTGCAAAAAAGCAACCCTTCAAATATGGGACAACACGCCCTCTCTCTCACCTACTAGCCACTCCACCAAACCAAGCTGCCCGAATGTGCCCTGGAGTTGCCCTTATGCACCCAGTCAGGACCCCTCAGGTCCCGGTGGTCTTCCTGTAGCGAGGCCTTCTCCATCAGGGACGGCAACTACTGCCCACTTGTTTTTCTCTTTAGAATGCTCCCCTCTGACATTTCACTTGTTCAGCAGTTTTTAGCCGATTTGACCCACCAGGAGGGCAGGATTTGTCTGTCTGTCTGCCCACAGCCAAATCCCAGCAGTGCCTGGGATGCTGTGGACACTCACTGAGTTGTCATCAAACGAATGAATGAAGGAACACGAGCAGGCCGTCTCAGGGGTGTGCCCTGCTGTGCGCATCCCGGTAGTGGTGGCCGCGCAGAGGAGTCCCGTGAAGGCTAACGCGTGGCTCTTCCTGAGACGGAGCCGGGTATGTGTGACAAGCCCAGGCCACAGGGGAGATGAGCTACTCACTCTTAGACACTTGTCATCCCAACCTCATTTTCCTTCTATTACCTCAAATTCATTTCACTAGAACATAAAAATGAGTAAGAAAAACCTCTACTCTTCACATCCAGAACTCAGACCCACTGCACAAGGGCCGAGCCCCATGAGAGCACATGTGTGGGGCTCAGAGACAGGCGTCCTCTGCTCCCTGCAGCCTGCACAGCTGTGGGCACACACCAGCTCCCACAAAAGCATTTTATTACTCCCCGTGTCTTGGCGTGAGGAGGGTGGTAGGAGTGCGACCGTCCATGTTTTGAATGCTACAGATATAATGATTGACTATATTTCTAGTAGGATAACTCTTATGTTTTAAAAACAAAAATACAAAGAACATGAGGTTTTTTTAAGTTAACGATACCATTTTTGTCACTGTCAAATGCAGAGGAACATACATGAATCTAATGACCTCTGAGCAGTAGGCAGGACAGAGCAAACCCTAGGTCACACTGGTGCCCTGGCTTCCCGCAGGCCCAGGAGCAGCTGGTGGAGGGCAGGCTCACACGTGTGCCTTCCCCCACAGATGGGACCCCAGCTGCACCCACTGCCTCACCAGCTACTTTTTTAAAAGGCAAACTGGTGACCAGCTTAAGAAATTTAAGTTTGGTCATGCAAATGCAGTTTGTTTAAACTAACAAATGGTGACCTGCAGCTACACCTGTTTGGTGCTGTGGGCTTCCCAGGGTTAGTGGTCCTGTTCTGTAACCAGGGTTAACTCCAAGGGAGGAGCTGCAGGGCATTGCCAAGCCTGTCACACTGCGGCCAAGATAGGAACACTACTCTCTCAGCGCTACATTCACATTTCCCTATTCCAAGAAATAAAGAAACTGAACAAGCCTGAAAAAAGCAGGACTTAAAACACACAAAACCTCAGGGTCCTTTCACCTAAGTTCCTGTGTCCCTCTGCTCATTATCTCATGAGAGTTTGTGATTCTAACAGACACACTAAGAAAACCTCACCCTGCACTCCAGAGCCCCACAGAGGCAGGATCTCCATTCTGCATTAAATAAACCCGCCTCATTAACACAGGATGTCATATTAAAGACCATGCTTTCCACATGAATGTCTAGTGGTGGATTCAAGATGCGTTGGGCCAGTTCCTTACTCTGGAGGAACGGCAGGCTGGTATCCAGAGGCAAGGAGCAGTCGCTGAAAGGCAGCACACCGCCCTGTACTCCGGGGCTCCAGCTGGGCTTGGCCACCACACGGTCTTCTCCCAGCAGAACTGCAATCACCTTTCAAAGACAATCGTGTCCTTAATAAACACTCTCAGACATACTTTTACAAGTAAAAACACATACAAATCATTACCTATTCACCTTCCCCATGTCTGAAAGTAACCGCTTAACTCCAAGACATCATAAGAATAACAGAATGCACTCTTAGTGTTCTTCCACGGGGCAGACACAGGTAAACCTCCATCAGTGGGAACTCCATGGAACAGCCAGCATGTACCTTAGAAAGTGTTTTCTTAGCAAATACAGAGGAAGAGCAAAACGGCTGGCCACCCAGCTCTCCTGAATAAGCAAGGGTGTAGAGTACATTGTGCACACCCCATACCGTCTTCCTCATGGGGCTACCGTGGGGACCCAGGATGAGCAGGATCTCTGTAACTGCTCTAACAGGCATGTGTAGGACGCTGATGGGCAGGGGCAGACTTGGCGGGGGATACTGTCATCTGGGTCCTGACGGGATGGGTGTGGAGATCGGGCTGCAGAAGCTAGAGGAGAGCCGTGAGGTCCAGGTCAGCCCCAACCTGGCTGTGTCCACACTCCACTCCCACTGCAGACAGCTCTCCTCCTCCCAACCCTGACCCAAAGGCTCTCCTCTTCGTGCCCCCTGAACTTATGCTGAAAGAGAAGCTGACTGGATTTAAAATTACATGAGAGCGTGATCGCATTTCATGAAGCACAGACTCTCTAACATGGCACAGAGAGGGTGTAAGCACTGGGTGTCCAGAATAGACAGAAATGGGCTTATTCTGCATTTACTGTACTTACTACAGCTTTTTTATTTAAATTCTAAGCCAACATGAAAAACACACAGCTGAGGAAATCTGGTTATGTTAAGAAACGCTAGCAGGGCTGAGGATGGTGTGGTGACACGACTTGTTCTAAGTAACTGAGGGGGTGGGGGAGTGAGGGCTCGGATGAGACAGGTTGGCTGTGAGTCAGCTGCTGCTGAAGCACATGGGTGCACCCTGCTGTTCCCTTTGCATGCATTTTGAAAATTTCTATAATCAGTTTAAAAGACATGGTTGTCTAATACCCTAGAGGTATACATGCCTTGCCAACTTAATACACCTGCTTTTCAGTTTGCATTTATTTTGACACCGGTACAGCTGGTATGAAGCCACATACCCAAGCCCACAGACAGCCACTGTGACATGCATTAGCGGGTCACCCGTACACAGGGCTTCATGACTGTGGTGACACAGAGCGCACGGAGTACCTGGCAAGCTGTCCGGAGAAAGGTGGACAGCCTTGGCGTGTCGACCTTTGGTACGGCCACAGTGCCAGAGACAGCGCCATCCTCACCCCCTAGAAAACCAATGTGACTCTAAAGGAGTCCCGCCTCACACACCTTAGAGTCCAAAGAGGCGTTAAAATGGGCCCTGGAAGGAAAAGTCAGAAAAGTTTACATTTATTCCCAAGATCTGCTAGTGATTTTTTCAAAAACAATTGAGTCTTGTTTTATAGAAAGTCTCTACACATAATCTCCCTGAAACACTAAGGACAATAGTTAGAGGTGCCAATTTAATTGTTACACAAGCATTAGGTATGTTATTCTCACAGGGTGAGCCTCCTTGAGGAAGGGGAGCGAGGGGACCCCTGCCCACAGATAGTCCCTCAGAGTAAACCACCCACCAGCCCTCATGCAGCTCCAGGGAGCCCAGTGTTGAACACGTGTGCTGTGGGCCTCGTGCCTATACCAATGAGCATGTCTGGACACAAGTATGAAACACATCTGGTCCTTAAACATGAAAACTCTACTGAGCAGAACAGCCTGCCCCCATGGTGGAAGCAGAGCAGCACAGCCCATCTGTGCTAGCCCGCCGGGAACGTGGGCGTGCCCCTCACGTCTAGGGTAAAAGTGCTGTGAACCCTGGTCAGGGCCCAGCCGAGTCTCCAGTGCAGCACCCAAGTCAGCAGCTCGCAGAGGCTGGTTTGCTCCTCCATGTCACGTGCTGACAACCACCCCCAATGAAAGATCTAAGGAAGAACAAGAAAGGTGACCCCAGAAACCACCAGACACTCCACTCCCATTGGCCCAGAGTGCAGAGCTGTTTACCCCCAGACACGGCAGCGCCTTCTCCCGGGTGCTGGGTCCACACCTCCCAGGCCTTGACCTCTTCGGTCTGAATGTCTCTCTCAACGTTATCTTCATTACACTGAACATACGCCTTGAAAACAAAGGTATGCTGGTTTTAGCAGTGGGTTGCAACCCCAGAGCCATCTCTCATCACGAAAAGGAAAACGATCTCGATTTTAAAGCTGGCAGTGGCAGTCTTGGGCCTCTGTCAAGTGGACATGTCGTGGCATGAGTGACAGTCACGTGAACATGGCCTGTGCTGCAAATGTCGATGTGAACAGTTCTCGTTTTCAAGGTGTTTTCAAAGTAGCACATCAAGCAATTTAGCTTTGGTTTGAAAATCCTACCACCCTGTCCACCTTCATCCTATTCTCTTAGAATATTCTGGCTTTGCAAAACCAATTGCAATTTTATTTCAAAAAGGAAGATGCTTCAGTAAAGAGTTTTGTTACTAATAGCCTTGAAATGAGGAAAAAAGCAAAGAAGTTACATCATCTACTCAAGGTCAGAGTGAGCCAGATGCAAAACAAGGGTTCATCTATCAGCTTTTTCATCCCATGACCTTCCCACTGAGTGTGCCTGGAGAGCAAGCTGGTCGGCCGCCCTATCAGGAGCATGAGGAGGAGGTGAGCGAGGACCTCTGACTTCAAACCTTCACAGTCTCACTGGAAGGTGAACCATCACACAATCAGTGACTGGAAATGCCACAGAGAAGCACAAAATTCTGGGGGATGGATCACAGCAACTCTGGACTAGGAGAATTCAGTGTAAGTCACTAGGGAACGATTCACCTGGAGCATGGGCCATGGACACTGAGGAACAGACAGGTGGGGTGCTCTGGAGCCGCGGAGGCCTGCGGACACTGGGTCACCTCTCTGGGCTCACGAGCACCAGTGAGGAAGGAGACCCTTTTCCCAAAGCGACATCCTCCACGCCAAGCCCCAGTATTCCGGCACAGGATGATGAGCTGCACAAGTTCACCTTATTGTACTTCTTTGCATTTTTGTCACTTACTCAACACACTTTATACTGACCTGCTTGGTATTCTTTTTCCCAAAGTTTCTGATGTACATGTCATATTCGTTTACTGGCAGCAAGTCCAAGAGAGAGAAAGTGACAGAAAAATCTAAGTCAATGAGCCGAAGCAGTTTCATACAGCGCGTCCTTCAAAGCAAATTGAAAACAAGAAGCTGTTAAAGTGAAGATAAGGGACATGTGGTGACTAGATGTAGGTGACTGCCAAGGCCCACCTTCGTCAGGTGAGCCTGAGGTATCAAATAAAGATAAGATGGCCATACACAGACCAACGATGTGAGTAAACGCGAGCCAAACAATTAATTATCCTAATTCAGTGCCCCTGAGGGTAACACAGACTGCAGTTGCCGTGTGTGTGTCATTCTCAAGGAAAGTGATTCCCTGCCCGCTGTATTATGACCTCCATTGGCACCCTGACATTGGCGCCCCCGGGTCAATCTGGCTTTCACCGTCACCCTCCCCCGGCCCCACACAGCTCTGTAGGGCAGAGAGCTTTGTTTCTTTCACTTACTGTGACTTCCACACAGTCAATGCTCTATCGACATGGGCTGAACGAGGGAACAAATGGCCCCCAATATCCAGGGGGGCCCCCATTACTTGACTTGCCTATTCCTTCCTTCTCTACCCCTCGGGGTCTTCACCACTACCTTCCCTCTCTGTGATCTTATTCTCTGTCCACCATCACCATCCTCCCTGCTCACTACCTCCAGTCTTCCATCTTCAGTGTGATTTTTGACCTGAAGTGACCCATGCAGAAACTCCACGTTATAGGTCATTACACAGTGACCATCCAAGGAGCTGAGGCCCAGAACCAGGGAACTCCAGATGGCCCAGGCCCACTAGAGGCCCCCTTACTCCCTGGCACCCCCTGCCAAGCTCTACATGGAATTTGGCGGTTATCATATCCTTGCTTTTTAAAATATCACTTCATGTCATATTTACATCTGCCTGAGGAACTTATGGTGTAAATTCTGATTGTTTCCAGGTAAACCATATGTAGTTTCTAAGACTTAAATAAGGTTAAAAAATACTAGCCATATAGGCAGGAAGAGGAGGCCCAAAATATAACAAAAACACTATAAAACCTCATATTCTTATTATTAATGATTTATTGGTTCATTTGGCAAAACATGCTGAGTACTTACTATCGCCAAGTAGTGAGCTAGATGGTATGATGGATTTTTAAACCCACTTCAAAAACAAATTTTCATATTTACTCCTAAATAGTACTTGGATTAAATATGTATATGGTGGACCCTTGACTTAAGACTATGTCCTCTGACTTTCACAAATTTCTAAATTTTTCCATTTCCAGATTTAGTGTAATTAATTATTAGCTTGGATGCCTGGTGGCCCTGGGTTCAGAATTCAGCTCTGCCATTCACCAGAGGCTGGCCTGAGCCCACCTTCCTCACCTAGACAACAGGGTGGAAGGACCACAGGAGGTCGGCAGCCATGGGAAGCACAGTGCCCGGCACAGACAGGGTGAGCACATGGTGCATGATCCCGGGAACGCTCGCTGCCACTCGGCCTCCCCAGCTCCTCGTCTGAGAATCACGCAGCAGCACTTGGCCGCGGGTGACCTGAGGGTGGCCTGAGCTGAGCCTGGTGGAGTGACACACGGGGATGCCTGCGTGGGTCCAGCCTCCAGCTCCGGGTGTGGTGAGTGTGCTGCACCTCCCAGGTGCACGTCGGTTGGAGCACAGCCCCCACCCAGCTTCCTAGCCCAGAGGAACACAGTGCAAGGTAAGACACCTGTGCACCTCAACAGCCAGTCACAAATGAGTGAAAAGCTCTGGTTTTTAAACTACACTGAAGAAAAGCACATTAAAAAACCACTGTGCTTTACACAAATTTCCCAGTATACGTACTTTTGCTTCAGGGCCTGAGTCCGACTCTTTTGACGGTGCGAGGCTGTTGCAAAATCCACAAAAATTCCACAAACAGGAGCTCTGGAAGGGGAACTGTTTACATCTGTATGGATAAAAGACTTTTTGGGAAACTGAAACATTTCTTTCAACAATCAAAACAAATCAAGAGTAAAACAAGTGGAAGCATGTACGATAAACTCAGTAAGGCCTTTGCACACAACTAGATAGCCACGGGCACATAAAAGGCCTGCTTCTGCCAATTTCGTCTAAAACTTTGAGGCAATAAAACCAAATTTACTATGAGTCAAATCACATGATTAAGAGTTTTAGAAATATTTAAAAATTCCCACCCCATTCTCTCCATCTAGCCCCTACAAAAAATGTACCTTCTAGTAAGGGGATCGGACATGAATCTGCAAAATAGCTGAAAAACAGAAGCAGATGCGAGTTCGTACTGAATCAGTCATTTCCGTCACAGACAGAAAATAGGAGAGCATGTGTGGGTTCATCCGAAAACTTTGTAGTGGGCAGGGGGTGAGCTGGATGGGGGAGTAGCCATGGGACTGGCCTACAAGGCTCCCGCTATGTGAACAGCTCCACCCAGCACCCTCAGTGGCCAGGACCCCCTTGGTTCCTCTTCTTTCTGCAGATATCCGTAGTTCCCCGTATGGATTTACCCCATCTTGGTGTATTTATTCCAATTGCATCTTAATCTGCCTTCTCCTTCTTCAGATATGTGTTTGGACTCTTCAGAAGAGCATGAACAGTTTGATCAAATCCACAGGGCAAGCAGCCAGAGGGGACAGCCCGATGTGGGCTGGAAGACCTGAGCTCAAGCCCAGCTGTCCCTGTTACTTGCTCCATGGCTGTGAGCAAGTGGCTCACCTGTGCCTACACGTTCTCACCTGTCAGGATATCTACACAGGACCGAGATGAGGGCCAAGGCAGGCTGTGCTCACGATGAGTCCTGCCAAGTGTGAGGCACCATGTGAACCCTAAGAAAACTGCTGACCACTGTTTCTGCTTTAGAAATGAGGAAACTGGCCCATATGCAAAGTCACAGTATTAAGACTAGAATGGAGGTGCCCCTAGAGCAGGGCCCACATGCACCAGCTGTCAGCATTCAGTCTTACCTTTTGGAGGTGTACAAACTCTAAATACCATGGTGTGACTTAACACCCTGGGAAGCTATTGACCCCTCGCTTCCTAGGCCCTGAAGGAGGATAGGGTGCAGTTTTAACCAAACAGGTCAACCACCACAGAGGGGTGCAGGGTGTGGGCTACACAGGATGCAGACGAGGAGCACTCTATCACCTACTAGGCTATGGCGGTTAACAACACTAGCAGTTAACACATTATGCTCAGTGTATACCTGACACTGCACGCCCCATGGTCATGGCCCTGAAGACCCTGCCCCTATCTGTAGATGAGGGACCAGAGCCCAGAGAGGCCGGCCAGTGCTGGAGCCAGCACCCTCCAGCACCACTCCACTGCCTCCCATGGCAGGTGGCACCCATGCTGGCTCTACACTCAGTGGCGAGTGCACAGCCCTGGCCCTCTGAAAAAAAACAATACCTTATACTGTACAGGGAGGTGGGATTCTCATCTTGTTAATTCATGCTCTTCAAGGACACAAAGTCCAGCAAATGGCAGGACATGAACAAGAAGAAAAGGTTATTCAGAGCTTGGCTAGGAACCCAGGAACTTGGAATACAATCCTGTACGCTTCTCAGCAACTTCATGGCAGGGCTGGGAATGCTGCCCAAAACCTCCCTGTGCACACAGCCACGACTGAGGGGCATGGGGCGAGCACTTGCTGGACACCGCCACCAGGAAAGGGAACTTTTTAGTTACAAGTCTGGACACTTTTCTACACATCCACATCCACCAGCTGTTCCGACCTCTGCTGCAGGCACAAATAACCCCTCTGTCTGACCTTCATTTGGATTATCATGTCACATTAATTACTAATCACACTAACTGTACTGGTGATTAATTATCCTACTAATAATTTAAAGTAGTATGTTACCCAATATTTTCAATATTGTTATAGTTGACCCTCTGTGCTATTATGTTAGTGATAATTTTTTCTAAGAATGTCACAGTTTTCACTTTAACTGATTTTAAAATATTTACTCCTAATTCCTACAAGTAATTTTAACATAACCAGATGCCAGTCATTTCTGAGCAAAATACATTTCCAATTTCATTAAAGAAAATCTCTGGGAGAGAAGGCTCACTCAGAAGTGCTCCTGAGAACAGGCCAGAGGGGCCGTGTTTCTGGCCCTCAGCCATGGCTGCACCACAAGGCTCCCTCTGCTGGCACTTCCAAGCCACTTTCCCTCGTGAATAAGGAGGGAACCTCAAGGACAGTGGCACCACAGAATAAGAGCACGTGGAGCAGATGGCACGGGCTGACAACACAAGGAAACACTGCTGTGCAGGCCAGCAACAGTGCTCACAGCCGCCCTGGCCACAGGCACCGCAGGAAGGCTGACTGCGCTTCATCTCTGAGTGACCCTAACACACGCGTCATCAGTGTCTGCTGAGTGCCTAGCATGGCGCCATCATTGGGGGAATGAAATGCTTACACATCCGCCACCTGATTAGAGTAATCCCACCTGTGACACATGTCTGCGGGGTCTTGGTGCCAGTCTGGGCCCATGGACACACACCACATTGATTTGCATACCGGATTCCCTTGCACCTGCCATCAGACCTTGCTTCTGAAACGGCTTGAATGACAACTCTCCAATCCTCTCATTTTCTGCATTAATGGCTTTTTGAATTTCTTGTATCTCCTTTTTTCTGGCTGGAGGAAGTTCTTCTGTTTTTTCTTTCGGTTCTGGCTCATTAGCACTATCATTATCCTCTCCATCGCAAACCTCAAAGTCATCTTCATAGTCCTACAAAAAATAACACTTTGGAAATATTAGCGCAAACTGACTTCAAAGAACACTCATACAAATTATAATTTAAAATAGACAAAGTCCTCACTGTGGCTAAGAAATCTTTTTATAGTTTATTGATTTCAATGGCACTGAATTATAAATACACACATGCATATACACACTATACATGTTCTACAGACATACATATACACACATGCACACACATAATACATATACTCTACATATAAACACACGTGATATATACTATATACACATACATGTGCAAGCACATGTGCATACATGCATATGCACACATGTATGCACATACGCATGTATATATTCATATGTATGTTTGAATGCAGTGCACTTGAAAATGGGTTAAACTGTAAAATTATTTAATTACATCATTTTGATAATAGTTGACAGAGGTATGACAAATATTTCAGAGGCAAAAGGCCTGTATCAAATAGATACAGAATATGAAGAGTAACAATAAAGAGAAAAAAGCTACTAAGTTACTATACTCAAGTTGAATTTTAAGAACAAATTATTTTTAAGCCAAGAAAAATTTAAACTTTTATACATACTTCAAAATCATCTTCAAAACTAGCTGTATGTCCATCAGCTACAGCATTTTCTAAATTAATGTCATCCTTTTCAATTTCCTAGAGATAAAAATCAAACATAACAAAAAATTCAATTATAAATTTGAATCTTGCAAATGGGTTTGAAAAGTATGTTTTCTGAGATTCATTTGATGTTGCTAATTTTAAATTGTTAAGTATTTATAAAACTAACATAACCTTACTTCAAATTATTTAAGAAACACCTTGCTAACTTATAAATATGACCAAAAAGAGAAAAGTTAATAAACACATCTTTTTTGAAAAACCTCTATAATTCTGATAGCTGAAGAAAAAATGTATATATGTAAATTAATAAAATACAAATAAATGGCAAATAAATTATTTCTATGAACAAATTCCAAACTTCCAGCACGCCTCTCTGGCTTCCCTTCTTGCCCGTGAACAAATCCCCACATCCACACTGTTAAGATCAGACACACAGACGTGTGCTAAAGCAGACGCCAGCACAGGGCTGTCTGGACTGCCCCAGTGACTGAAAATCTCATGAGTGAAGTCCTCACGTTCCCGTCCTGTCACTTAGAGCAAGAAGTGCTGCTCAGATCTGGGCCTGCCCCTGGGTATCAGGGTGCACCTGGCTCATCGCTGATCCACTCCTAGCCTCAGCTTCACCACCTGTGGTCTGGGATAAAGGAGGGCTCAGTGAGCCTGCAGGGAAGGCGGGCTTGGGGATGCTCTGGAGGTGTGGGGCAGCTGCACAGGTCACCCTAAGGCCGCCTTGTCTGTGTCTTCAGGATGAGTAAGAGGTGACCAGGAAAACCAAGGAGAACTACATTCCAGGTTTCCAGGCAAAGAGGGCAGCAGAAACCAAATATGTTAAGAAAACTTGTATTTTTCACAAAAAGCTGCCCCTCCTCTTACGTATATCTGCGCTTCCACATCCTACTTAAAGGCAATGTGGCACCTCCATGTCTCACCAGCACATGTCAGGAGTCCTCCGGCCTCCCACTCCCCACATGGGGTTAGTACTACAGCCTCTCACGAGGCCTGCCCTCCCCTCTACCCACCATCCCCATACGGCCTCTCTCCTTCACTTGGGGTCAGAGACGTCCTTCAGAAAGAAGCCTCACCACACCCACATTCAGCCTAAGCAGCTCCCCACCCATGTGGATGGCCCAAATGCACCCCAGTTTGCTTGGTTTTATCCTGGATGAGGGGTGAACCAAACACTCTGTGAATGGACCTTCTGGCACCACAGGCAGGAAGGACCTGGCCAGGCTGGAGGAGCAACCACTGCAAAACCCAGGGGAGTGAAGTTGACCTGACTTCAGGGTTGGAAGGAAATGAGTCCCTGGTTTCTAGGGTTATAACTAGGTAGATGTCAGTGCATGGACCAACACAGGGACAGAGAGGTGAGCCAAGTGGGCAGGGCTGGGGAGCATGGCTGGGATGCGGTGAGAGTGAAGAGGGAGAGGCACATTCAGGACAGGCAGGGCTGGGGAAGAGGCCAGAGGCCTCAGTGCCCACCATCTTCCATCTCGAGACCCTTGTGATCGGCTGTGTGGCAAAGTGCCACAAAATCCAGGAGGTCTGCTACACAGAAGGTGGGTTGCTCTACACAAGAGGATAGTCAGTGCTGACTTGCAGGTCGCAGCGGGGTCCTGCATGACCACAGGACTGAGGGGACCACCAGGGACTTCTCACCATCTGGGGGCCAAGGAATTATTTTGAGCAAATACTTTATAGTTAAAACTGCCCTGTATAATGGTCCTTTTGGCACAGTTATATAAAGTCACCATACAATACAGTGAGGGCTACATACTGCACGTGCTGCACCAGTCAGTAGGGTGCCTGCCGACTAACAGGAGAAACAGCTCAAACGCTACACGGGAGTTTTAGACTCACTGCTGACTGCTGCCCAAGCCCCTCCATCCCAGACAGCGTCCATGCAGCAAATGAGGCACCCAGGGGTGTGCCAGGCTCTGTGCCAGGGGCAGGGAGGTTGGCGAGCTGGCATGTCCTGGCAGCAGGAACCGCCGTGGGCGATGACACAAAGGTGGCATCAGCACGGCTTTGGGAAGAGCGCCGCCATGACCAGCAGTCCTCTTACAAGAGGACAGGCCCACTTCCTCGAGCTCTCCAGTTTGTCATGTATTTCTGAAAACTACCATTACCGGCAATATTTCACACTGACTATGGCTTGAATCACATCTCTTTAGTTTCTTCCATTCTCATAACCTTCTTCAATTTAAATTCAGAGCAATGCCTGAGAAGGCTGGCCAGTCACTCGGTCCAACCCTTGTCCCTGCAAAGCCCTCTGCAAGTGCTTCCCTCCGTCCATGCAGAGCAGGGCCATGGCTTCTGACAACCTAGACAGCCTTCACGGCCAAGGAATCCCAAACAAGTGCGAACAGGGTGCCGTTTAAAATCTGCTCCTCCCTCCATACTAAGTGCTGTTGTCCAGAAGAAGTATGCTGAACAATATGAGGACAGCACAGAAGCACGAGTCAAAACGCTCATCTGGATGGGACACCAAAGTTAAAGGTGTGCTCTCCCTTGTGTCCTCACCTCTGAGCCGGCTTCCCCCAGGAGCCCGTCTGGAGGGCAGAGCAGGGTGCAGCCGGCAGAGAGAGCATCTCCAGGGCTGCCAGAGCCCACCGGCTCCCCCCCCACCAGGCAGGCACTGCCCTCGGTGGGGAGGGACTCAGGCCCCAGCCTGACGTACAAACAGTGTGACTTAGGGTGAGTAGCATAACCTCAGAGAGGTAGGCAAACAATGGTACAGGGTTCCCTCTCACCACAGGGGCCAAGGCCCCAGACTCCAGTGGGTGTCTGAACCAAGGACAGTCCCAAAGCAGACATGTAGTATTGTTTCCTACGTATAAATGATTATAGGCCTGTAAGGTTTAATTTATAAATGAGGCAGTGAGAAATGAACAGTAACTAATAATAAAGTAGCACAATTACAAAATATGCTTTAATAAAAGTGATGTGAATATGGTCTGTCCCTCAAAACATCTCCCTGTGCTGCATCACATTTCTCGTGAAGATGCGAGATGGTAAAGGCCCATATGATGAGATGAAGCAAGGGGAGAGAACATGGGCGCTGTGACATAGCATCAGGCTGCTGCGGACCTTCCAACCTATGGCCACAGGTCTGCTTCCAGACCATGGCTGACATGAGAACTGAAACCATGGATAAGGAGGGAAGAGCTGATGGCCAGACCTGCTGGGTCACTGGTACAAGGTAGGCAGGACACAGACATCACTACCCACAGCTATTCAGTGCATAAGATGGAAACAACATGGTGCATTGCCACAAAGAAAACATGAAGCCTTCCATGTGTCCAGAAAACTAATCTTATTGTATCCATAAATACTGAAGAATTAAACCAAGAGAAATTCAGTGTTGATGCTATAAAACGGCCTCATCAAAGCCAAGTGAGCCGTTGAGTATCTTCAAGATCACTTCTGGGATCTTTCAGGGAAAAATATATCACATATTTTGTTCCTCTAGTGAAAAACATAATGTAAAATGTCTCACTGATAATTTCCTTTAATGATTACATGTTGAAAGGAACGTATTTCAGAAATACTGGGTTATATATGTTATTAAAATTAATCATTTCTTTTTTACATTTTTAATGTGACTGCTAGAAAATTAAAAATTACAAATGTGGCTCACATTAAAATTCTAGTGAGCAATGTTACTCTAGAACTTACAAAAAAATTGGGAGACATAAGGAAAACATTTTTAAAAATCTATGTATTTTCTGCCAGTAGCTCACTTCAAGACATTTAGCCCAGAAAGCTGAGTGGGATCTGCCCTGGAGCTGGGGGTCTCCATGCTGAGGCAGCCAGAACCCCCCCAATACGCACCTCAGTGCAGGGCTGAGGAACAGCGCACAGAACAAAAGATTACCTGTAAAAAAAATGTTTATAAAAGTAACTTTTTCCTTACATGTGGCTACAGCTGGATAGTAAGTGATTCAACCACCCTCCCCAAATTAAATAAATAAAACATACCCACATCAAAACAACACATGCCATATGACATAATTTATGTGGAAATACCTGTTTGTGTATATGTATATGTGATAAAGAGATACATAAAAATATAAAATGAAAAAGGTGATTAACTCAGAGTCGTGAATTTCAGATAATTACCAAAGAATGAAATAATAGAAGCCAAAATCTGCCTGCTAATTATCTGCAACAACAAAACAAAAAAACTAGGAAAATGGATAACAAACGCCACAGTGAATCATTTGACAGTGACTAAATAATCACTATGCAACCGTCCTGATAAGAATCCTGAGCCCTGGGAAGATGTGGACATGTCACTCAGAGCAAACAGCAGCAGACGCTACACTTCTCACGGCACACGCCACACCTGTAAAAGCGGACAGGCACAAGGCAGGATAGAAACTAACAACTGTGCTGGAGCTGGTGTGCGGCCACCTGAGCCTGCGCCTCTGTGGGAGGGACTTTAATATACTATGCAGTCTCTTTACCCACATCAGGCCCCCTCAAGCTCCCATTTCTTCTCAGTGCAGCTCCAGGAATTCATGTCCTTCATCTAAGCTGTCTAATTTGTCTGTGTGAAATACTACTGTTTCACCCATTAGTGAAAGTGGGGCACTAACATGTCGATTATTGTTGATTTCCTATTTTTCCCTTTCATTCTGTCAGTTCCTCATGTGTTAGGGCTCTTTTGCTAGGTACATGGTTGTTCGTAATTGTTACATCTTCCTGCCATGCTAATGATTTACCATTGTGCAATATCCCCCCACCTCGTAATTCTTTGACAAGAGTAGATTTTGTCTGACGCTAGTGTAGACACAAGCTCTGTTTGACGGTTTGTCTGGTCCATCTTTTACTTTCAGTCTAAAAAGTATGCCTCTTCTGTGCCTCCTGAATGCTTTAAAATAAACCATCTGCCAGCAACGCCTGTCCCAGACTCTGCTTCCCCAGGGAAACACAAATGGAGATGTATGGTGAATCTCATTGCATTAGTCAATGCAAATGTCTTACCTTCCTACTTGAGTCTTTATCTTTTCCATTAGTCCTTACTAAACTCTCTGCATGCCTAGAAAGCAAATATGGTCAAAATTAATTTTAAATCAACACTGAAAAATAAAATATTTTACATCTCGGGGCGGGGGGTTGTCACGGTGAAGACAGTGTAGCACAGAGAAGACAAGTAGTGACTCTGTGGCAACTTACTACACTGATGGACAGTGACTTCAATGGGGTTTAGGTGGGACTTGATAAGTGGGTGAATGTAATAACCACAATACTTTTCATGTGAAACCTTCATAAGAGTGTATAGCAGTGATACCTTAATAAAAAAAAAATAACAAGAGCTGTCCCTGTCACAGAGCCATTTAGTGAAGGTCTCACCGCTGTGAATTTCCTCATCAGGGAAGGAAATAAATTCATTTCTGTATTAAAAAAAATTTTTTTACATCTCAGTGAAGGCTCTTATCAACATTTTACATGGTTAAAGACTACTATGGGTTGGCAAAATTCCAAAGCATGCTCTATTAGAACTATGAATACTAAATTCTTCCCAATATTTTTACTATTTCAGCAGTAATACAATAGAAAATTTCTTCAGGAGAGAAAAGAAACTATGTATTTGGAAAACTTGTGTATAAGAACTTGTATATATATATCCTTATAAAATTTCAATAAAACTTACAATTTTATTAGACAATCTCAAAAATTACTTTGCTTAATATCCCAAAAGAAAGATTCATCTTGAAATATGTTCTATTTTTTAATTATATTTTTATATTAGTTGGGACCTAAAATTAAGGCTCTCCAAATTTCAAATTGATTCTCAATTTTTAGAACTACATTCATACCAATTCCTTATAGCATGTGCTTTAAAAGACACACAAAATTGAAAAGCACTTGGCAGAGCATCCTGCAGATCTGCAGGGCAAGAGGTAGGAATGTGCACCCCAAGTCGAAATGCTAGCTTTGCCCAAACTTACAAGCCTTAGGGCAAGGCATTTAACCTGTTTTCCTAATTTATGAAAAACATTTACCAAATATGGCTGTCATGAAGAACAAATTAAAACCTAGAGTTTTTATAGAAAAAGAGAGCTTATATACAAACTCTCATCTGCAATCTTCACAAAACCCACACAAAACAGATGTTACTATCACTTTTACCAGTGAAGAAGACTCTAAAGGGCCAGCCCATGCCCCGAGTGAGAGGCAGGCGGTCACCCCAGCAGCTGGCACCGACGCGTTTGCTCTCACTGTGACAGGATCTCTGCCCCAGGCAGCATCTCTGGGCCAGGAGACTTTGTGGGAAGGCAGTATAGGCTCTGCACAGCCCATGGCAGATGCTCCACGTGCTCAGGCCTGTCCTATAGGTGAGGGGCTGCCCCTTGCACATGCAGACTCCCAAAAGACTTACGCCCCAGGGTGAAGACGGATGTTGCAATTTTCTATGAGCCAGTGTCAAAAAGGCAAAATAGGGCTACTAAGTTAAAGTGTTTCCAAGCTCCCCTAGAACACCTAAAATGTATCCGGAGGGGTCATATCTAGGGTAAATGAAGTATATCTCTAATTTATTCTCATTTACAGGCTGTAAATGAGGCCCAATAAGAAAAATTCACTTTAAAATGTTCTTTGAGAACTGGTTGTTTGTAATGCATCTTCCTTACTGGCTGCCGGTCCCATCTCTCCTGGAACTTGCTCCTTGATTCCTGTGATCACCATTCTATGAAACAAAAAAATTCAGAACCATTGATTGGTGTGTGACCGGAATTAACTGTAATGACCAAATGCTGTAAAATAAGCACAAGTCACGACTTAACAACAGCAGCTACACTACAAGTTCTTAAACCCACTGCTCACACTAGCTCGCTTCAGTAAGGTGGGTAATGTAGGGGGTGAACACAGTGGCTGCTGCATATTACCTCAGTAAGTAAAAAACTGTACACTTACAATTTCATGTTATTTTCAAATAAATCTGCGTCATTCCTTACTCTGCTTAAAATTATACATTTTCAAACATATGGAATGTGGCTATTTCACAAATCCATATGCACCTATAGAAAAAAGATTTCAACTATCTTCTCCTGAATTAAGTGAATTTTTAAAAATTAAATTAAAACTGTTAAGTTGTAAATCAGCATAAGTAGGTAGGTTGTTTAAAGAAGGAGGCTTTCATTAAGTAGGCACTGGGGGGAAGCCTGGGTGGAGGGAGGGGCAAGAAGCCACTCCTCGACAGGTGGCAACACCAAGAGACACGGGCCAAGTGGGGGGTGCCCCCTAGGGCAGAGAAGCTGACCACATGGGCATTGGTCCACAGGTGCAAAGCAGAAAAATGGTGGGACTAAATCACCCACGAAGAAGACCAGTGGGGAGGGCAATTTCACATGTACCAAAAGCCTTAAAAGGAGCTAGGAATATGCAAATGCTCTCTTTGACCTATGAATTTTACTTCTAGAATTATTCCTACAAAACAATCAAAAATATATATTAAGATTTTCAACCTGTTTATTACAGAATAATTTATAATTACAAAAAATATTAGCTGTCTGAATGTTCAGTATTAGGTTACTTATTAAATATATCAGGTTATGACCACATGATAGACTACCAGACAATTATTAAATGTTCCAGTATTAAAAGTATTTCCCAGAATAAAGAAAAAACAGCATGATTCCAGTTTTGCACTTTCAGAAAGGTCATTTACATACAGGAAAGTGTACATACTTATCAAAAAATGGATTATCTTTGAGTCTGGAATCATGGGTAAGTTTTCAGTTTTGTTTTTTATTCTTCCTGTATTTAAAATTCTTGCCAAAATTAGTGAGAAAAAGTATAATTGTATTTTTAACAGGAAGAATAGCCTGGCATTAGTCTATAAAAGCTGGTTGTAATGGAGAATGAAATCAGCAGTGCTAGGCAGGAAAAAATTATGATTTAATCACTACCTAGATATAAAGAAGAAGGAGAGAAAGTAATTGTTAATTGTAAGAAACCCAAGGGAAGAGAGGAGGGCATGCACTGGAGGTGCCTGGGCCCACAGCAGAGGCCAGACAGGCCGCACATGCAGCCAGGTAACGCGCCCACTTGAGGGCCAGGACTGCCCAACGCTCTCCCCATGATCTAAATCCCTAGGATCTGGGGGAGGCAGCAGCACTGAGCCAGCAGAGCCACAGCATGAGCTAGGTTTCCAAGCCATGTGGGCTGGTGAGGATGTCCACAGAGACAGGGGAAGCCACTCGCCCTGGAGCAGATGGAGGCATGACCAGGGCCGGCACCACAGATTCTATTACAGAAGCCTTCTCAGTCAGAGACCTTCAGAAGACACTTGTCACATTCACTGTGCTGAATCATTCCCTCTCTGTCTCTAAGGGAAACTGGAGGAGGCACATGATAGAAAACTCACAATTAAAATAAAGGATCAGAAATCACAGAGGGTGCAGGTGGCAGAGCAGAACACACCTTCAGGGCACAGCCCTGGCATAATCACTAATAGTGCCCCTGGCACTTTATGGCACCTGACAGTAATTTTATCAGTCACCAGGCTAACACAGCAACCAAGTTGAAAGGTATTCACAAGGTCAATGCAAAGAAAAATGTTAATTCTATCATGCTCACTATTATATACTCATTTGTTCATTTCCCTATCGCATGGCTTCTCCGATGGAATATAAGCCCCATGAAAACAAAAAACTTTGTTCACAGCTGTGTCCTCAGCAGCTAGAACAGCAGTCACTCAATGAATAAGAACACATTGTCTAGAGAAGGAAGCCGGTCAGCTGGCAGAGCCCTTTTCCTGGATGACAGGGGCACACCTTTGGAGCCAGTGATTTTATAAAACGGCTGTTCTTTGAGGGACCCTCCTCAAAGCCACCCTTAATAAAAGCTAAATGTGGACACAGCGATAAGCCTTGGAAAGGTATTTCTGGGGGAACTAAGATATCTTTTCTAGTAACTACACCTGATCTGGGGTGTAAAACAGGCAATCCCTATAACAGTGGTGGGAACCAGGTGGCAGCTGTTCTACTAGCTTTGCTCTGTGTTTGAGCATATTCATAATAAAATGCTGGGGAAAACACTGAAAGGGTTCGGATCCAGGGAAAGAGATTTAAAAGAAAGAGCAGAATGCCTCTCTGTGAGGGTCTCACTCTCAGTTGCTGCCTCCCAGAGCCTGTCAGCAGCAAGTCCATGGTTAGGAATGCAGACACGCCGCTGGGCGGATCCCAGGGAAACCCTCGTGTGCACACACATGTACCAAGCGGGCACTGTTGCAAACTGCTGAGAAACACGACCTGCATTCTAGTCCAAAAGGGGGGCAGTGTGCTGCCAAGGCCAGGGTGGGGTTTCAGTCCCTCTGTGAGCAAAGGTGTGGCACAGGCACTGGGTGTTGCAGACTCTCAGCTCATGCATCCCCTGTGGCAGTGCAGAGCTAGTGAGATAGTCCCAAGGCCAGGCAACTCCCACAAAGATTCCGTAACACAGAACCATTCCTTAGCAAACACACGCACTTCCCCAGACAGAGCACCAGCCAGTCAGAGGTGCAAGTCTCTGCCCCTGAGGGCCTGACCTTCGCTTTGCTTCCACCTGAGGGAACACCACCAAAAAAGTGGAGAAAGAAACTGGTTCACTTCAGAGATTAGAAAAACACCACAGCAAAAAGTGTACATGAGAACCAAAGATACTAAAATTAGTATAGGAAAATATTAAGCAATTACAGTAATTACATAAGTATACATGGAGGAACATTACACCCTTTGAAATCAATAGTTTAAATTTTGTGTTCTTTTATTTTTGCAAACATACTACCAATTCTGGTGAACATTTTACTAAGTTATTTACTTAATTTCCTCTTGTAAAAATGTCTGCTTCCTTTTTAATGTTAAATTCAAAATTTTACACAGATTTCTGAATATGTTACAAGTGTGTTTGTAATATAATCACACCCTTAGACTGCCTATTCCCTAGAAGGTCTCTGATTTCACGTACAGCTGACTCTTGATCAATACCGGAGTTATGAGCACTGACCTCCCCCACAGTTAAAAATCCATGTATAAGTGGACCTCTGCACTTCAAACTGGTGCTGCTCAAAGGTCAACAGTACAGACTAGAATCACATTTTTACCAAGGTTACTACTTTTAGGTGACAAGTCTAATCATTTGGCTGCATGAAGACATGACTTTTGGGTCTCAGGGCGACCACATAGGCAGTGACCATCAGAAAACGGTACCTTGGGCTCCCCTGTCCTGTGCTCCTCTCCCAAGGGCCTGTCTCTTCTGTCCGTGTGGCCCTGGTGCCTCTCATCACCCAAGTGAAAGCCTTCCTTATGGCGTTTCTCTATACTCTGCTCTACCGCTTCCTTGCCAGGGAATGAACTGTCTTTTTCTTTTGGATACTTTTCTCTTCTTTCCCTTGTGCTGCTTTTTTCTTGATGCTTCTTTTCTTGATGTGGCTCTTTCTGCTTCCTATGTCTTCTCTCACCTTCTTCCTTATAAAGCCAGTACTTAAGAGGGTTGTCTTTACTGTCACCATACTGCAGCTGTGGACATGACACAGGGACAAGCACGTGAGCACACAGGCAGGCATGCAGCGCTTCCTGCATGTTGCAATGATGGTGGGGACCAGCACTGCCCCTCCTTCCTCCATCCTGCTGCAGCTCTTCCCCAAAAACTTGCTCTGCTGATGCACAGGAGAAGCCCACTGCCCCCCTGCACATGCTGCAGCCATCCCACCCCACCACACAGCAGTGACTCTGCTAGGCACCCTCGCCTAAATGGGGGACAGCATCCAGATTCCTCACATGGCACATGGGACTCTGCATGGTTCACCCTCCCCCATGGCCTGGTGTCCCCAACTCCTGGACTCCACAGGCCACACACCCCTCCTGGGGAGTCCAGGGACCTCTCCAGAGGACATGCTTCATGAGCAGCATCCCCCACCAGCCTCTCTGCTGGGAAGCTCCATGTCTGCTTCCCACCCACAGGGAGATTTTCAAACCACGCACAATCATTTAGTTGTGTCTGAACCCCAAACCAGTATGAGTGCCGGGTATTAACTGGAGAGGTCCATTGCAGGGCCATGCTCGCCTGTGCAACACCTGGCTCAGACCCAGTCCTGGGAGCAGGAGCAATGTGCCCAGCAGAACCCAAACCATACTGTGCTGTCCTCTACTCAGGATTCCTCCACTCACATCCAGGCAGCCACTCCTGCTCCAGCCGGAGGTCCCTGCTAGGCTCAGTGCACCCTGGTCCCCAATCCCACCACCCGACTCCCACCCACTTTGCTCATCTGCCAGGGTGATCTTCATACAGAAAACATGGTGCCAAGCCCCTGACCAAACTCCTCGGCTGTTAAGTGAGATTACTACCACAAGCCCGTCACCAAAACAAATCTGTGGAGGTTAAAGATTTAAGTGGTAAAAAAAATTATAAGTACTCAGAACAAAACACAGGTGACTATTTACTTAACACTGGTGTAGGGAAAGGGCTGTGTATACATTTACATCAGAAATAATGAAAGACAGACTTTGCCACTTCATGATTTTAAACATACTTAAAAAAACAAAGATTCCACAAATAAAATTCAAAATGGAGAATGGCAATAGGATGTGTAGCAGGGAGCTTACCTTTAAAGTATTCTTAAAATCAACAAGATGAGGTCCTAGAGCAGGAAGAAAATGTGCACCAGTGGTAACAGCAGGGCAGGAACCTTTACTAAATACTCAGAAAGTCCTTTTCTTCTGAATCAGGTGAGCAGAGATTAGAAATTATAATGCCCAATTGCTGGTTAGGACATGGGGAATCATACTCTAATGATATAAATAATTACATCTTTCATGGAAAGCAAGTGGGGTAAGCTTACATTCACCTTAAGCTGGCAAGTTCATTTCCAGAAATTAATCATATGGAAATAATTATGATAAATACAAAAACTTTATCCCACGGATCTCTTTATAATAAAAAAATTCAGAAGCAACCTAAGCATCCAAAAAAAGCAGATATGTCAAGAAAACTATGATACATCCATATCAATGAATATTATAATTATGCAGCCACAAGAATAATACTATAGAGAAATATGATGACTTAGAAGAATGCTCAAAATGTACTCAGTTTAAAGTTTATAAAACAGCAAAAATCTAATTTAAGAAAAATGGTGTATGTGTACATAGACATATACATACTTAGAAATATATATACATGAACCTGCCAGGATATATACCTACGCATTATCAGTAATTGTCTCTGGGTTGGGATTCATTTTTGTTTCTTCTTATTATTTCCTAAATTTTCCAAAATAACAAAATATTGCTCTTGGAATCACAGAAAAACACTTGACTGAAGAGAAATAACTGAGTGCCATGGAGCCAAGAGTTTTTGGGGCCTGGAATTCTGTTTTACAAAGCCTGCCAGCCCTCCACAGAGAACGCGCCAGCCTCCACCCAACAGTACCGAGAGCCCCCTGCCCGGCCCACGGCCCACCTTCCTCTCCCGGTATCTCCTCTCTCTCTCTCCATCTCCTCTTTTGGAGTCTTCCTTTATCTTCTCCTTCTCTTCAGTTCGTACTTTACTAACTACAAAAATAAAACATATTTTTAACACTCGCAAATGAGCACATCAAAAAGATCTTCTAACCTCTTGCTAGTCTTTACTGTATGTATCACATTACTACATGGTATATAGTAACACATATGAAAAGATATTCTTCAATTAAAATACATCCTCCAGTCTCAAGAATGGGAAGTTCTAGAATCTAACCTTAAAATGGAGTGAAGAGGGACATCAAAGGCAACTGCCACTGAGGCAGCCCAGAAAATGTCAGACTGACCCCTGCAAACTCAAGAGGTGCACCAGACAGAACAAAAGACTGTCGGAGCTCATAGAGCTGACAGAGGCACTGGGAAGCAGGGCCCCATCACTGAGAAGAGCCTTTCCAGCTGAGAAGATGCTTCTGCCAAGGGCCCAGCTACAAAGAAGTAAATGTTGCCTAAGGGATGAACTTCAGAACCACACCAGGCACCCCTGGAGCCCACTGCTGAGGGCACCGCAGGATGGGGGCCCAGGGCCCCACCCACAGCCTGCCCTTTCTCCCTGCCAGGAGGGACCCAGGAGAGCCATACACGACCCCTGCTGACATCCACAGTACCACCCGATGGTGGAAACTCGGCCTGTACTTTCAAATCTGCAAAAAAAAGTCATTAGGCTTAAACTAAGAGAATCAATAGTTTTAAAGATGAGGATAAAATTAAACATTCAGAGATCACTGAAACAAAGTTCATTCATTCAAAAGCGTTGACTGAGCATTGACCACTCTTCTAATAGCCAGGAGTACCACGGATCAAAAAATGGGGTGGAGAGACAGAATAGGGTTGGGGTGATTCCCAGGTTTTCCCACCTGAGGAAGGGAAGGACGCAGGTGCCATCCGCTGAGATGCGGAAAGCTGTGGGAAGTAGGTGTCTCAGAGCTCTCAGAAGTTCAGCCTGAAGGGCATTAAGTTTGCAACATTACCAGAGAGCAAGTACAGGAGGACATACAAGCCCAGAATTCAGGGATGAGGCCCAGCTGGGAATCAAAACTTGGAAATCAGGAACAGATAATGGTATTTAAAACCATGAGACTGGATACATTCACCAAGGCAGAGAGCAGCTACAGAAGTGGTGCGGGACAGGGACACGTTTGCAGAAGGGAAGATGCAGAGGGGATGAGGGAGACCCGAGAGCAGCCCAGGAAGGAGGAAGGGATGTCGGGGTCTAAGTGCACGATCTTCCCAGTGCATCCCTCTCGATAGTGCATGGGAGAAACAAGATCAGGAGGCGACTGAAAAAGAATGTTCTGAGGACAAAAATGATTCCATTAGAAATAAATACCAAGAACGTCAAAATAATAACCCTAAAAAGAGGCAATGGAGAGAGTAAGGTAGCTGCTGTTAAACTTAACGAGTGATAGGTAACCTGTTAACCAGCAGTTAAAGTACACCCCACCCAACAGAAACACAAGGCGAAGCTCCCAGCCTCCCCGTGGGGCATGCGATGCCCCAGCAGCAGGAGGGAGTGAGTGGTGGGCACCAGGGAACAGTCCCACCCACATCCAGGCCCTCCTGGCTCCCATGTCCAAGAGCTGCTACAATTTCTTCTCATAAACTACTTTTCTTTTGAAGTTGGCTAGTTTACATTTTTTTATAAGAAGCATATACTATTTGTAAAATAAAAAAATAGTGAAGGTATTTCCATTATGGGGGGGAAAAGATATGCACCTTTACCTTAGAGTTCCTAGGAATTTAGATAAATAATAATTAAATAGAGCTGAAATAAAAATGGTACTTCTGATGAATTCTTTTTATCAAAGAGCATTTTTTTTATTTACACTGTGGGCTGACATTTATTGATAAAACTGAAATGTTTCAATAACAAAACTCTAGTAAATAAGGAGAAATTGTTACTGCTTTCATTGAATGAAGTGAGTTTTTAAAATAGCAAAAAGACAACAACAGTGAAACTCAAAGGGGCCTACAGCTTCAACATAGACATTTATGAAAACCACCAGAGAAAACAAAACAAAATGAGTGAACATTAGAAAAGAGTAAGTGCCCCCAAACTGTGAGCCCTTTACTTCACAGGAAAATGCAGAGGATGAGATATACCAGCTGCACACCACCTACCAGCACCTAGGTTCCCCCAGGACACTCCTGTGACCCCCCGAGGACAGGCCCACGTCCCACCCCAGGCTCTGCCGCGCACGCACCTGACCGCACCCTGTGCTCAGCCCTCTCCAGAAGCTGCGGGCCCCGCAGGCTGTTGGGGGCAGCTGTCTGCCGGAGCTCTGCCCTCCGGGCCCGGTGCTCCTTGCCTCTGTCCCTGTCTTTTCCTCGGCTCTGGGGCTTTTCTGCGTCCTGCTCCTGGGACTTCTCTCTCAGCTTCTCTCTGTCCCACTCGCAGGTGTTCTTTCTCCTCTCCCGTTGCTTGTCCCTGTCCCACTTGCCATGAGCCTGCTCCCTGGCACCGTGGCCTTCCTGCCCAGCAGTCCTCTCCTGGGGCTTGTGTTCTCTGCACTCAGGGGAGTCCACTCCTGACTCCTTGGACAGCTTGCGTTCCTTGCGCTTCTCCTCCGTGGGACCACCTGATGGTGTGTTCTGAGCAGGAGACAGGCCATGACAGTCACACTCAGGGACAGACCCCCAACCATGTGCCAGCTCAGCAAGGCAGGCCTGGACCAAGCCTTTCAGAACCGACAGAAAGGGTGTCATATGTAGCATTTCTATGGCTGGCCATGGCACCCACTTAGCATACCCGCTTGCCTGTTGGCAAATCAAATCTAAAATTCCACACTGGTTAAAAAGAAAAGGAAGGGTACACTGGGTTGGGCTTTAAATCTGAGACATGAACTGCCTGGATCCCACTCAAGGAGCAAAGACCCTCTTTATAAAACTATCAGGAAGCCTCAATTCCAACCACAAGCCCCCTCCACACATGTGCACACACACACGACCACACAGACAAATATACTCACACATATACACACAGAGACCACACATACATGTATACCCATAGGCCTCACATACATGCAAAGATGTGTACACAGAGACCACACACAAATGCACACACCACACATATATACACACACACAAAAATGCATATACACACATGGAAATCACACAAATGCACGTACCACGCATGTATAGACTATACACACTACACACATGCATGCACACATACACAGAGACCACATAAATGCACACACTACACGTGTACACATATATGCAAGCACATACCACACATGCATGCACATCTGCACACAGACACACACACACAGAGGCACACACTCTCTCTTACACACACAAACACACACACACGGCCCAAATTCTGAACCACGACAGAAACCTGACCATGAAGGTGGGATGCAGGCTGGGCTGGGAAATCTGGTCCCACCACTTCCAGGGCTTTGTCTCTGAAATGAGCCACAGTGTAGCTGCAGCTGTGCAGCGATGTGGGTACCACCACCCGAGAAGCCACTCCAACCCCACAGACCCCAGCTCAGTTCTGGGAGCGCATTACCCAAAGGTGTCTTCTCAGGTCATCTGCTTTCCAAGTGTCATCTTTGGTTTTTCTCTAAAAAGAAAAACAGAAAGAACTTCTGTTTTTACATTTGCTATTTTAAATTTATTTAAGCAACACAGAAAAAAGTTCATCAAGTTAGAAATTTTATGGCTTTAAATAACTAACTTTGTATGCTCTAGGTGAGCTGCTTTTTCTTTAGGCCATTTAAGTCAACAGCAAGTAGTCCTTGATATGTAAGAAGTTACTGTCTGTCTACCAGAATGAAAGGTAAGAGAAATACAGATTTTCAGAAATCATTCATCAGTCTAAAATCACCTATAAACAATTATAAAGGTGCTCCTTTGGCTGCTTCACAATATAAATTCCCTGCTGCTTTAAGGCTTGGGCACAGACATTACTTGCCCCTCACCTTCCCCACAACACCCAGGCCCCCTTCCCGGGCCTAGCCTGAGCCACACACAGCGGGATGCTAAAGGAAGGTCACTCAGCAAGCCGACCAAGGGTGTTCCCACCAGACAGCAAGATAAATTCATCCTGTTTCATTTTCCCTTTGAGAAGCACTGCCTTAAGGGTACAACTAAAGGAAAATTTGGTGTGTTTCAAATTTAAAGCAAATGTGCCAATGAAAAATAAAAACTTTTTCACGGAGAAGCCACCAAACATCTTCCTTGTGATGTGAAAATTAAGCACACAGGAAGAGCTCAAGCACATTAATTAGGAATGAGTAAAAAATCAGTTAAGAATCTAGCCAAAGTATACAATATTCACAAAATTTACTGTGATTTACTATCACTAGAAAACATATTCTTTTTTGATAAACTGGTCTATATAACAAAATGAGTCCACAGTATGTGCTGCCGGAAGGGTTGATAACAGAGCAGAAATCCCTCTGCATGGGTGGAACAGCCCTAGCTCAGGCTGGGTGTCTCAGGCAGCCCCCCTGGTCCCACTTATTTCCAGAAAGCAGTTTCCTCAAAGCACACAGATCCACAGAAGGAATACCACAACCCAGCCAAACAGCTCGACAATCTGGGCCTGCCTCCAAGCCCCTCAGCGCATGGCACTGACTCCCACAAGGTCTTGGGGCATCCTGGATTGGCAGCGCAGTGCCCTTCCTGCCTTCAGCACCCAGCGCCATCTCAGCTCATCAAAGGCGAAAGCCGAATATCCACTAACTGACTGGCTGCACGTTAAGGAGTGCTTAGAGGAACTGAGCTGGCTAGCTTCCCACCTCTTGTTGGAAACAGTCATGGCTCCTTGAGCCTGGGTGCTAAGCACCCTTTCCCACAGGGCTGGTCTGCCTCCCAAGCCTGGCTGGATGGCATCCACACCTCCCTCCCAGGTCAGACACACCCATCACCAACTCCAACTATGCCATGGTTCCTAACCCCACTCGTCCTGTGCAATTCCACAACTGCAAACCCAGCCCAGGCTCTCACGCAGTGACAGACACAGCACCCAACTGTCTATAGCACCCCGGCCAGGCCCAGCCCAAGGGATCTAGTTTGAAGCACCAGGGGTGGTGACCCTGCCTGACACAGAAGACACAGAAGGGAGGTGACAGTCTAACTGGCACATTCGCCAAATGACCCACAAAGGGTGAGGCTGGTTCACACAGTTCTAGGACTGAAATATAACTTACCTTTGATTACCTTGTTTTTTAATTATCCCTCATACTAGAAATGTTTTTAATTATCAAATTCAATTTTTTAGGAACAAATTATGAAAGTGGCCTATTCAATTTCTTGGCTGCTTTTGCTTTTCCTTATCTGCTGCTTAAATGCTGGCTGGCTCCATGGCAGTGAAGTGGCCCGGGAAGAAAACAATCAAGGAAACTGAGATTACTGACTGAGCCCCTGCTATTCCCTACAACCCCCGCATTCACACTTTACCATCTGCTCATGCCTGGCTGATAGCTCATAGGTCATTCACATTGTAGATGACAAATGCCTGGTTTTAGAGTCCATGTATCTGCAGGCGAGAGCCCTGCTGTGGGGATGCTGCGCCAGCTCTGACAGCACTGAGTCAGAGGCCCCATCCTGTCTGAGGATTGCATTTCCAAGATGACTCTCAGGTCTCAGAGACACAGTCCTGGGTGGTACAGACACCCAGACATCTCAGAGGCACAGAGGAAGGATGCACAATTGTAAATGTGATAAGAAAGGGGGACAGGCCTGTCCAGGTGTTGGCCAAACTGTCATTCTTTTGAAAGCCAGTCAGTCTCTTCCTGCAGGAGACCCATGCAAGTGGGTCAGTAAGGACCAGCCCTCGGAGAGCCCAGTGAGGTCACACTAGAACAGCCAGCCTCTCCACAGGTAGGGGGCAGCAGCCCTCACTGACCCGAGCAGTTCATGCCAGAAGACAGTGAGCCACTTAACACAGCAGTTTGTATTTCACATCAGCATTTCAAAGGGAGAGTAGAGATTTATTCTAAGGATAACCTAAACACAAACTACATGTATCTACTTATGTAGTTACTGATATACATACATCTAGATTTATGTAGACACATATCTACTTCTGTGTTTATACATTTCAAGCTATGATTAATAAATTTCATAATAATAATAAACTCACATATCACCAACTGTTTGGTACATAACTGAAACACTTAGAAACTTATCAAATTTTCATTGAGAATAAAAATAAGATGTAAGCACTATATATAAGGTAAACTAGTTTTTAAGAACTGCCATTGACAGCTGTCACTCCTCTTTTCAAGTAGGTGTAAAGCCTATAAACACCTCATTAAGTTTTCATTTTCTAAGAACAGCTACAAAATATTGAACCTTGGTATGATCTTAGAACACTTAAAGAGTACAAGACTGGTTATTAATGACATCAATGATGTGAGCAAGTAGGTATATTAACACAAACCCAAGGAAAAACTTGGTATGACAAAAAGTAACTAAGCAACACCAAAGTCCAGTACAGTTTGTTCCAATTACCCCAGGAAGCCTTTATGCTTTCCTTGACTTTATGGAACAAAGTATACTAAATAATTCTATAACACTATAATAATTACATAATTAGGTTCTAAAGACCAGTAGGCTAACTTACTAATATGTTAATGACCAACTTGCAACTAAGAACCTAATATAAGCATTCATAAGCTGCCAGGAAGTATCCAGCACATCAGTCATTGTTTTGGCCACTTTGAAATGTTTACTTAATAAATATATATTTAGAAAAAACTCAACGATAATCCAAGGTAATGCAAAATGTACTCTACTAGGTGAACTAAGTCAACCAGGACACAGAAGGACACATAACAGAAAAGATCTGGGTGGAATCTAAGAGGCAAATACATGTCTGATGATTAAATAACAGCTTCATAGGGAAGGAGCCTGAGGAGTATCAGTGCCTGTTCTGAAATCGGGCTTCAGGATAAGAACAAGAGTCTTGCAGACACTTCAGGAGAGGCCTGGGAGGGAGCCAGTTATCCCACAGAAAAGCAAACCCCTGGTTTTAAAACACTCACTGTATTAATCTGGTACTTCATTCATAAATATGAAAGATCTATCAGGCATTTGAGAAAACCCAACTGTGGGTAAAACAGCAATATTTCCAGAATCTCTCGCCTGGCCTTTGTGCATCTCCATATCAACAGGTGTTTCCAAGGGGTGGAGAGAAGTAGTCTATCTCCATGTCAACAGGTGATTACCCAGGGGAGCAGGGGCATATCTGGACCAGAGAGGTGAGTGGGGGCCCCTTTATGCAGCAAGGTTACAAGAGACACGGGCAAGCAGAAGTGGACAATTGCTCATAGGCACTAAACGGGTTTCTCCCACTTTATTTCTCATTTTGACTGATTTTGGTTTCAAAGGTATTTTGCTCCAGGCTAGTGCTTATTGGGGCCAGTGAAATATACCAGTGGAAAGCAGGAAGAATTTGCTTTTGAGCCACTGGTAGCTGGCAGTCCTTATCAGGAGGGAAAAGCCCCTATACCTGAAGATGTTTGGTATACAGATGGCTCCAGTCATGGGCAGCACCCAAAGTGGAAGGCTGTGGCTTTCCATCCTAACACTGAGACAATATGGATGGAGGACAGAGAGAGGAAGAGCAGTCAGTGGGATGAGTTGCAGGGAGTATGGGCTTGTGACCACCCAGGAGCCCTCCCCTATAGCTGTCTGCACTAACAGCTGGGCCATCTATCGGGGCTTGACCCTGTGGCTACTGAGATAGTACCATGCCAACTGGATGGTTGGTCACATGCCCCTTTGGGAGCATGATTTGTGGCAAGACCTAAGGGCCCCTGCTCAGACTAAGACAGTTACTGTGTATCATGTGACTGGCCATTTGCCTTTGGCATCCCCAGTGAATGATGAAACAGATACACTGGCCCCAGTGCGTTGGCTAGAAAGAGAGCCTGCCTCTGATGTGGCCCAGTGGTTACATCAGTGTTTGTTGCACATGGGGCAAAAGACAATGTGGGCTATAGCCCATCAGTGAGGCTTCCCATTGACCTTTGAAGAAGTCAGCAGAGCCCGGAAGGAGTGCCTTGTGTGCTCTAAGAGGGACTTACACTGAGTCCCACAGCAACATGGGACAATAGTAAGGGGGCCGACACTCCTTGTCAGGTGACAGATAGACTCCATTGGGTCTCTGCCCATATCAGAAGGATATTAGTATGCCAAGACTTACGTGGACACGGCTACTGGATTATTGATTGCTTTTCCTGCATGTCATGCAGATCAGCAAATGGCCAAAAGGGTCCTAGAGCGTCTCTTTGCAGCCTATGGCCGGCTGCAGGTGATTGAGAGCTATCAAGGCACCCACTTTACTGGACATGCATTACAAGAATGGGTGCAGCAATCAGGAATAAAGTGGAAGTTTCACGTACCGTATAACCTGGGGCACGCATCATAGAGAGGTACAATGGTTTGTCGAAATCTGGCCTGAAGTCAGACACCAATAGTCTACAGGTCCGGTCAGTTAATTTATGGACAGTGCTATGGCGTTTGAATGAGAAGCCCCGAAAAGGAGCATTGAGCCCTGTGGATATGTAACACACATTGCTGCCTCTCCTATACAGCTTTATGTTCAAACCAAAGAGGAGTTATTGAAGTGAGTATATGGCCAGCAGAGCAACATCCTGCTGTCCTCCCCAAATGCATTAAACCCTGGAGATTCTGTTGAGTGGACATGGCCCTGGACATTTTGACACATGGACCAGCGATGGCTGGCCCTTCTGGCACCTTGGGGTAAAGGCCTGGAAGGTGGCCTGCTGTGTGTTCCTGGAGTAACAGCAGAGTGGCCTACAGAGATCACAGTAGTGCCCCCAAAACATCCAGGAAGTAAGAGCATCTTAAGGGGAAGTTTTGTTTTATCTTTATGGCCAGTGCATGTACCTCCTGCAGCTCTATATATTGATCCATCTGTAACTCCCACAGGTACAGGGGGGAGAAGGTCTGGTATACTTAAGGATGAGATCCCATTCCTGCCACTGTCCTATTACAGGACCACTCTCTTGCATGCAGCCTGCCTGATGGACAAGATTTGCCTATGCTGGAGTCATTAAAACATGTATCTTATTGCCCTTAAGGTTATTTTATTCTACAGTCCCTCTGGCCTGGACCTGCCCCCTGGCTGCGGCTGCCACGTGATGATTGCTCTGAACTCCCTACCTGTTCAGCTGCTGACTACCTGGAGAATGGGTGAGCTATGGATTTAATCTGAATAGGACTTTGAGTTTAACTAGATCCTCCTACTTGAGGATTACCATGATTTCATTGCTGTTGCTATTGTATGTTATTAGTCAGTCTGGTTACAATGCTTCAGTTTTCTTGCCAGGGGTCACTGCGGAAGATGGGGAATGAGTACATCATGAGGCGAGATTTCAGGAGGGTGGGCTGTGAGTAAAACTGCAGTATTTACAGAATCTCTCACTGGCCTTAGTGCATCTCCATATCAATAGGCATTTACAAAGGAGAGCGAGGGCATATCTGGACCAGAGAGGTTGGGTGGAGTCCTTTTTTCTGCAGCCAGGTCACGAGAGACATGGGGGAGCAAAAATGGATTAGTGCTTATAAGCAATAAACAGGTTTCTCAGACTTTATTTCTCCCTTTGATTGGTTTCAATTCAAAGGTATTTTTCCCCAGGGTGGGAACATATTTTCCCCATAGAATTACATCAACATAAGAATCAAGATAAACAAATAGAGAAAATGATCCTAAAGGAAAATGACCAGAGAAAATAAAGAAAAATCTCATTAAAAAAAAGACATAGTAACCACAAAAAAGATTTTTAAAATATTATCAGCACAAGTTAAAACATATACTACAAAAAGGAGCAACATAAGAACAAGAAATACAAGATCAATTCTTGATAATAAAATTTAAATTAACAAAGTAAAACACTAAGTAGATGAAGCTAGTGATAAAACTGGAAAACTCAGACTATAGGAAAAAAAAAAGAAGGAAAATATGAACCATGTATTCAACAGCTAACAGGAAACTGAATCAAAATTCCAGAGAAAATGGAGAAAACAGAAAGAAGGACAGATCAGGAGGGTCAAGATGAAGTAGGGAAGGCAAGACAGAAACCTCTTCCCACACATACACACCAAGGAAGCAACACAGCAAATAAAACTAAACCTGAGAAAGACCTGAAGACTGCAGAGCAGACCACCTACACCTGGGGAAGGAGAGAAGACCAGAGAGAAGGGTAAAGAGGCAGAGCCATGATAGAGCAGGACCCAAGCCCTTCCCCTCCCCAGCTCATAGGCAGGAGGAAGAAGAATGAAGCGGGGAGGCGATAGGAGCTCAGGATCTCTGCACACCTGGCCCTGGACATCTGCTCTGGGAACATAAGTCTCATCCTGTAGTTTTGTTTGGAACATATTCCTCTGCCTCATTTTGTCAGGCTTTCTTTGTTTCTTCCTTTGTATTAGATGTGACCAACCCAAACATAAGTCCACTCTGGGAGGCTGACACCTTTTGGTCCCACAGAGACCCAACACAGAGGCAGCAGTTTGAAAGACTTGCCAGCAGTGGAAGGGAAGCAAGAGGGGCAAGAGTTGGATAGGGCAGTCTCTGCAGGAGAAAGAGCAGGTGGACAATACTGCCCCAGCCCTCCTTCAGCCCCACAGGTTGAGCACTCTCGGGAGCCCCAAGTGCGCCAGCTCCCAAAGTTCCTTCCTACTACGGGTGGCCAAGCTGGGTGCTGCGCACATCGCTGCTGCTAGGGTGTGGCGGGACTTGCCACGACAGCAGCTGCACGCTACCAGGAGTGACTAGCTGCCTTTTTCTACCATTGCTCACTCGCGCAACCCCCAACCATGCCACGTCAGGTCACCACTGCGAGCCCCTGAGCCCTTCCACTTGTGACTTGCTGCTTCAGTGTGCCCGCGCATCCTCCCACCACGTGGCCTGCCGCCACTGATAAGGGCCCAAGGTCTCCACAGCCAGGTGACTTGCTACCACCAGCAGCCCCTGAATCCTGCCATTGTGCAACGTGCCCTGCAACCATCCCCCACACCCTGTTAACCCAGAAGCCCTGCCATGGCTACAGGGCAGGTGGAGGGGAGCCCTGTCCACAAAGATCCCAGCAGAAATCACTGTGCTGATCACATTGTCCAGCTGAGGCAAACCACTGGCCTCAAAAGACTGAGTTAAACCACTGCTGGCAGACAGACAGGAGACCCCCACATATTGTCCACCAACAGCAACTAGGGCTCCACCACAAAGGAGATGCAGGCCCTGGAGAGGAAAGAGTCCTGAGATTTTGGGCACCACAGGACACCTTCTTCATAAAGCCATTACTCTCTAGATCAGGAAGCATAGCAGACCCATCTAATACAAAGGAAGAAACAAAGAAAGCCTGACAAAATGAGGCAGAGGAATATGTTCCAAACAAAACTACAGGATAAGATAACAGAAAGAGGGCTAAATGAAATGGAGATCACCAATCTTCCTGACAAACATTTCAAAGTAAAAGTCATAAATATGCCTATGGATCTGCAGAAATGTATTAAAGATCTCAGGGAGGACTTCAACAAAGAGATACAAGAGCTGAAGAATACAGCAACTGAAATGAAACACAAAATGGAGGGAATGAACAACAGATTGTTGCAAGTAGAGGAGATAACAATGAGATGGAAATTAGAAAACAGAAACACAATGAAGCTGAGAAAGAGAGAGAGAAAAGGATCTCTAGGAATGGAAGAATGATAAAGAGAGCTGTGTGACCAACCCAAACAAAACAATATTCACATAACAGTGGCATCAGAAGGAGATGAGAGACAGAAAGTGGTAGAAAGACTTTTGAGGAAATACTTGTTGAAAACTTCCCCAATTTGGGGAAAGAAATAGACACTCAGGTCATACAAGCACAGAGAGTCCCTAACAAAAGGAACCCCAGGAAGACAACACCAAAATATATAATAATTAAAATGGCAAATATTAAGGATAAGTAGAGAGTATTGAAAGCAGCCAGAGAGAGAAAAAAAAGCTTATAAGAGAAACCTCATCAGGCTATCAGCAGACTCCTCAGCAGAAACTTTACGGGCCAGAAGGGAATGACATGAAATATTTAATGTACTGAGACAGAAAGACCTTCAACCAAGAATCCTCTACCAGCAAGATTATCATTTAAATTTGAAGCAGAGATTAACTGCTTTCCAAGTAAATGAAGGCTCAAAGATTATAACAACAAAACCAGCATTACAGGATATGTTAAAGGGCCTGCTGTAGATGGAAATATTCCTAAGGCTAAATAGTTTTGATTATGATATCTAATACATAAAGTGTGGAGAAGGAAGAAGAAAAAAAGTACTTTTAGATTGTGTTTGAAATAGAGCAATCAGCAGCTTAATATAGACTGCTATACAGTCAGGAAGGTATCCCTGAACCTTTGGTAATCACACACCTAAACAATAATAGATACACAAAAAAATTAAAAAAGAGAAATCCAACTGCAACACTAAAGAAAATCATCAACAAAAAAGAGAATAGTATAAGAGAGGAAGAAAGGAACAGAGAGGAGCTATAAAAACAAATGAAAACACTTAATAAAATGGCAATAAGTACATACCTATCAATAATTACCTTAAATGGAAATGGACTGAATGCACCAGTCAAAAGACCCAGATGGCAGAATGGAAAAAGAAACAGGACTCATCTATATGCTGCCTACAGAAGACTCATTTCAGACCCAGAGACATACACAGACTAAAAGTGAAGGGATGGAAAAAGATATTTCATGCGAATAAGGGAGAAAAAAGCAGGAGTAGCAGTACTTAAAGAAAATAAATTTCAAAACAAAGAAAGTAACAAAGAAGGACATTACATGATAAAGGGGTCAGTCCAACAAGAGGATATAGCCATTATAAATATCTATGCACCCAACATAGGAGCACCTAAATATGTAACACAAATAATAACAAAATAAAGGGGGAAATAGATTACAACACATTCATGGCAGGAGACTTTAAAACACGACTCACATCAACAGACAGATCAACCAGACAGAATGCAAATAAGGAAACAGAGGCACTGAACATTAGGTCAGATGGACTTAGCAGACACCTACAGAACATTCCACCCAAAAGCAGCAGGATACATATTCTTCTCGATTGCACATGGAACATTCTCCTAGATCACCCACTAGGCTAAAAAAAGAGCCTCAGTAAATTTTAAAATATTGAAATTGTATCAAGCAATTTCTCAAACCACAATGGTATAAAACTAGAAATAAGTTACACAAAGAAAACTAAAAAGCCTACAAACACATGGAGGCTAAACAACATGCTTCTAAATAATCAATGCATCAATGATCAAATTAAAACAGAAATCAAGCAATATATGGAGACAAATGAAAACAAAAACACAATAGCCCAAAATCTGAAGGATGTTGCAAAGGCTGCCCTAAGAGGGAAGTACATAGAAATACAGGCCTACCTCAAGAAGCAAGAACAATCTCAAATAAACAGCCTGAACTCACAATTAACAAAACTAGAAAAAGAACAAATTAAAGTTAGTAGAAGGAGGGACCTAATAAATATCAGAGGAAAAATAAATAATATAGAGAAGAATAAAACAATAGAAAAAATTAATGAAACTAAGAGCTGGTTCTTTGAGAAAATAAATAAAATAGATAGACCCCCTAGCGAGACTTATCAAGAAAAAAAGAGAGAATAAACAAGTGAACAAAATCAGAAATGAAGAATGGTCAAAACTGACACCACAGAAATACAAAGAATTATTAGAGAATACTATGAAAAAATATATGCCAGTAAATTGGACAACTTAGAAGAAATGGACAACTTCCTAGTAAAATATAACCTTCCAAGACTGACCCAGGAAGAAACAGAAAGTCTGAACAGATCAATTATCAGTAATGAAATCGAACTGCTAATCAAAAACCTCTCGCAAACCAAAATTCCAGGTGCAGATGGCTTCACAGCTGAATTATACCTACCATTTAAAAAAGAGCTAATACCCATCCTTCTTAAAGTACTCCAAAAAGTAAAGGAGGAAGGAATACTTCCAAACTCATTCTCTGAGGCCAGCATCACTCTAATACCAAAAGCGGGCAAAGACACCACAAAAAAAGAAAACTACAGACCAGTATCCCTGATGAACATAGATGCAAAAATCCTCAACAAAATATTAGCAAACTGAATTCAAAAATACATCAAAAGGATCATCCATCATGACCAAGAGGGATTTATTCCAGGGATGCAAGGATGGTACAATATTTATAAATTAATCAACATCACACACATTAACAAAAAGAGGGATAAAAACCACAATCATCTCAATAAATGCTGAAAAAGCATTTGACAAAATTCATGATAAAAACTGTCAACAAATGGGCACAGAGGATACATACCCCAACATAATAAAGACTATATATGACAAGCCCACAGCTAACATCATACTGAATGGTGAAAAGCTGAGAGGTCTTCCTCTAAGATCAGGAACAAGACAAAGATGACCACTCTCAGAACTTTTATACAACGTGGTTCTGGAGGTCCTAGCCACAGCAATCAGACAGCACAAAGAGATAAAAGACATCCAGATTGATAAGGAAGAAGTTAAACTGTTACTATTTGCAGATGACATGATATTATCCATAGAAAACCTAAGGACTCCACCAAAAAACTATTAGAACTAATAACTGGATTCAGCAAAGTTGCAGGATACAAATTTAATACACAGAAATCTGTGGCATTCCTATATACTAACAATGAACTAGAAGAAAGAGAAATCAGAAAAACAATTCCACTTATAGTTGCATCAAAAATAATAAAATACCTAGGAATAAACCTAAACAAGGAAGTGAAAGATCTATACTCTGAAAATGTTAAGAATCTCATGAGAGAAATTAAAGAAAACACAAATAAGTGGAAATCTATCCCTTGGAAGAATTAATATTGTCAAAATGGCCATCATTCCTAAAACAATCTACAGATTCAATGCAATTCCTATCAAAATTCCAACAGGATTTTTCAATGAACTAGAACAAATAGATATAAAACTCATATGGAACCACAAAAGACCCCAAATAGCCAAAGCAATCCTGAGAAAGAAGAATAAAGCTGGAGAGATTAGGCTCCCTGACTTCAAGCTATACTACAAAGACACAGTAATAATATAATACTGGCACAAGAACAGACCCATAGATCAATGGAATAGAATAGAGAGCCCAGATTTAAACCCATGCATATATGGTCAATTAATACATGATGAAGGAGCCATGGATATAAAACGGGGAAAAGACCATCTCTACAATAACTGGTGTTGGGAAAACTGGACAGCTACATGCAAGAGAATGAAACTGGATTATTGCCTAACTTCATACACAAAAGTAAATTCAAAATGGATCATAGACCTGAATGTAAGACATGAAACCATAAAACTCTTAGAAGAAAAACACAGGCAAAAATCTCTTGAACACAAATGTGAGCAATTTTTCCTGGACACATCTCCTCAGGCAAGGGAAACAAAATAAAAAATGAACAAGTTGTACTGCATCAAATTAAAAGGCTTCTTTACAGCAAAGGACACCATCAGCAGTACAAAAAGACAACCAATAGTATAGGAGAATATATTCATAAATGATTTATCTGATAAGGGCTTAACATCCAAAATATAAAGAGCTCATATGCCTTAATACCAAAAAAACAAGTAACATGATTAAAAAAAGGCAGAGAACCTGAACAGATATTTCTCCAAAGAATACAGATGACCAACAGGCACATGAAAAGATGCTCCACATAGCTAAGCATTAGGGAAACGTAAATCAAAAACAAAATGAGGTATCACCTCACCAGTTAGAATGGCCACTATCTAAAAAACAAGAAATAACAGATGATGGTAAGGATGTGGAGAAAAGGGAATCTTCCTACACTGTTGGTGGGAACGCAAATTGGTGCAGCCACTTTAGAAAGCAGTATGGAGGTTTATCAAAAAACTAAAAATATAAATACCATATAACCCAGTAATTCCACTTACAGGAATTTACCCAAAGGAAAAAAAATAACTAATTTGAAAAGGTATATGCACCTCTATTTTTTGCCAAATTATTTACAGTAGCTAAGATTTGGAAACAACCTAAGTGTCCATCAATAGACGAATGGATAAAGATAAGGTACAGACACACAATGGAATATTATTCAGCCATAAAAAGAAAAGAAATCCTGCCATTTGCAACATGGATGGATCTAGAGGGTACTATGCTCGGTGAAATAAGTCAGGTAGAGAAAGACAAATACCATATGATTTCACTTCTTTCTGGAATATAAATACAAAGCAAAACAGAATGAACAGAACAGCAGTAGACTCATAGACTCTGAGAAGGACTGGTGGTTAACATGGGGGAGAGGTTGGGGTCAGGGGGTGGGGAGTGTGAGGGAGATAAAGAGGCACAAAAATTCTCAATCATAATGTAGGCTGGTCACAGGGACAATAGTAGAGCATGGAGAAAACGACCAATGATTCTGTAACATCTTCCTATGTTGACAGATAGTAGCTATACTAGTACAGGTGAGGATTTAATATTATGGGAAACTGTCGAACCACTGTGTTGTATACTTGAAACTAATGTAAGACTGTGTATCAACTTAAAAAAAACCAAAAAAACAAGGAATCTAACACACAAAAAGTGATGGGAGGAGGATTAAAGATGGCAGTGTGAGAGGTGAGACAGAGGCTTCCTCCTAAAACTGCATATAATATGAAAATATAACTAATACAACTACTCTCGAAAGAGCAACAGGAAAGAGGACTGCACCAAACTGCATACACCTAGAGACAAGAGCAGACCTCATGGAACAGGGTAACGTACTAAAGCTGTGACCCTGAGGGATCCAAGTCCTTCCCCCACTCCAGCTCACTGACTGGAGGAAGAGGAATGGAGCAGGGAGGGAGTGGAGATCTGGGACTGCTGAATACCTAACTCCGGAGATCTGCTCTGGGAGCACTAACCTACATTTCATGGTGCTTGCATGATACTCTCGTAATTAGGGGGTTGGAAAGCTAAGACAGGCAGAATTCCTGGAGAGACTAAGATTCCAGCCCCTTGTGGAAAGCAGGGATATGTATGCAGCTCCTCTGGGACAAAAGAAAGGCAGGCAGTCTGAGACTTCCTAACAAAGAAGCCCTTAGCTAGAGGGCTGCTAAAGGGGCAAGGATTGCACAGAGTTTACTGCTCAGGAGAAAGGACGGGTAGACAAAATTGTCCAGATGCACTCTGCCCAGCAGGTTGGGAGCTTTCACGACCTTCAGGTGCTCCAGCTCCCTGGCTGCCTACACAGCTCCAAGGACCCCTTCCAGGACAGGCAGCCTACCAGGCCTTTCTCCTGGCCAGCCCCACCGGGCTTGCAAACTGGGAAACCCTACCATAGAGTTAAGCCAGGCAGAGGGAAGATCTGTCTACAGCAACTAAAAACACAAAACACAGAGGCTTATGCCTGTGTGCTCTGCCCACTGGTTCAGGCAGGGGAGACAGGCATAGCAGCCAGGAAGCAGGAAACAGCTCTTTCTTCCTCCCAGGCACCAATACCACTCCCCTGCAACCCCCGACATTGCTTCAAGGGCTGAGCAGCTCCAGAGAGTAGAGCTTCTGGGCACTAGAGGGCGCCATACACAAATATGAAACACCAAAGGAACCTGGTCCAGAGTAAAATTATTAATACAGTTCCTGAGAAAGATTTAAATGATATTGACCTCATGACTCTTCCCGAAAGGGAGTTCAAAATAAAAATCATTAACATGCTCATGGAGGTACAGAAAGACATTCAAGAACTCAGGAATGAATTATGGTCAGAGATCCAATCATTGAAGAGCACAATGGACAGTATTAAAAGTAGATTGGATATAGTGGAGGAGACGATAAATGAAATAGAAACTAGAGAAGAGGAATACAAAGAAGCTGAGGCACAGAGAGAAAAAACGATCTCTAAGAATGAAAGAATATTGAGAGAACTGTGTGACCAATCCAAACGGAACAATATTCGCATTATAGGGGTACCAGAAGAAGAAGAGAGAGAAAATGGGATAGAAAGTGTCTTTGAGGAGGTGATTGCTGAACAATTCCCCAATCCAGGGAAGGAGATAGTCTCTCAGGCCATGGAGATGCACAGATCTCCCAACACAAGGGACCCAAGGAAGACAACATCAAGACATATCGTAATTAAAATGGCAAAGATCAAGGATAAGGACAGACTATTAAAAGCAGCCAGAGAGAGAAATAAGATCACATACAAAGGAAAGCCCATCAGGCTATCATCAGACCTCTCAGCAGAAACCTTACAGGCCAGAAGGGAGTGGCATGATGTATTTAATGCAATGAAGCAGAAGAGCCTTGAACCAAGATTACTTTATCTGGCAAGATTATCATTTAAATTTGAAGGAGGGATTAAACAATTCCCAGGTAAGCAAAAGCTGAGAGAATTTACTGCCCACAAACTATCTCTACAGCATACTTTGGAGGGACTGCTATAGATGGAACTGTTCCTATGGGTTAATAGCTGTCACCAGAGGTAATAAAACCACAGTAAAGAAATTAGAACAGCCAATTACTAAGAAAATGCAAAATTAAAATAACTATCCCCAAAGTCAATCAAGGGATAGACAACCAGTACAGAATATGATACCTAAAATATAAAGACTGGAGGAGGAAGAAAAAGGAGGAGGAAAAAAAAAAGAACCTTTAGACTGTGTTTGCAATAGCATTTTCAGTGAGTTAATTTAGACTCTTAGATAGTAAGGAAGTAAACCTAGAACCTTTGGTAACCATGAAACTGACGCCTGCAATGCCAATAAGTACATACCTATCCATAATCACCCTAAATGTAAATAGACTGAATGCACCAATCAAAAGACATAGAGTCACTGAATGGATAAAAAAACAAGACCCATCTATATGCTGCCTACAAGAGATTCACTTTAAACCCAAAGACATACACAGACTAAAAGTGAACAGATGGCAAAAGACATTTCATGCAACTAATAGGGAGAAAAAAGCAGGAGTTTCAGTACTTGTATCAGACAAAATAGACTTCAAAACAAAAAAGGTCACAAGAGACAAAGAAGGACATTACATAATGATAAAAGGGTCAATCCAACAAGAAGATATAACCATTATAAATATCTATGCACCCAACACAGGAGCACCTACACATGTGAAACAAATACTAACAGAATTAAAGGGGGAAATAGAATGCAATGCATTCATTCTAGGAGACTTCAACACACCACTTACTCTGAAGGACAGATCAACCAGACAGAAAATAAGTAAGGAGACAGAGGCACTGAACAACACATTAGAACAGATGGACCTAATAGACATATAGAGAACTCTACACCCAAAAGCAGCAGAATACACATTCTTCTCAAGTGCACATGGAACATTTTCAAGAATAGATCATATACTAGGCCACAAAAAGAGCCTTGGTAAATTCAAAAAGATTGAAATTGTACCAACCAGTTTCTCAGACCACAAAAGGTATGAAACTAGAAATGAATTATGCAAAGAAAATAAAAAATCCCACAAACACATGGAGGCTTAATAACATGCTCCTAAATAATCAATGGATCAATGACCAAATAAAAACGAAATCAGGCAATATATGGAGACAAATGACAATAACTCAACACCGCAAAATCTGTGGGACGATGCAAAGGCCGTGCTAAGAGGAAAGTACATTGCAATACAGGTCTACCTCAGGAAAGAAGAACAATCCCATATCAGCAGTCTAAACTTACAATTAATGAAACTAGAAAAAGAAAAACAAATGAGGCCCAAAGTCAGTAGAAGGAGGGACATAATAAAGATTAGAGCAGAAATAAATAAAATATAGAAGAATAAAACAATAGAAAGGATCAACGAAAGCAAAAGCTGGTTCTTCGAGAAAATAAACAAAATAGATAAACCCCTAGCCAGACTTATCAAGAAAAAAAGAGTCTACTCACATAAACAGAATCAGAACTGAGAAAGGAAAAATCACTACGGACAGCACAGAAATACAAAGAACTATTAGAGAATACTATGAAAATTATATGCTAACAATCTGGATATCCTAGAAGAAATGGAAAGCTTTCTAGAAAAATATAACCTTCCAAGGCTGACCCAGAAAGAAACAGAAAATCTCAACAGACCAATTACCAGCAACAAAATTGAACCGGTAATCAATAACCTGCCTAAGAAGAAAACGCCTGTACCAGATGGCTTCAAGCTGAATTTTGTGAAACATTTAGTGAAGACCTAATACCCATCCTCCTTAAGGTTTTCCAAAGAGTAGAAGAAGGGGGAATACTTCCAAACTCATTCTATGAGGCCAGCATCACTCTAATACCAAAAGCGGGCAAAGACACCACAAAAAAAGAAAACTACAGACCAACATCCCTGATGAACACAGATGCAAAAATACTCAACAAAATACTAGTAAACTGAATTCAAAAATACATGAAAAGGATCATCCATCATGATCAAATAGGATTTATTCCAGGGATGCAAGGATGCTACAACGTTCGAAAATCCATCAACATCATCCACTACATCAACAAAAAGAAGGTCAAAAACCACATGATCATCTCCATAGATGCCAAAAAAGCATTTGACAGAATTCAACATCCATTCATGATAAAAACTTTCAACAAAATGAGTATAGAGGGCAAGTACCTCAACATAATAAAGGCCATATATGACAAACCCACAGCCAACATTATACTTAACAACGAGAAGCTGAAAGCTTTTCCTTTAAGATCGGAACAAGACAAGGATGCCCACTCTCCCCACTTCTATTCAACATAGTACTGGAGGTCCTAGCCACAGCAATCAGACAACACAAAGAAACAAAAGGCATCCAGATTGGCAGGGATGAAGTTAAACTGTCCCTGTTTGCAGATGACATGATATTGTACCTAAAAAAACCCTAAAGAATCCACTCCAAAACTACTAGATCTAATATCTGAATTCAGCAAAGTTGCGGGATACAAAATTAATATGCAGAAATCTGTGGCATTCCTATACACTAACAATGACCTAGCAGAGAGAGAAATCAGGAAAACAATTCCATTCACAGTTACATCAAAAAGAATAAAATACCTAGGAATAAACCTAACCAAGGAAGTGAAAGACCTATACTCTGAAAACTACAAGACACTCATGAGAGAAATTAAAGAAGATACCAATAAATGGAAACACATCCCGTGCTCATGGGTAGGAAGAATTAATATTGTCAAAATGGCCATCCTGCCTAAAGCAATCTACAGATTCAATGCAATTCCTATCAAAATACCAACAGCATTTTACAACAAACAAGAGAAAATCATTCTAAAATTCATATGGAACCACAAAAGACCCCGAATAGCCAAAGCAATCCTGAGAAGGAAGAATAAAGCTGGGGGAATTATGCTCCCCAACATCAAGCTTTACTACAAAGCCACAGTACTCAAGACAATTTGGTACTGGCACAAGAACAGACTCATAGACCAATGGAACAGACTAGAGAGCCCTGATATAAAGCCAACCATATATGGTCAATTAATATATGATAAAGGAGCCATGGACATACAATGGGGAAATGACAGCCTCTTCAACAGGTGGTGTTGGCAAAACTGGACAGTTACATGCAAGAGAATGAAACTGGATTATTGTTTAATCCCATACACCAAAGTAAACTCGAAATGGATCAAGGACTTGAATGTAAGTCATGAAATCGTAAAACTCTTAGGAGACAACATAGGCAAAAATCTCCTGAACATAAGCATGAGCGACCTCTTCCTGAACACATCTCCTCAAGCAAGGGAAACAAAAGCAAAAATAAACTCATGTGATTATATCAAACTAAAAAATTTCTGTACGGCAAAGGATACCATCAACAGAACAAAAATGCATCCTACACTATGGGAGAATATATTTGTAAATGACATATTCGACAAGGTGTTAACATCCAAAATATCTAAAGAATTTATATGCCTCAACACCCAAAAAGCAAATAACCCGATTAAAAAATGGGCAGAGGATATGAAGAGACAGTTCTCCAAAGAAACTCAGATGGCCAACAGACACATGAAAAGATGCTCCACATCACTAATCATCAGGGAAATGCAAATTAAAACCACAATGAGATATCACCTCACACCAGTAAGGATGGCCAGCATCCAAAAGACTAAGAACAACAAATGCTGGCGAGGATGCGGAGAAAGGGGAACCCTCCTACACTGCTGGTGGGAATGTAAGCTAGTTCAACCATTGTGGAAAGCAATATGGAGGTTCCTCAAAAAACTAAATATAGAAATACCATTAGACCTGGGAATCCCACTCCTTGGAATTTACCCAAAGAATAAAACTTCTCAGATTCAAAAAGACATATGCACCCCTATGTTTATTGCAGCACTTTTTACAATAGCCAAGATATGGAAGCAAACTAAGTGTCCATCAGTAGATGAATGGATAAAGAAGAGGTGGTACATATACACAATGGAATACTATTCAGCCATAAGAAAGAAACATATCCTACCATTTGCAACAACATGGATGGAGCTGGAGGGTATTACGCTCAGTGAAATAAGCCAGGCGGATAAAGACAAATGCCAAATGATTTCCCTCATTTGTGGAGTATAACAACGAAGCAAAACTGAAGGAACAAAATAGCAGCAGACTCAGAGACTCCAAGAAGGAACTAGTGGTTACCAAAGGGGAGGGGTGTGGGAGGGCGGGTGGGAGGGTGGGAGAAGGGATTGTGGGGTATTATGTTTAGTACACATGGTATGGGGCATCACGGGGAAAACAGTGTAGTACAGAGAAGGCAAACAGTGAATCTGTGGCATCTTACTACACTGATGGACAGTGACTGCATTGGGGTATGAGTGGGGACTTGATAATATGGGTAAATGTAGTAACCACATTGCTTTTTCATGTGAAACCTTCATAAGACTGTATTTCAATAATACCTTAATAAAAAAAAATTTTTTTAAGAAGGAAATATGGATTAGAAAAAGATGTCCTAGAAGTGAAGGTAGACCATTTTCATTTTGAAAGGGATGATCAAATGTCAAAATAATGAACGACAAAAGACCCACAACAGACACACTGCCATATATGTCCAGAACACCAAGGGTAGACCCTAAAGCTTCTGGAAATAAAGATTATGTCACTTACAAAGACTGCCAGGAAAAAGAAGCAGAATGCTTTCCAAGTCCTGGAGAAATTGTTCTGATCAGAGAATTCTATGCTCAGCAAACTCTCACACAAGTGTATCAATATAATAAAAATTTTCTTAGAGTAGTTCCTTCCTACATACCGTTGTTAAAAAAGGTATTTGAGGATTTTCTCCAGGGAGAAAAAAGGGGGTTTTCAAGAAAGAAGAGGACACTGGATCCAGGAAACTGCAGATCTTACCAGAAGTGCAAAGAAAAGAAATTCCAGGTGACAGCTCCTAGGTCTAGATACAGCTCCTAGGTCCTGGCTAGAACAGAAAGTCAGCGAATTCTGAGATGAACTTTTTAAGCCAATTTCACTGAACAGATAACACGATTGATTGACAAGCTAAAAGATATGTAATAAGGCTTTTAAAAAGCCTACGTGTTTTGTTTTGTTTTGTTTTGTTTTTGCCAAAAAGAAGACAAAGCACAGGAAAGTCAAAGGCCCTTTGAGATGCACGGTCGCATGTGGAGCTCAACTCGCCGGGACCGCTCGCGGGCGCTGGAGGAAGGGCGGCGCCCGGTCCCGCAGCCGGTTCTACGGCGACTCTGCCCCGACGACCGCGACACCGAAGGGCTTGCTGTTTTTCAGTTTTAGGAGCTCTGCCGCCAACCACCCCAGCAAACGCAGTTTCCAGAGTAGTGGGGAATGAAAGGACCGAGTGCGAGAAGCGGCGCCGGGGCGCGGGTCCAGCAGCGTCGTGTGTCCGGCGCAAGGATGCTGCTCGGCACCGTAAAGGGGAGTAACGTGAAAACCCGAAAAACAGCGAGGAGGGAAGGCACAGTGGAATGGACACGGATGGCGTCCCTCGACTTTCGGCGGGACCGCGGCTGGAACTCGGCCTGGCGCACAGCTCCCTCCCGGGCCCGGGCCCGGCCCCCCGGCCCGAGCACACAAACGGCGCCAAGGAAGCCGCCGCAGACACCCCGCAGCCGTGCGCGGCGCCGACCCAGGCCAGGACCCCGTGCGCCGACCACCCGCACCCACCTTTAGCTGCTCCATAACCCGTGGACGTCCGACTAGCGTCCCGACGCCTAGCAACCCGCAGGAGCCAGCAGCTAAGCGCCAAACGACAGCGGGACCGGCACACCCCGCGGCCGCCCCAGTGCGCCTGCGCACTCCCGACTCCTAGCAACCCGCAGGCACGAGCAGCGGAGCGCTGAGCAACCGCCCGCCCGGCCTTCTTCGCGGGATCGAGCGCGGAAGGTGGCGGGCCACGCCCTGGGTCTCCCTCTGGTCCGCCTTAGGTATGGGCTGGGGCCGCTGCCCGGAGTGCTGGAAAGCTGCTGGGCTGACCCCGCCGACGGGTCACCGTTGTACAGAGCTACAGTCAGCACACAGGCAGGGCTGCTGAACCGACCACTGCTTACGCCCCACGGGGTGCCCTCTTTCCTGCGAGGACCCCACACCTCCGCAGGGGACCACACCCTCCCACCCTCAGACCGCGACCCGGGAAGGCGGCGGGCTCTGGCTACCCGACCCCGCCCGGGGCGGCCGGTCCCAGGAGCCGGGTCCGAGGCCGTCCTCGCCGGTCGCCTCTCGCCCGTGTCGCCCGTTTTCGCCGGCGCCCCCTGGTTGGGCCGGGAGCGGGAGCGCTGAGCAGCAGAAAAGGCGCTGAAAGAATGCTTGTCGTTATACGGAGACGAGGGCGCACCTCTCAGGCTTATTTTGTGAACTACTCCGCCACGTCTGCAGTGAAAGCCAGTCCGAGCCGGCCCTCCTGGAGGGAGCGCCATTTCCGTGCGCCTGTCCCAGCAGAGCCGCGACGCGTCGCCTCAGGACATCAGCCGGCCGGTTGTGAGTGTGTTTTTAACGTCATGTTTTTCTGTAGATACCTGACTTATTTAGCAAACAACTGCATTTTTGAGTTCACCGTTTTATGGATCCATCTAGTTTGTGCCAAAGACCATTTGCTCAGCAGCTTGCCTTAGAGAAATTAATGGTAGATCTAATAAGCCTTTTATGTTTAATTGTATCTGGTTTTGGACATATCACTGCTTTTTTCATTTACACTCATGAGCACTTAGGAAGAACATAGCGAGAGGATGGTACGAGGGGTAGTTTCAGCGACAGCTCGGATTTATTTAGGAACTGCCGCAGTGGAGGCACCAAACGCTAACCCGCTTGCCTACACTCACACCACTGGGCTGGTGGCTGCTCCGATGCCAAGGTCCACCTCCTAACTGCTGTGTCACTTTTTGTCAGCCCAGAAAATGGCTAGTACTGGAAAGCTTCAGACTGTTAAATAAGAGGATAAAGTCACCAGCCACGCGGTATTGGGTAAAAAGGCACGCACAGCAGCCTGTGTAGCCTGGGCCTGGCCCTGAACCCTTCTCCCTTGCCTCTGGAAGTCACTAAGCCTGTACAGATCACTACATCTTGACTGCCCATTGTTTCCACTCCATCCCACTTGCACTGGTCATCAACACGGGAATGTCATCACTTTCTGCATCTGTCTCCCCAAATACACCCTATTCATAGGCTTTGCAAATGCTGTTTACTCTTTCTCACCATCCCCACTATATTTGCCACATAAATGGCCACAGAGGAAGCTAAAACAATTTTTCCACAGACCTCTTTAAACAATCATTTTCTAAATAACTCATTTGCCAGTTACATTTTATCTTTATCTTGTAATATTTCTTCTATCATTTTTATTCAGTAGATGACTTACTGAGTTCACAGAGTGTTAGAGACAATGCTAGGTAAACTCCCTGGGCCTCTAGTCATTCATGATTGCTGGGAGAGGGAAATATGCAAACAGCTATTAACTAATGTGAGTATGGTGGGTGAGGAAGCCACAGACATTTGCCAGGAAGGAAAGAATGAAGAGGAAGGACCTCCTTTCAGTGGGATCTTGCAGCACAGATAATTTACCAGGCAGGGAGGCAGGGAAATGACACTTCGAGGAGAAAACAAATATGGGTACAAGTACAGTGGGAGGAGGGGCTGGGAGAGCTCAGGGAAATGTAAGGGTTGTTTCTACGGCAGTATTGTCCACACAGGTAATTATAAATTATCTAGTAGCCACATTCTGAAATGTAAAAAGAACAGATGAAACCAAATTTAATAATATACTTAGCCAAATATATACAAAGTTATCATTGTCATAACATTTTTTAAATACTGATTTATCTTATACCTTTTTATACTGTCTTCAAAATCCAGTGTGTATTTACCTTTACAGCACACCTCAGTTCAGAGGAGCCACACTTCAGGTGCTCAGCGCCCCAAGCAATGAATGGCTTCTGCATCAAGCAAGCATGGTGGTATTGGTGGAGGGTGTTAAGAAATGAGGCTAAGAAGAGGACGTGGCTAACTTAGAAAGGGCCGTGAAGCGCAGGGCGTGAAGATTCCAGTGTAAGGCTGGGTGATGGGAGGTCACAAGTGGAAGAAAGTGCTGTGGTTTGCAGGTGCAGGAGGGGTGGGAGCACGTGGAGCCCAGAGAACAGGTGGGAGGCTTAGTGAGGCTTGGCATCATGGCTGGTGGCCTTGGAGCAAGCTGCTGGCCTTTCTCCACTTCACTCCTGCCCCTGGAGCCTGCTGCAGCCCCACACACAGCCGCCCTGCTCACCTGTGTGTCTCACATGGGTATTATAGTTTGCCCATTGCCTCTTTCCTAGAATTAAAAATTTTTAATGTCCTTTTCCCTCATTAGACTATACGCTAGCTTACAATTTCAGGTTGTGATAAAAAAAAAAACCTTTTTTTTTTCACAGTAATGAACCGTCCTCTTCCAGTCTCTGTAGTTTTCCCAATCACATAATTTTGGTGTCACAAAACCTACATATGGTGTTAACTAACCTGGCGAGTAGTTGAAGGCGGAGCTCACATCCTGGTAGCCCCTCACTAGCTGTGTGAACTTGGGCAGTTTTACCATGTTGTGCTTCAGTTAGCTCCTCGGTAAAAATTGAATTAAAAGATTAATTGGAATTAACAAAAATAGAATTAAAGGGTTAATTAAGATGTCGTACCCTGTAGAGTTATTGTGAGATTTAAATGAGTGATTATATAAACTACCTAGCGTGGAGCCTGGAGCAAATGAGCCCTCACTGTCTCACTTTTAGTTACAATTTTATTATTGTTGTGTTATAGGCTGTCACCTAAGTTATAAGGATTTAGGGAAGATGAAAATAGGTAGGATAAAATTACAGCAGAGACACTGTTGCTGTCCTGGATGAAGACAAGACAACTGCCATGTCAGGAGGGGGCCATGTGGAAGATGCTGATGGTGGCACCTGGCCATCAGCCAGCAGAAATCGGAAACAGGAGTCCTGCAGCTTCAGTGAACTGGACTCTGCCAACTCCCTGGATGAACTTGGAGAAGATCTCAGAGAGGATCTCTGATTTCACCTTTGGAGACCTGAGCAGAGGATGCGGCAAGGCCCTGCAAATATCATCTTCATGATGGATAAAAGCTGATGTGGGGCCTGTGACTTGATAGATGACTTCAGCTGGGGACTCTTAACATATACTACCCAATAGTACATCTCCAAGGACACCGGGCCCCTTTCTCATGCACAGAGCTGCTCGGGCTCCTGAGAGCTGAGCTGTATGCAGTAAGTAAATGTAACCATAGAGATAAGCATAAAGTATAGGCAGGATTAACTGAAGGAGGGAATATCACACAACACTGCCCAGAGGTGTAGACATACAAACTGAGTTTTGAAAGATGAGGAGGAGTCTTACATAAAGACAAAAGGAGAAGGGTAGTCCAGGCACAGAGAATAGCAGGTACAAAGGCATGAAGACAGGTAACAGCACAATTTGGGAAGAATGAGCAGCAGGGTGACCCTGCAAGGGTGCCTTCCTAGACAGGAAGACCCTGGGTGCAAAGTAGTGAGATGAGGAGCTGTTTGCCATGTAGAGGAGCTGTGCGCTCATGCCAGAGGCAGAGGAAACATTTCATAAGCATCGAAGAGCTTAAATCAAATCTGCATTTTAAACTGGCCATTTGATAGAATTACAGACTGTTAAAAATTTTTTTTAATAATTTCAAACTTAGAGAAAACGTGCAAGTATAAAGAACTCCAACTCCATCACCCAGACCCACACTTAGCCTTACACCACATGTGCTCCACTTGTTTGTTACCTGTCATCCATCTGCACATGCCCATTATCAGTCTTCTTCTGAGTCATTTGGCAGAGAGCCTCAGATACAATTACTCATCACCCCGAAACACTCCACTGTCTTTCCCCAAAACAAGGATGTTGCCAAGCAGTCACACACAGGGAGTCTCTCCCTGCATACCAGGCAAAACCTCAGCCCAGACAGGGGAGGGCTCTTGGCTTTGTTCAGGAAAGAATTCGTGAACAGGTAGGATCAGTAAGGAATGAATTCATTAAAGTGAGAATAGTAGTGAATGGCAGAGCTGCACAGAGCCAGGAAAAGTGGGTCCTTTATTTGTGCAGCCATGCAGACAGAGCAGGGAGAACAGAGGAGGAAAGGGAAGCTCACTGAACTCCTGCTCAGTGTAGGGCACATCCCTTGCCAACTCCTAGAGCCAGGGTCACCTAGTGTCCAGTGTCTACTTGAATTTGCATGGTGTGGGAACTAAGCCCCTACCACCCCAGAATTTGGGGAAGCTGCAAAGCACTAGATGGAGTGAGATTGTTTCAAGAACTTCCCAAAACGAAGAGAGTTTTTGGGTAGGCTGCTAAAGAGTATGATCATACATACAGCCACAGTCCCATCGGGGTCACCCAGGTGATGGGAACTTGCAAGCCCAAATCCCAGATCTCAGTAGCCCTTCCTACTTATCTGAAGTAAAACAAGGACAGAAGACATGCTTGAGTATTAAACTGAATGAAGTAGCAAAGAAACAAAGATGCTTACCACCAGGAAGGGTCTCTTATTAACCTCCTGATAGGCTTAGAAGAGTGCAAAGACCAACACATGGCATCGAGTAGCAAGAAGGTTTTATTTGAAGCAAAATACACACTCGAAGAAATGGGAGTTCAGGCAGCCTCAAAGGAGAAGTGCACTTAAAGGCTTAGGATTTGGGTTAGGCTCAGAGGAGAGGTGCACTTAGCAAGAATTGGGTAAAGGGCCAGGGGAGCATAGGCTGACATGTGGTCTCATGATGTCTATCTCTGGTTGTAGAGACATTATGTCACTATCCATGGTCAGTCCTCTAGATGTTCTGTGAGATAAACAACACAAGAAGTACATTAGTCCTGTTCTCCAAGATGGTGGTGGCCCTCAGCAGTGGGGACATATCAGTTAGGACTGCTCACCCTGCCTTAGGATAGGGTCAGTGTTGGCTAATCACCATAAAATGTCAGGAATCTTACCTCCTAATCCCCGGTTTTTAAAATGGAATCTTAGCCTTAAGATGGAGTCCCTCCTGTTCCTACTATACTAACTTATATCTCAGCATTTTTCATCATAGGCAGGAAAAATTAATCATGGTGCTTCTCCCATGGCCCTGCTCTACCTCAAGGAAGCCCCTCCACACCCTCTCAGTCAGGAAGTCTGCGCTGACACGACTCTGTTATTCAATCCACAGACCTGGGTTTCACCAATGTCTCCACAACATTCATTCTTCCTGACCCAGATCCCACATGAGAACATATATTGCATGGAGTTGTATCTCTTCAGTCTACTGCGATCTAGAGTAATTACAATTCCTCAGCAAGTAAGCAAGGCAACCCTACACTGCATCTCTCTAGCAAGTCACTGAGCCACACAGGCCCCAGAAACGCTGCCATGCTCTTGTTTCCCTTAGTAATCATTGAGGATCTTGTGGAAAGGTTCTCTGGTACCACTCCTCATCAAAACCTCCAAGTGCCATCTTAGCCTACCTTGATAACTCCTGCATTATGGTGATTGCAAAGTGCTAATTTCCATTTCCGTCACTCCAGTTACTTATTTTCCATGCATTCATCATTTGTTCATTCACCTACATCAATATAGACTCATGGGCTCCTACTTTACTCACTAGGTTATGATCTGCCCAAATTGCCCTTAACTCTGCTCTCATGCTGTCCCAGATTTAACCCTCTGAGTTGCCTCCCATGTCCTTTCACATCACATGACTCTTTTGAGAATTTTCTTACTTTCTGGCAAAAAATATCCAAGGCTCATCTTGTACTGTCACTGTTCCAGCCCTGAAGTCAACTGTTCCTCCAGGATACCTGGCTCCTTTAATTGGAGAGTGGTATTTAGAGGCCAAAATCTGGGACCTACTTGTGCTTATTGTCACAGGAATACCATTGCCTGTGGACACTCTCAGCAGACAAAAGTAGAAATTACATAAAGTAACACATGCAAACTAATACAGACATACATCAGTAATTGTTTATCTGTACATACATATAAAAGCACATGGGTTTACATCACCTCCAAGGACAATCCACACTGTTGGAGTCTTTCTAGCCTCCCAGTTTCCCAGCTTGTAAGAGCTTCTCCAGCATGAGAAAACTGGCTATTGTTACCAACCTACATGTCTATTTGCTAGTGTAACCAGGCTGACTAATCTGCTTGCCCCCACCTCCTCCCTGCCTGAGGGAAGGTCTCTAAGAATGTTTTAAAGTGGTAGGGTTACAGGGATACCAGTCAAGAGGTTTTTGTGATAATCCAGGCAAGCAAGAAAGGGACACAATTTTTTTGGTCTTTCTGCTTGCACAGCACACAGACCACCCAGGAGGCTCAGGGAATGAATGAGTGGTGATGTTACCAAAGAGCACCTCTGAAACACAGGACTGGTAGTCTTCCTGAATTTGGGCAAAAAGAGATCTGCCTGGTGGGTGACAGGAAGAGAGGTGGAGTGTGCTCATACCCCTATCATGAGACCTGAGTAGAGGTTTTGGGGAAAGTGCCAGGACAGAGAGCGCTGGAGGTGGATGGGATCTGAAACTAGGCAGAAAGGACTGAACTAAACAGAAGGCAATGCTTTCCCCCGAGCCTGAGGGTGAGGGCAGGGGGGGAAACTCTAGAGCTTTGTACTCACAGCATGCTTTTTCCTCTAAGAAAGCAGAGACTTTCCCTGAGAACTGTCTGACCAGAAGGTAAGGAAAGAGGTTAACATGAAGAGGTCATAGGAGATTAAGGGGTATGGAGAGTAAAATACTAGCAAAATCCTATAAATTGGGCCTGTTATCAGACTCTGAGCAGAATGAGGGGTGTCCTGCCTTGCTGGTGTGACTAAATACAGGAAGTTCCAGAAATTCAATGGGGTCACAAAGGTGGCTGGGCTCAGAGGCTGATCAGTGTACAACATGGATACTTCTCTTCAGTGTATTTTATATCCTAGGCTCCCAGGGCAAATACTTTATTGAGATGTGCAGAATTCTTTGTGTGGGCTTGATTTCACACAAGTCTTCATCTAATGACTGCGATTCTACACCTCTTTAGAGGAAAGATAGCAAGATGGTCTCATGCTCCTTCCTGTTAAAAAGGTAATTGCTTGTTTAGAGGTTGTAACTTAAGTCTTGAGTGAAAGGTGGCATTAAAATATCAAGCTGTTGCATCAGAAAAGTGTTCAGACTCACCATTTCATGTTTACAACTTTCATAATGTAGTCTGGTAAAGAGTAAAAAAATGAAAACCACTTCCTTCCCTTGCTTAAGGGTTAGTGCTCTTGCCCCAAGCTGAGCATTCCCGGCCCTAGAACAATGTTTTTTACATGAGACACATATCCCCATAGCCACATACACATACACGTACATTGTTATATGCAGACTCACAGCTGAGAAGACAGATTATTCATCCACTTGGTACCTGCTGTGCCAGCCACTGATAGCCTAAGATATGGTGATAGACATGGTAAATATGGTCTTGCCTTCATGAAATTTAAGGCCCAGCTGAATGACTGGTAGGACTTTGACAAAGTTAACCAATGTGTGCAAATGTTTCCCCCACCCAAAAAGTTCCCCTTAGCAGCAAGTCCTTGACACCTTGTGGCTATCAGGACTGTGTTGGCAGCAGTCCCCTCCTACCTGCACAGCACAGTGATGGTCTGTGGAAATCACCATCTGTCCTGCGTGGCTATCAAGTTGTTATCCCCAAATCCCTGCAAAGTGGCAGGGAAGAACCCTTGAGAATGAAGAGCACATGTGAATCAATAACCTAAACCATTAGTGTGCTGTACTTCCCTCCAGTAGTCCCTGCTCCTCCTGAAGGTGCTCAGTGAAGGCTGCCAGTAAGTAAAATTTGAGGAGTAATGGGGTTGGAGGAACTAGTCCTGTTCTTACAAATTTAATTAAAATGCCCTTGGAACTTACTGAATAAACTCAAAAACACTTAACTAGGAAATATCCTGATTAAGCTTACTGGAAAACAAAGCGGTGGGGCTGCAGTGCTTTTCAGAAATCAGGAGCCAGGCCTACCTGGTGCTGGTGACGGGGTGTGAACATGCCAGTAGGGACCAGACACCTGTCCTGCTTCACACCACGGAGAAGCAAACAGAAAATGTTAGGCAGACAGATATGTGCAGGACGAAGAGGGTGGGGTCCACCAAGAACTCTAGGAGTTAATCAGATAAAGCCAGAGAGCCAAAGATAACTCAGAGCATTAATTAAATGAAGCCACAGGGACCTGGAATGACTTGAGGGACACAGGCACTCCCCAGATAAGAAACCTCAGAGTACAAGCACTCCTCAGACGACAAAAATTCCCCAGATAAAATATGTCAGAGCACAGCCCAAGTCTTTAATCTTCCAATCAGATCAAGCCCTGAAGCCAAAGAATGTCAATCACGGACTTCTCTGCCTTGCCAAAAACCCCATAGAAGAAGCCTCAGAAACCGGCTTGCCTGTCTAACCTAAGCAGATCCGCTCTGTCCGTCACAGAGCGTAACAAAATTTTGCTTCCTTGACGATGCTTTTGTTCTGACTGTCCTGCATCTCCGAACCGACTTTCTCCCCAACAAAAACACTTGTTGAGCCAGGCTGGTGTGGGTACAGGCAGCAACTTCTTTGCTTTCTGGCAATGCGCCTCAGAACCACTCAGTTTAATTTGTTAACATCTTAAAAGTAAATTAAAGGGTAACTTCCCAGCACTTAGGGAGGGTAACACTTCCCGTTCCACAGGCCGGCCTCGAGGAGCCAAGCCCCGCTCCCTGGCGGTTTCCCCCCACAAACCCGCCCTGGGGGTTTGTCCAGGATCCCACCCGCCCCGGCTCCCCGCTCGGCCCCTGGGTTTCCCCCTCACGCCCCCACGGGACCCCGTCCCACCCCGGATGAGCGCCCCGCTGGGCGGTCACGGCCCGCAACCCGGCCGGCCTAGGAATCCCAGCCAGGATCCCCGCCTTGTGTGATCCTGACGCCCCCTGGCGGCTCCACCAGTCGCCCACCGCAGGGAGGCGTGTCGCAAGGTGGCCCTCAAGCCCGGGCTGGGAGCCAACCAGCTTCACACAGCCTGCCCTCCCTGGCTCACGCCTCCGCGGTGACGTCACACGCGGCCCTGCCTGGCCGCTGACGGTTGCTGCACGCTAGCCCCGCCCACTCCTGCTCTCAGTGGAGCACGCAAGACATCACACACCCGCTGAGCCCTCTCGTGCTTCAGGTGGCGGCACGTCCGCCCCGCGATGACGTAGGGGCAATTAGAATCCGCCCATCCCGTGTGCTGAAGCTCCCATCTGGGACCGAACACGGCTGCCGACGTGCTCACCCGAGCGGTGACGTCACACACAGGACCCGCCCACCCCGCGCGGGTAGGCTCCAGCCCTCTCCGCGACAGCCACTGCCTGGACTGCGCCCTGACGTAGCACGCTGCCCACAGGCGGAAGCGCTCGGGCGGGCAGAGCGGTAGCGCCCTCCCCTCACAGGGGCGCTGGACCGCGGGTGGAGGCTCCTGGCGGGTCGGGACGAGAGCGCGGCGGGATGAGCGGCACCCGGAACCCCGGCACCGAGGCGGGCTCTGCCCGGGCCGAGTCCCCCGGCGCAGCGTTGAGCGTGGACGTGGCGGGGCTGCTTACGCAGCTGGCCCGCAGCTTCGCGCTGTTGCTGCCGGTGTACGCGCTCGGCTACCTGGGCCTGAGCTTCAGCTGGGTGCTGCTGGCCCTGGGGCTGCTCGTGTGGTGCCGACGCAGCCGCGGCCTGAAGGCCAGCCGCCTGTGCCGCGCGCTGGCGCTGCTGGAGGACGAGGAGCGCGCCGTGCGCTTGGGGGTGCGCGCCTGCGACCTGCCAGCCTGGGTGAGTGCAGCGCTGCGCGCCGGGGCCACACCCACAACGGGGCCCGGCCCAAACCTGGGTCCGGCCCCGCACCGCGCTGGTGCGCCCGCCTGGGAGGGTGCCGGCGTCTGGGTCCTGAGCGCCGTTAGTTCCCCGTCGCCAGCACCTGAGTCAGGTGTCCCCACCGTGGTGTAAGCTTCCCGCTGACCCTCCAGAAAGGCTCCTGCCACGCGTCCCGCAGCGCGAGCAGAAGCGCACAGGTGAAGAAGGCTGTGCTTCCTCCGTCGGCCGGGTTCCCAGGCCGGGGGCAAGCTACTCCCTCCCCGGGCTCCTCGTAGGAACGCAGCGGACAGCAGGGCGCTTGGTCATTCTTTGGTTATTTCAGACGCCACTGAAGAGCAAAGAGCCCCCCTCCCCCAAAACAAAAACACATTTTCTCCTATTGAGATACCTGAAAGTTTGCTTGTTTTGCTTTATTGGAAGTAGCGTTGTAGGACCGCACTTCCCTGTAAGATGAGCTTGAATCCGTGGGAATGGGGGGCAGGAAGTTTCCGAAGAGTTGCACTTAAGAGGAGATTGTGGTATGGATTAATTTTTACCTCCGGCAGTTCTCTGCGCAATTTATTCATGCGGAGTGGAAACTGATGGAGTTGGCTTCCTCCTCTTTTCCTCCTGCTCCCTAATCTTTCTTCACCATGAGTTGGTGTCTCAGTTTCAGACTGTAGGAAATGGTGTTATTTTAAGATAAATGAAGCTCACATTAGACTTTAGATGAATTTCGTGTGAAAATGGCCAGCCACTGAGTTCAGAGGGGTCATTCTCTTTTAGAGGAGAAAAGGCCTTGAAGTTTCCAAGTCATGAGACACATGTGGGGTAGGTGGCACGCAAGGCAAAGGAACAGGCCAGAGAGCAGGAGTGGCTGGGGCCCAGGGCTACTGTGGCCGCTGCTTAGGATGACAAACAGTGATCGCAGCAGGATGTAATAGGGACAGACCTCTGGAACTTAAAATTATGTCGATACTCGGGGCTGTGGCACAATAGTGTTTTGGAAAGTCAAAAGAACCTGTACGGTGCAGCTTTTTGCTAAAAGGACACATGAGGTTGGTGGTGTAGAAAACAGGAAGTCCGAGTTGCCAAGGTAGGAAAAGCCCAGAATAGCCGTGTGCTTGGGGAATGCAGGGCTCCCAAGCGTCATCTTGGGTCTTTTACACTACCTTAAATGTTGCTGGAAAGCAGCTAAAAACAGAGAGTAGGTACATAGCTGAAACAGCAGGCATATCAGGGCTGAAATTCACAGGATTTGATGGTGCTGACTTCATACATATTTGGTTATGGAGCACTTGACTAACATCAAATGTGCTTGTAAAGTCCTTGTGAAATGCACAATTTTCACATAGTAAATTAAATACAGTTTCCTCCCTATTAAAGAACAGGATAGAATTTTTTTTTTGAATGGGATGAAAAGTTGATTGGCCAGAGATTCTTTTCTTGGATTTTTCCTCTGTGTGACTTAAACTGATGAACTATGGTGTTCATCTCATTGAGTTCATTCCAAATTTGTATGTGTGCTCATATCTCACACACACATACATATATGCATACATCTATCTACACACACACACACACACACACACACACACATGCCTGTGTTGCTTAGAAAATTTGTGGGAGGTTTCACACAAAATTTGGCAGTGATCATATCCAAGAAAAGCAACAGGAGTCTGGGGCTTGAGTGAGGTTTTTTTTAATACTTTTTCATTATAATGCCCATATGTGATTTTCATAATAAAACAAATGAGTTACACTGTCTAATTGTGCCTGCTGCTCTGCTATACAGCAGAAGCCGTGCATAAGAAAATTGAGATTTCTGTATTAGTAATACTTTGGTTTTTACTGTGCATAATTAGGTTCTTGGAGTTCTGAAATTTGGGCTGGTATTTTGCTTTGAATGAGGTATATTTGTGCACATTTTCCTAGTGTGTCATTGACAGTTATGACTCATAGTGGGTGGAAGCCTAGGAAAGCATGAATCCACGTGCATACATCCTAAAGCCACTGTAGGATTGTTCACTGACAGTTTTCATTTTCTTACTAAAGTAAAACTTTATTCTGGAATGGGGAATCAGATAAAGATATTAATACTTTAAGAAAAATATATGTACTCTTTGAAATTAAGATGATTAGGATATGAAAAATAGCTCTCACTTAACATGTGATAAGTGTATTTTGTAAGACTTTGATCTATCAGCTTTAAATTGCATTGTTATTCATTCTTCACTTTTTTTTCCCTAATTAAACAGGAAAAAGGCCTGGTAGATTTGGGTTGGTGGATGGAGGATTGGCCTTTTTGTTGTTCAGTGTCTACCAGGTGTTAATTAGGCCCTATAAAATTAGACTGTGGATGAAGAATGTTCCTGAAGAGGTTCTATAAGATGAATAAGGGCATTTTTCCACTGCTATTTTTATTTATTTGAAAAAATGAGAACTTATCAGGGGGCACGTGCCCCTTTCCTGTGTTTACTATTGCCAACAAATGCTGATGGGCTACAAATAAACAAGGCACCCAAACCTTCATATACAGTATTACTCAACTGTCCTGACAGTTGGTCTTTTATTACTCTAACACTTTGATGATTGAGATTTAAAGCACAGTCAGCTTCTCTGTTCTGCTGTTCTGTACCATTATGTACAGATATTTTGGGGGGAGTGGAGAGCTTTCTTCTTCCACAGTTCTTCAGGGAAGTTTTATGTAAGAATATAATTTATATTTAAGTCATGTTCTTATATATGTTATATTCTCTCTCTGGGGAGAATATAACTATAGCCAAAATTTTAATACACATAGGCTGGGAACCAAATGAACAAGAGAAAAGACTATGCTTCTGTCTCTTGTAAAGGAAGGGCAAATATTTGCTTTTATTCTCAGTGTTAATTATTGACTTACACTCCGGTAAAATTCTGTGAAGATTTGTAACAGAAAATAGTTGGTGTAGCTAAATCAGGAGCCATAGTTCAGCTATTTTAAACTGTGGTTGCACCTTTAGCACTTCTATCCTAGAGCAGTTACCTGCTCTGAGAGTTAGAGTCCTCCTGCTGTGACAGGGGGATGGGTGATGCCTCAGGCCTGTTTATCCCACAGTGCTGTACAGTTCAAAGAGGGCAAGGATTGTGAGCGTTGCGTTGCTCTGTGTTATGTGGTCTAAATGTTTCATTAAGTTAGAATGCCCCAAGATTGCTAGCCATAAAGTAGTAAATAACTGCTTTTTAAACTAAAAAAACATTTAAATTTAGGACGTATGCGGCCATTGGCTTGTGTGCTCTAGTTTTAGTAATACTTCTGTTTAGGTTAATATTACCCTTACTTTGCATTTCAGGGTGGGCAAATAATACAGAGCTAAGACTGAATTATAAGTAATTTAATACACACATTGAAAATATATGTAACATGTTGATATTAAATTAATGTATGTTATACTAAATATATATTTATAAAATACAGATCTTAATCCAGTGAAGAAACTATTATGAAAAACTGATCAGTAATTTAGTGTTCCTGTTAGGCCTAGTGAACCTTTGATCTTTTCTCTAGCTTTTCATGATTTTCTACATTGGTTACAACGTTTGACCTTGAATAATATCACAGACATAGTGAATGCACCAAAAAACCCATGAAATTGTGTGCTTTAAATGAGCAAATTGTTTGATGTGTGGGTTGTATCGCAGCAGTGTTAAAACATTATATTGAATTTATTTTAAAAATAAATGAAAAAGGTGATCAGTTACAGTACAAAGTAAGCTGTGCATATCTCCTTGCTTAAAGCTGTTACAACTTTTAAAAGTTTCAACTTAAATTTGGAGACATTTACATTTTAAAGAATATTTAATGAAAGGAGTGGGCTTATAAATGAAAAAAGTAACTAGGTAAATATTTTTAGGTAAAAAATGTTACTCTATTGATTATTGGCTAAATAAACAAGTTCTAATTGACTAACAATAGAAATCATGCTTCAAAGATATAAACAGAAAATGTGGGGTTTCTCTGTGTGTTATTCTGAACTCTTAACATTGATTCAAGGTATCAATACACAATTTGTTTACATGACAGTGCTGCCTCCGATGAATTTTCCAGCTCTACTTAAAGATTGGAGGACCCAGTATGCGCAGGAGTGTAGGCCATCCCTGCCTTTATGTGTGCACAGACTCTTGAACAACATGGGCTTGAACTGTACAGGTCTCCTTACACACAAATGTTTTACAATAAATATATGCGAAAATTTCTTGAAATTTGTGACAACTTGAAAAACACTTTCTCTAGCTTACTTTATTGTAAGATTGCGGTACATAATACATATAACATACAAAATATGTGTTAACTGTGTTATCAGTAAGGATTCTGGTCAACAGTAGGGTATCAGTAGTTGCGTTTTGGGGAGTCAAAAGTTACACATGGGGAAGTTGGCGCCCCAACCCTTGCATTGTTCAAGGTCCGAGGTACTGTCTTTCAGGTGTCTATGTGGGGGAGTGTGATGGCCTCAGAGTGCAGAGGTGGGTCAGAAGAGAGGATAGGAGGCAGTTAGTGGTGAGGGGTGCATATAGACACACTTCTGGACACTGAAGAATAAAAGAACATAACATTATCCTCCAGAGCAGCAACACAGAAGTGCAGGAGAGGGAAACTGGGCATATATCCTAGGGTGGAAGCACCAGAGCCTAGCAGGGCAGCAATGTGGATTTCTGGGTTGTTTTGTCACCATACTGAAGGTGCTGGAGGGTTGAACTGAGGCTCCTGACTTACTCCAGGCCCAGGGGTGAAGAGATGTGCTCTCTCTGGGGCCCAGCTGTCATGGCAGCTCTCTCAACCCACAGGGAAGTTGTACTGGTCATGAACACAAACACGACTCTTGAGATGAGAGTGTTTACACGTGGAGGAGGGAGAGAGAGTGTGTTTTCAGAACTAAGCTTGAGAAATCAGAAAATGGAAACTTGTGCGCAATTCCTTAGAGTTTTCTTCTTGCTTCAGCTGCCCAAAATCTTACAGCCAAGATTATTGCTGGATTGTTGTGCACTGTGCTGTTGAAGTAGTTGGAAGTGCCAGTCCCACTTCTTCCAAACAGACTGTTGTTGCCTGTTACTCTTAATGGTCCTATTGTGCCTTGAGCACTGAGTCACCTCGTGGTTTTGAGTTGGGTGGGGCATAGTTCTTACATAAACAATGTCTTTTGCATGGAATCATTTTCCATTTAACAAAGTTTATTTATAGGTTTTCTCATGGTCTTTGTCCCTGTCAGTGATTTTTCTTCTTTGATTTATTTTTACTTAACTGTTAAAAAAAAGCCCTATAATTTTTTTAAAGGAAACCATTTATTTTGGTGAATTTTTCCTAGAGTAGATCATATTTTAAGGAACTAACCCAACTTAT